>OX336420.1:41371618-41971618 GCA_946903255.1 Schistosoma spindalis | reverse complement strand
TGAGAAAAAACGCAAGGTAATTGTTCTGTATCTTTTTTAAGTAATTCTGTTCCATTTGTTGTTTATTGTGTCTATTTCCAAATATACACATTAAACTATTAACGTATTGAATTTCTATGCATGAAACATGTAATTTCGAATTGTATTTTGAGAAATATACATAGATAATATTTCAAGCATAAATTTGTGATGCTCATTGAAAGCAATGACTGAAAAAATGGTACTAATGTGAATATCTTTTGTACAACCTATGTAGTTAATGACAAATTTAACTGGACGATTCAGATTGGTGAATGACAGCAAGGCTTTCTAGTTACGCAAATTGGACTACTTAAAGTCAAAAAGTATGAAAGTATTCGATTATGTTAAATATTCGGTTTACATATCCAGTGTTATTCCTATAAACAAATTAAATAGTCTTATTTAAATAACATTTTGTTATCCTCTAATAAATGTAAGATGGTTGCTCAACATCATTGATTGATTAAGATTCGATATTAACTCCGTTGGGCACCGGCTCAGTGGTCTATACGTTAAGCGTTTGCACAAGACCGAAAGTCCTTTGTTCGAGTTCTAAACGCGTGTTTGTGGGTGTGCAATGCTGAGGAGTCCCATAGTAAGACGAAACAACCGTCCTGTGCTTCCGGGTTTTCGATATTGGTCGGTTCATGATTTCAATGAAATTTATACTACTTTTTGTAAGCCTTTCCGTTTTGTTTTTCTAAAACTCATTTTTTCTAATTTACAGCTTTTAAAATGGGATTTCGATGCCCCAACAAAAGACCACATACAACAATTAAGTACATTATTCACTGCAGCTGGAACTGCTCCTGAATTTCATGCACTTTTGTTTCATACCGACTTTAAACAACACATTAAGGCGATCGAACAGCTTTCTCAATTACTAGATACCACTGAAGGCTGTGAGGCTACTGTAATAAATGTGGATATTATCTTGAGATGGATTGTTCTACGATTCTTTGAAACTAATCCGGTTGTTTTAGGCAGATGTAAGTTAATTTGATACCACGAATATCCACTAAATTAATTTTCACGGGTACCCAAACTACAAAATAAGTTTTAATTAAATTTAATGATTTCACTCTAAGTTATTCTTTTTTGTATATGGCTGGTAACTTTCCTACAAAATTGAAGATGTGCACAGTTTGATCATTCTGTCAACTATTGACTAATATTTAAATCATCCAAATTATCAACCTATATTACTCAGTTAAAAGATATATTGATATAGATGACTAAATTAGTTAACTATAGGTTGACCAAACATTATTGAATTTATTTTAACACATAGATATCGGTACAAGGAGGCACCAAATACATATGCCTCACACAGATCTCATTTGATATGTGTGAGGGCTGTGATACTGCCCGGGTGCCCAGACCGAAGCAGGTGGTTTTCTTAGGGGGCCACACCCAGAGCCTTCGACCTGAAGATCTGATCCACAAGGCAGTGGAGCATCGTAAGGAGATGCAGTCCCATAGTAGCCGGTGACCAACGATTGGTTCATACTCCATTTGTTCCCTCAGGATACTGGAGCCCATGTGCACCATTGATTTATAATCCGGTTATAGCGCCGGACATTCGCTTTTCGTCCTCTCATTTTCGTAAACAACACCCCCGCCACGAGAAGGCAGTGAGTAGGACTTCCCTGGTAGAGGCTATATACGCGTGGCCATGTGAGAGTATTTCGAGAGGGAGAGCGGACTCTCCCCACTCTCGGCCGTACCAGGGCATTTGGGGGTAAACATTATTGTAACAAGATAAAGATACGAATTCAGTTTACGAAATCATTGACTGAATATATGAATTATGTGTGAAAAGTATAGACTTCACTCGTAAGGTCCTTATAATAATGATTACGCATTCAGTCAATATACTATAAAATCGTTCACATTAGCGTAGATAGATCTATTAGCGGGACTATACTTTATGGATAAACTTTGAGCAACGTTAAAATGACCTTACGATTGTCCACCTACTAACTGGGACTAAATGACGGTTATAAAGCAATGTGAGGAATTGGAATTGTGATTTACAGTTTATGGTTAGGGCTAGAAATTAGATTTAAGGTTTTCATCACTAACTGACATCAGCAAAAATGCCAAAACTATATTTAGCCAAATGGATGAATAAATTTCGCGCCTAAATCCAAGACCTGTTATCTTATATCTGATTAGTTCTACCCTAAATTATAGTTTCGCCGATTTATCCATTACCTTCAAAAATCTTACTCATCATATACTTTCATTTATAAACTTTATATTCATTTTATTTTAGCATTTCTACATTTTGTCAGTTTTTCGTTCTATGCAACCGTATCTCTGCTTGTATTTGTTTACAGATACACGTTGTAAAGATTGATCTAAAATAAGATGTGAATCAGGTCATAAATATTTGAGCTATCGTAATAAATATCACTGTGATATTTGTATTTCTTGTTTCTAAAACTTTGTAACAGCTATTTAGGTTAAATTGTGTTTTATTCTCATTTCCTCTTTCGGACAATACAGGTATGGATTATCTAACAAAATTATTCGTTTTTATGTCCGAGTCTGGAGCAAATCTTTCTGAACATGAAGGTGGTTCATTTCTTCCTTACTTGGTAATGAAAGTGGGTGAACCTAAAGACATCATTCGACAGAATATTCGGGGAATATTAAAACTTGTGGTTAATCTCTATCCACCCAGTCGTCTATTCACATTTCTCACTAATGGGACTAAGGCCAAGACAAGTAAAACAAGACAAGGTTAGCTTCGTTGTTTATGTATGCCACATTCGTAAGCAAGTATCATGTTTAGTAATCATTTCTCACAGTTATTTTACTGTCCTGTTGATTCTTAATTATTTTTCGTTTTAGAGTGCTTGGATGAGATGGGTTCTCTGATTGATCGTTTTGGACTAAATGTTTGCCAGCCTTCTATTCCTGTCGCAGTCAAATTGATCGCTCAACAAATTGGTGATCGTGATAGCGGAGTCCGATCAGCAGCTTTGAATGCTTTACTTTCTGCGTATGCTGTTATTGGTGAACAGTTATGGAAGGTTGTCGGTGATGTAAGAGATTTCAGTTCTATATTACTACGTTGTTAAGTTGATCTTTATTCCACTTGGGAACATTGTCAACTAGCAAACTTATATCTACGAGGATTAAGCTAGCAATATAAATTTTTCATCAAGAAAGTATTAATCAAAAATACCAGCGAACAAACTATTTTGGCTCAGAATCTTAACTCATTCCTCGCTTCACTCTGTATTATACTCTTGCATCAATAATTGCAGTTCCTAATTCTATTATATCATTAAGACAGTTAAGTTTCACTTTCATCTATAATTACTTGCACCTGTTACCCCTCATGAATAAGCAAAGGCCGCCCACCAGCATTCTCAATCGAACTCTGTTCTGGACAATCTTTTCCAGTTTGATGATTTTATTTTATTTATTTATTTGAACACATAAATATTGGTACAGGGGGCACCAAATATGTATGCACCACACAAAACAATGAGAATTTAGGAAGGGAAAAAAAGTAAGGAACGTAGGGGATTATAAAATTAAAAAAAGAACAATAATGGGGGGAGACGAAAAGGTACACTCAGAAATCTTACATTTAAGGAGGATACAGCCACTTTTTATGAAGAAAGTAAAAGAAGGTTACAGCACGATCGCCACTGGCTTCTATTCTGAGCCATATCTGATAACGTCTCTAGCCACTGTGTTACACCATCTCTCGGACCCCAGCCAGGGAGTCGTGAAGAACCAACACAAGCCAGCCCTTTGCAGCTTTCTTTCATACCACGACACCATGTCATATACTGACCACCTCTCCGCTTTTTCCAACCAGTCCCAGAGTCGGCAAATAATGCAAGATGTGGAATTCTCTGGGACGACATTCGTAGAACATGTTCAAGCCAGCGAAGCTGGTGTTTCAAGATGGTGACACCAATTGCATTATCGTCTGTGAGCCCGAACACACGATGCCGAACCTCTGCACTACTAACATGGTGTTGCCACTGGATGTTAGCAATCCTTCGGAGACAGCGATGATCGAACACAAAGAGTCGTCTAACATCCTCAACTCGGAGAGGCCAGGTTTCACAACCACAGAGCAGAACTGCTCTCATCGACGCGTTGTAGATCCGACCTTTTACAGCCAGACTAACATCACGAAGGCGCCAAAGATGGCCCAGATTGGCATAAGTCGCTCTGGCTTTCACTATACGTGCATTGATCTCATCACTCACGCCACCAACAGCACTTATGCAGCTACCCAGATTCACGAACTTCTCGACCACTTCTATCTGCTCACCATCCAGAGTGAGTACAGGATTAGAATCCTGCCAATCTTGTAAAAGTACTTTACACTTCGAAGGTGCAAAGCACATACCATACCTACGGACTCTGATTACCAACTGATTAATTGAGGATTGCATGACTTGGGCATTCTCGCACAGTAAGACAATATCATCCGCATACTCAAGGTCGAGAAGTCTTTCTCCAGGCAACAGATCCATACCACCATTACTTACATCCGTCAGAGCTGTTTCCAGAATGTCATCGATGGCAAAGTTGAAGAGGAATGGTGAGATTGGGCAACCCTGTCTAACCCCACTGCTTGAATGGAACAATGGAGAAAGGTGATTGTATGCCCTCACTCTGCCTGAGGTGTTTGCGTATAGGGCTTTTAGGATGTTAATAAACTTCTCAGGCACACCCTTCTTCAATAGACAATCCCAGAGAACAGTTCTGTCCAACGAATCGAAGGCAGCCCTGATGTCAAGAAACACTACGATTGTTGGCCTTTGATAAGTATGGCGTTGTTCTAACATTTGGCGGAGGGTGAAGATATGATCAATACATCCTCGATCGGAACGAAACCCAGCCTGCTCCTCGCGAGTCAATCTTTCTCGGGTTTTGAACAACCTACGAAGTATAACGGAAGCCAATAGCTTGGACGCAATCGGAAGTAGACTTATCCCCCGATAGTTGTTACAGGAACCAAGTGAACCCTTTTTAAAGATAGGGACAACTATCGACTCATTCCATGACGTTGGTACACTCTCTAGTTCCCAGACCTTTGCAAACAACGTCGTCAGTCCCTGAGTCAGAAAGTCACCACCATCTTTAAAAAGAGCCGGAGGTAAGTCGTCTGGGTCCGGTGATTTGTAACGTTTCAAGAGTTGGAGTTCCTTGCGGACTTCCGCCTCATTTGGTGGATCAGTCGTCACCGGCTATGGAGGGCAGGATAGTCTGACCGATGTTTCCGGAGCAGTAGACCAGTTGAACTGCCCATCGAAGAATCCCGCCCATCGTCCAAGACGTCGATGGATGTTAGTGACTGGCGTTCCGTCATCCTCGCAGATTGTTTCGCTCACACCAGACTTCTTGCTGCCAGTGGCTCGGATGAGTTGGAAGAGCTTCCAGTAATTACCAGATGCAGCTGCTGCTTTCAGGTCATTAGCACGCTCTGACCACCAGGCTTCTCGGTCCTTACGTTACGCGAGCTTTGCCCGATTTTAGTACGTAACATCCTTCGTCTGTGGTCAAACTCACGTTCACCCGGAGTAGACCGACGGGCTTCAATGAGTTGTAAGGTACCAGAAGAATCCCAGTGCTTATAAGCGGAACGTTTCGTGAATCCACAACGTCTTGACTCGCCATTTTGATGGCGTCATGCAATTGCAACCAATGCTCATCTGTACTTTTCGGTGGAATGGAAGCTAGCTCGGTTTGATAGTTTCTAGGAACAGAGGTTGCAACCAGCTTGCTAACGTCAATTCTTTGGTGGCGGTCACCTCCTTGTCCACTGAAAAGTAAGGAAGGATTGGCACCGACCAGTGCATGATCAGATTCCAGATAGGTACTCAAAAAGGAGCGGCAGTCTTGTACACATCAACGCCGGCGGTAGCTGATCGCGATGTGATCAATCTGAGTCCAGGCTTGTGATGCAGAAGGAGGACGCCAGGTGGCACATCGGCGATGACTGTGCCGAAAGTTAGTGCTAGCCAGAAACAGGTTGTGGTCTGTGCATAGTTGCAGTAGACGTTCCCCGTTATCTGTGCCTAGACGCCCGACCTGCGCATTCAAGTTTCCGGCTAGTACTACAATATCTGTCGAACTCACTTTCTGGAGAAGAACAGATAACTGGTGGTAGAATTCATCCTTGATTGCATCCGGGCTGCAATCTGTCGGGGCATAGGCGATGACGAAAAGACATCGTTTCTCACGCCGATTTCTTTTCACTTTGATGGAACTTTCTAATCTAACAGCACATAACCGACTGTTAATGGGGATCCAGTCGACTAATGCTGCCTCAGCTCTTGCGCTTAGTGCGACACCAACGCCAGCAAGACCAGACGAAGATGCCACAGGGTCCCCGGATAAACGCACATAAAACAAGCTTTTTGAAGTGACAGATGGAGAGCGAACTTGTAGTACTTCACCAGGGTCTTGAATACGGGTCTCGGATAGACAACACACATCAATATTAAGACTTTCCAAAGACATAGCCAGCCCTATCTGTTGTCCGACCTGCATAAGTGTGCGAACGTTGAAGGCAGCCAGTTTGAATGGTGCACATGGTTTCAGAGAAACTGCTTTGGTACTCATATTCGGTGGTAACATACAATTTTCAACCAGGCAGTGACTCGAGAACGTTTAGATAAAGCTGAATTTTCACCATAGGCGAGCTGCTGTGTGAGTCGAAACGGATACAAAAGGTAGAAATAGGAGATAGTGAATAAATGACGTAGTAAATAATAATAATAATACCAGTCATTTCAATGTTAGTCGGAGGGAAACGAATATTTTCTATAAGCAGATAGTTCATCATAGTTTTAGTGTGTGGTCTGAGATACTGCCCGGGTGCCCAGACCGAAGCAGATGGCTTTCTTAGGGGGCCACACCCAGAGCCTTCGACCTGAAGATCTGATCCACAAGGCAGTGGAGCATCGTGAGGAGATGCAGTCCATGGAAGCCGGTGACCAAGAAATTGGTTCATACGCCATTTGTTCCCTCAGGATACTGGAGCCCATGTGCACCATTGATTTATAATCCGGTTATAGCGCCGGACATTCGCTTTTCGTCCTCTCATTTTCGTAAACATCACCCCCGTCACGTGAAGGCAGTGAGTAGGACTTCCCTGGTAGAGGCTGTATACGCGTGGCCATGTGAGAGTATTTCGAGAGGGAGAGTGGGCTCTCCCCACTCTCGGCCATACCTCTTCGGTTGAAAGCTGGTTTGTTCTCTAACACAGTAGGTTGTTGCTGATGGTTTGGGGCACAGTGGGATAGCTTAGCTTGTCCTGTTGTTGTGATGCTGACTTTCGTTCCGTTCCCCATTTCTAGGTCATATCTTATCCCATCTAAAATAGCATACTTGTGATTCACATGTTTGTGTACCATTGTAGTCATGTATTATCACGTTCTTCGTTTGTCTCAGATACCAGAAAAAGAACGTTCAATGCTGGAAGAACGTATCAAACGAGCTGGGCAAATGCCAATCAATACTGTAGATAATTTTGAACCAAAAACACCGTCTGTAAGACCGAGCACTGCAAGACGGTATGTATTTCAAAGTTAACGTTTGTTATCTAATCGTTAAATTTCACTCTTATTTACTTTTTTTTCAATCGAACGGTTATCTCTGAAATATTCCTGAATGTAGAGTACGACTTTATTTTCTGCCGACACCCTATCTAGTATCTTATTATTTTAAAGAATACTAGAAACATCTGTGTATTTCTCTGCATAGTTCTATCATGAATTCTTATAAATTAATCTGTGTGAGGTGGTATTATAAGTAGTAATTCGGATTTGTTTCTGTTTCTTATTTTCCAATCACGCATACACTAATATTTGTTTATCCATTTCATTTTTATATCAGCGATCCATCAGATTCACGTAATCCTCTAGAGCCTGTTCCTAACGAATTTCGCCGTCAGCAACCGGTTTCTGCGGCTCATGCTAGAGCGCGTGCTATGTTGAATGAACTAGGTGATTTATCACCTGAGAAAGCTCCATGTATGCCTCCACTTATTCAGTTGGATGCTGATATAAATGATCTCTTCCAACCAGTTGAAATTCCAGCATTGAAGTAAGTATTCACGATGTTTTCTATTACTTTTGGTATTTTCATTCAAGTGAACAACTATCTTAATTTTATTCTTTTATATGTATTCCACTGTCATGGGTTTATATCGTTTTTAGAGCACACGTGCGCCAGCCTGTTCTCAATGCACTGTTACGAACAAGTCCTGATACTGCTTCTGCGATCACAATGGTCGTAACGGCTATATCTTCCAATGATTTACTAATCAGTTGTCATGCTTTGGCAGAAATCGACACTGTTCTTAGAGGTACGGTTTTAATAACTTTCACATTTTTTCCTCAGTTATATTATCAGTGTAAAATTGTTTTATAATTCCATCGATTCTTCTCGCGGCTATGCTGTTGTTTACGAAATCGTGAGGACGAAAATCGAATCTCCGGCGCTTTAACCAGGTTGGTGGATATGGAGGATCCACCTAAGGGAGTCGGAAAGCCCTGGTTCCAAACCAATGGTGTACATGGGTTCCAGGATCCTGAGAGAATAGATGGCGCATAAACTAATCATTGATCACCAGCTACCAGGGGACTGAATCTCCTAACATTGCTCCACTGCCCTGTGGATTAGACCTCAAAGAGTGGTCTTCTTAGAAAACTGTCAGCTTTGGTTTGGGCTGTCTGGCAGTATTCCCTGCTTCGGTTTGGGCACCCGGGCAGTATCACAGCCCTCACACAAATCAATTGAGATTTGTGTGGCGCATATGTATTTGGTGCCTCCCTGTACCTATACTTATGTGTTAAAATAAATAAATAAATTCCAGCCCTCATACAAATCGAGTGGTTTACGTGGTGCATATCTATTTGGTGCCTCTTTGTATCAGTGTTTATGTGTTTAAATAATATTAATAATTAAACCTTCATAGTGTTTTTTAGTGACTTGAAGTTTGTCATGTTTAGATACATTGCAGTACTGAATATTTTCGCATAAGCGTACTCCACTAATTCATATATTATTCATATTGAGTAATTATTTATTTTTTAATTACACTATAACATATCTCTTCACTTTTATTAATCTAGATGAAAAGTGGTACCTTTTACTCAATCATGTCAATCAAGTCCTGATGCTTATTACAATGCAGTTACGCCAAGTTACTTCGCGATATTTTGGAGATCCTTCAGTTTCAGAGGAGCAGTTGCATACATTAATTCGGTCTCATTTGGCCACTATTGAATCTGTAAGTTCAATAATCTCTACTTTTTTACTAAAGACATCTCACAAACTAAATACAAGTTTGCTATGTTGTCATAAAGCCATTAAGCTAGAAGTTAAGACATTGATAAAGGCACTTAACGTTGGTCTGAGACCTGTGTATTAGCTTATGAGCTTCTTAAATCAACTCATTAATTTCAAAGCCATATGCTGTAAATTCTTGACAATCTAAATGAAATCAATTTCGTCTACTTTGAATTTCGTTGAAATCTAAATGTTTGTTTATTTTACATTTCTATTATTATGTTGTACAAACATACATAGGTACCTTTCTGTGTAAGTTTTACCCATAATCTTTTTCTCCTTTTCCCTTAATAACCAGTGTTTTTAATTAACTTAAAAATTTAACTTACTGTCTTTTTACACAGCTTTTTAGTCGTCCAACATTAGGTCGCGAAGCTTCACGGGAAACTTTAAGAGAATTATCCCAGTCTCTCCTTCAAATGATGTTGGATGAAAGGACTGCTGAAATGTCCAGTGGAGAAAATGTTATCAGATCGATCAATGCACTATTTGTTCTTATTTTAGAGGCTTCCAATGGAACACGTATACTCAGGTATATTATTTACTTCCAGTTTTCGATAATATATATTTATTTGTAACTGTGAACTTCATCTACCAGAAATATGAGTATTTTTCGGTTATACTTTGCTGTTTTTTTATCCACTTTACTTAATTCTATATCCATTGGCGCAGTGAGAACATTGGACTGTAGTAGTAATACTGTAATCATACAGTCCAAATAAATATAAACACGATCAATTTACCTTTCACGCATATTTTCGTTTCATTACTGGTCTCTTATTCCGTTTTCATGAGAGCCTATCTGTTCGATTCTGTCTCCCCTTTATGAGATGTTATTTTCAAAGCGTTTTTCCAGCTGTTAGTGGTGCGTTCAGCATGTGTTATTGCATGATAAATATTCACCTCTACTGTTTATGCTATTGGCTCGCCAAGAATATTATTGTTTGCAGTGCTGTTGCCGTCCCAACTGTTGAAATGGTGTTTAAATAATTAGTGAACTTGAATCTAAAGTGGTTTAGGCCTGCAGTGTCCGTTCAAGTAACGTATTCATGTAGTGCAAATAAAAGTGTAATGTTATTTGTAATTCTGTTTATTCGCTACACAAATTCAATTCAATATTTTATTGGGGAATTAAATCAATGAGACGTACAGATTAGATCCGATTCACTTGTGTGCTAATTTTATTAAAGAGTGATGTTTATTTTATATGAGTGTTTAAGTTAGACATTATCGCTAAAGACAGATTTTTATAAAAACTACAATATCGTACATTTTACTAACAACCATTGGACTACTTCTTTTTTATGCTACAGTGCGCTCATTCGGTTACTACATGAGTGTATCAGTAACGGACACTTTACAAATCGATTCACACAAGCTATCCTCAAAAGTATATGGCGTATTACCAAGGGAATGAATACTGCATGTAAGTTTATTGAACATTGTAGCGTATAGTTAATTGAGGTATTTCTCAATAGTGGTTGCTTGTTCTGATTTGGTTTCAGACATTTATTTTCTCAATGATATCAATCAAGTAAATGAAGGTTCTACACTTCCACCACCTTATCTCACAATATTTCTGTCCAATGTAAGCTAACTGGTATAGTTTGCATTTTACTCATTGATGTTGATCTAAGATTAAAGGTTTTTTGAAAAGACTGCAATGTACTCAAATAACTTTCATGAACGACAACTCTCACCTCAGGTTTTACTAATAAACACTTTCACTTCAACTTACTTTTTATATATGTTAAGATTTAAGCCATTTGTGGCAAACTTTCGTTCTCGTATTATGTAATAGTAACAGTATTTGATTGGCATAGATAACAATTACTATTCTGTGTAATTAGTTCTTAATTTCATTACATCGAGTGGAAAATATATAATCAATTAAAACGCATAACTTACACTCACTTATAACTTGATTGATTTTTAACAATATTGTCAAAAGTTTAAAACAATTAGTCCCTTTTATAAATTTCGATAGAGCAATGAGCAGACGAAGTTTATCTGAATAATGTGATGTATTTGCGCTTTACATTTCGAACAGTCTGGTCATTTTGCTAGAAAGGAAATTCCTTTCCTGACACTTATGTTGTATTTACTATCGTTTTGATCTAGATTGGGGATCACTTAATAATTTCATTGGACTAACATCTTCAAACCCTAGTTTTCCCGATTTCCGCCTATGCTTTTACTACCTCTACCACTATGGGATTTGAATCGACAATTATATCTCTTCGTTATTGCTGACTGACTCAATACTTCTGTTTTGTGGACAGTTAGTTGTTATGAATCATATATCGTATCAACTAAAATGTGTACGTAAGGAATTCAGAACCATAATCTACAACATTGGTAGTGTTGACCCCTTCTCATCACATTCGTGTGTAGTTTGTCAGACCTAACGTCGAAAAACTATTGTCTTTACTTGCTGTTCTGTGTGAACATATGAATCAGCTTTCTACTTTTTTGGTCTGGGGATCCCAATTAATACTGAGCACACTACATATACCTGAGATTAAAATATATAACCTTATCTACATGGTTTGGGTCAATAAATTTCAAAAGTCGATATTCTTAACACACTCATTTCTTTTTGCTATCCAATTCATTTTTAAGAAACATTATATGCATTTATACGCTCCGATATGTTATAAAATATGTACCTATAAAAGTTTGTTACTCCCATTGTAAGGTTTTTCGTTTGTTACCTACTTTATATAACTAATTTTAATTATTTTTCAGTTGTTTGTGTGGATAATTTAATGTTCATATTCTGTTGTATTTAACTTCAGTATTTCTCTATTTCTGTTTTTTTTTCTGTCGGCATCAGTTAATAATTACTCTGTGGATGTCATACTTCTGGACTGTCATCATTTTTTAAAGGCTTTCCCACCTTCCTCATGGAGTGCGCGGAAATCAGATGTTCCTTTAAGAACAATCAAAACCCTATTGCATGTATTATGTGGCCTCCAAGGTCCATCAATTTTACAGTTTCTGGAAAGTATACCTAATAAGGTAGGTATTTCTGGGCATTCATATACTTTGTTATAGAGTTTTAAATTAATCTAACCTTAAGATACTTAAAAGCTTACAAATCATTATTGATTATGTAGACGCATGAAGAGTACATTTTTAAATTCAAAATTTTTCAAGAACATGATGTATTGTGTGTCACAACCCGGAAACAAACTTGGCATCCTCTGCTTGTGTTACTGTTTCTCCCGCGATTTCGACATTCCTTCATGAGCATTTATTGCTGAAGAATCGTAGAAGAAAAAATCCCCTGAATATTTCTTAATCTGGGTCGGATTTTTAACTATTTTCGACCTGTACTAGTAAAAACTACGTCATTTTATTACTCTCTTCATGTATTGTTCAAATTAATTCAAATAGATCAATAATTAAAACTTTTTAAGCAATATACCAAACGATGTTTTATCATTTGAGGTTCAGTTTTAATGTATATGTACTAAAATGTTGGTATTTTGTAATGTATTGTGTATATACCCATCCTAAATTCACGTCGACAGAAGTAAACTTAAATTTGTTATGGTTGTATATTTTTTAAACATCAAATTCTCATTCCATAAATCAAGTGGCTTTTCAATGTAATTCTTGAAATTCCTGGATCTATCGACTTCTTTAGTTAAATACCTCTGATCCAATATAATCCCTACACTTGGGGAACTAATTGAAGTATTAGATCGGTTGGCTATACAAGGAGCAAGTTATGCTATATGCTTATGTTACTTAGTTTGCTTTGGTTCTCTGAAAGTACCAAGAAGTTTCAAAAGTATCTTTAGAGTGTACCCATACTTTTTTCCATACTAATAGGAAGATTCAGAACTGGAGTCCTACCTCATTCGTACACTAAAAACTACTTCAGGAGTTACAACAACCTCTGATTCCAAAAAAATACTGGCCTCTGAAAGTCATTCAAAAGTAAGCGAAATTTATTTTCTTAATATACACATAGATTGGGTATTCTGTTATTATGACTAAAGACTGTTAAGCGCGAATGGATTTCCTGTTTTTCCATGTGTTGTTGTCAAAGTAGAAAACGCGAAGGTTTACAATCAACATAAATATAGATATTTTCTACCCAAAAAATGTTTATTCACGGTCCTCTCTGCTTTCGAGATTTTTTTTATTTCTATATACAATAAATGTCTAAGAGAGGCGTCTTAGTTTTCATTCGCAAATGGATCTTTACTGCGAAACTTGCTATTTTTAGCACGTTAAATATTTCTCATTTAAAGAATAACTCACGAAACGGATATAATATCTCCAGCAAAAAATCTTATATTGTTTAGTACAAGCATCTTTAGATGGTTTCGTTACTTTCTGTCACTATTTACATGTTTCTAAAGTCTTTTAATGTCTGGAGAATTAGTATGTTTTAGTGATCAGTCACTGAGCTTGGACAAACATGCATAACTGACTGACTAATAAATATGTAATCCCCTTTTCTCGTATTTATTTCTACTCCGGACTCACTGAGTGTGACTGTATTGAATAAAGTATCTAGTGTTGTTCTGGTTCATGAATCCTGGATTCTGATATAACATGACTGATCTCATTATCGTATTTACCTATTGTAGTAGTATAACTAAAAAAATATTTTAAGCCATCCGTTATATCAAGAATAAATTTTGCGAGCACCTATTTTCTAGTGTTTCATGTTAGTAATGGTCGTATGGTGAGTGAGTGGAAGTCTGCGTAAATTGTTGTAGAACCATTTTTTAGTGAACGTAATTGCCAAAATGTACACTGATCATATTGTTAATTTTTTACTTATTGATTTCTTGTAATTTAGAAAACACTTCTTATATTTTCATAGGGATTTGTACTTTCTACTGCAACTCGCGAGAAATTAACCGAAATATTCAAGAAGGTCGGATCTAAGAAACCTGATGAAGTAATTACTCATTATTTATTTGGCAGATTATCTTATGTAAATATTTGAACAGTTGCTGGCTATTAGTTGAGTTAAATGGTGGATTTAATGAAGATTGTTGAATATGCAACTAAAATAATCGAACAGATATTTACCCACTAAACCGAACTGCCTGACGCCCAGGAACATGAATATCGGGATACAGGACAGCCGATTAAATCACATCTTACTGTTGGCTTGAGCTCTGTGGTAACCTATCTTCATCTATATGTAAGAAACCAGCTGTTGAGTCTCCTGAAATTGTTACTATAGCACATTTGCATTATGTTTATCTTGATTTAAACAATATCTCAACGATAGTCCTATCCCAGTTGTGTAAATATTTTGTTCAAGTTAATTTTGAATCTAAAAAATATGTTGGTATATTGTTTCATTGGTTTCCTACCTTAAATAGTTACATTTAATACAGGTCAATAGATGTTCACTATTGTCAATAGTTCATTCACACGTGCTGTCTTCACTTTCTATTTTTCCACCAGGGTTTAAACGAACTATATGATTTTACCCAGCTATATCCAGATGTAGATTTATCATCATATTTAACAAACACAAGCCAATTTTTCCAAGCCTACATAAAACAAGCTTTACGAAATATAGCTGTTGAACGCGCCCGTCAGGCTAGACTAAATGTAAATGACAAAGAACCAAACACATTAGCAGCTCATCAAGTAAGTACTTTAGTTACATTTTTTTAGTTATTATTCGCTTAAAAACTAAAAGATGTACTACGATCTTGAGGGATTTGTTTACAAGAGTTTACTCTTGTTGATAGTCTTCAATCTGGGACGTTTGCCCAGCGGTAAAGTCAACTCATGGGTTACCTTTTGGAACCTTGCCCCGCCTACATCGATTTGAATAGATGGGAGATACTCTTAGTCATCATGGTTACATACAAACATAAGGTGAACAAAAACAAACAAAGTCACAACAGTGTACAATAAAATGCGACTAAAAATTGAACGTACATACATAAATCTGTTTTTGATTATCAAATTACACTTAACGAACTACCGCATCGAAATTAGAGACCTTTGTCTCTATTTTCGAAACTTATCCGATAGTAGAAATTATCTTACAATCAATTGTTGCTGAATGAAATCGATATCTGCTTTCCTCACTTTAAACAATAAGCTGTTATGCTTGAAAACTACGGCCACATAATGAATTCTATAATTATGCTCTTTACCTATTACTGTTATCATCGTGTGGATTCCAAATTTCATGTCTAGTACACTGTACTTATGTTTTGACAGACTAATGGCATTTTAGCGCGTCCTAATTGGAATCCAGATTTTGATGCAGATATCTCCAATGGCCAACTAACTGATCCCAAAGTATTTATGAATCGATTGGCGATGCTACGAAGAGAACTGGGTCTTGGTGGTGTATCCACAACGAACATTGATGATAATATTGGGCCATCTGATGAAGCTGGAATACAAAATACGGCTTTTGAATCAACTCTTCGAGTAAGTCTATTTCAAATGTAAGTAGCTATGCGAAACCTGATTATATCCGTGTGCTTTTCACAAGTAAAAATGTATTGGTTATGCTTCTTGCACTTCCAATCAATCAACAAAAACCAGTAAGAAAATACTCCCAACTGAACACAAAATAACAGGTTTGGACTAGACACAATTGTCATAAGAATCACTTAATTCAATCGTTATTTGTCGATATTTTTTGCTATCCTATTTGTTCAACTTTCAATGTTGACTTAACTTTCTTCAATGGACGTTCATTGACAAGTGGACTGAGCCATGTTGGTAGGTGTAGACTATCTGGTTGGGAACCGCGAGATGATAGCAGCCAATGGTTAGAGACCTTGAATGACATGGCTCAAAATCGTTTGCAATGGCGCAGGTGCATCCACTCTTTGTGTTCTCTCAAACTCTAATCTTCTGTATTCTTCATGTCTTTTATTTTCTTTCCAAATATATTCCACTGGATTATACTCCTTGAATAACATCATCAAACCCTAATGTTCCATATCACTACTTATACTTTCAGTACCTCTACCACTACGGGATTTGAATCGATAACTGAATCTCTGTGTTGATGTGGTGTGGCAACTCGAACTGATGCACGTACGTACAAAGTTCCACGTTGTTACTGACTGATTGATGAAATTCACACAAATTTTGCTCCGGCGAACTAGTTGGGGAAGGTTTATTTAATTAGATTTGAAAATTGTTCATAGAGTGACCTCGTGGAGCGGATTGTGAAAACTGCACAGTGCATTTGACTATAACTAATTTTACTTAATGAAAACAATTATCTAACTTTTTTAACCTAATTCTGGGCTTTTGAAATTTTTTATTAAATAGTGTGTGTTGATCAGACTTTGAACCCATGTTTAATAACAGTCGTGCAAATTAAGTTGAAAAAAATCATTTGTACTGGCCTCTATTTGGAATTAGAAAGATTACGTTACGATATTACTGCCTAAACTGAGCTGGATAAAATTAAACTAAACCAGTTGCAATTATTTCTGAAACTTTTATGTAGAATTCAAATTGTTCTTCTCGTTCATATTCACTTGGATTCGACTGCTTGTGTAGAAACATGTGAAGTAGTGCAACAACTAACATGTAATTGTCGAGTGTCTGTTTGTTTGTTATAGCGTGCTGTAGCAGTTTTGAGGTTTATTTTCTGAGTATACATGTAGTGTGATAGATCTTCGCTACGGTCTCCAACTGATCATCTGTATTTTCGAAACAGTGATTTGAAATATAAGTTGTCAGTAATAGCACAAGATTTATTGGTGATTTCTGATGAGATTAACTTTAAATCATGCATAACAAATAAAATTTTATTCTTCAGAATATGGTTCAACCAAAAGGCGATTCTCCTGATGAAAATATTCAACCTGAAACAGAACAAAGGCCTACTATGTCCACCACTGAACTAATGGATTTGAAACGAAGACTAGATCGAATCAAAAGTGCCCAAAAGCATTAACAGTTGCTTTGTGTGATAAAATAGTCTTCCAGTGCATCTAAACTTCCAATTATTTACGTTCACTAACTTCTACTTTTCATATGTAAATATTTCTTAGAGGTTCGTTATGAGATTTTTATGTCCAAACTTTTACGTATTACACAAAAAAGTACGTAACTAAATATACATGTGATCTTTAACTAAATTGTCTTTATACCAGTAAACATTTTTTTACAGAAAAACAGTTAATTGTACAAACTGTCTATTAATTAAATATGTGTTTAAAATTCATGAAAATGATTAAGGGTTTGGAGACTCGAATTGCGTGCTTGTTTTGCATTGTTCATAGTACATATGCATAAATTCATCTAATCGATCAACTATTACTCCAGTCAAGTTAAGTTGTGATGCTTTTCTATAAAAACTGATTTCAGACACACCATCACCATACACAAAACAAGATAACTGTTTACTCTCTAAATCTGCTCTTAGATATTTAATCTGCCTTTCATCCACATCATTTGTCGAACCGAAATGATGTCCCACTGTAACAATCCCATTTAAGTTCATTATATGTGCCCAACTTATTGCAGAGAATATGTTGTAGTGTCGTGGATCTGACTTGTGACTACTATCATTCGGATAACCACCACGGGAAATAAACAAGACTGGTAAAAAAGATTGCTTTAACCTTAAAGCCAAGCATACGTCAGGATTAAATGAAGATAGTATAACGTATCTCGGTCCAGCGTGTGACCATATTGTCTGTTAAGGGAAAAAACAAGTGTTATTGTTTGATAAATAGTACGGGCCGTTAAGATTTTTTATTAAGTGGGGAAACTGAAAAGCACTAAAGGATAATTTCATGTTAACAATAAATTGTGCGTAACAACAAATCAAAACAAAATTTTGTCTTGTAATCACAAAGACTAGCGATCAAGTCATTTTTTATGAATTAAGTTTAACCAGTATTTATTTCCTGACACGATCCAGTGTGCTAAGTGGTCTATCAACCAATTGTATATAGTGTAACTTCTAATTAGAGAGTGTCTGAACTGGGACAAGGACAGCTTATATAGTGCTAAGTACGAGTTGTTGCATATCACTTATCATATATGGAGTTAGGGGCAAAAAGACATTTTCTGTTTTTAATCCTAAATGAAGCCGAATAATAATCTCATCCAACCTTCTGACCTCAGGAAGTACTTACTAAGCTTATGGCCGCTGAGTTGGCATCCAAAGGATGATTTCTATAAGTTTAGTTAATTCGACAAGCATCAGTCTGGACCATTGTATCTGTAATTAAATTAACGCATTTAACAGGTACTTGGGTGTGAGGGGTAATGATAGTACCCGGTCGCCCAAACTGATGTAGGTGGGACGGGGTTCGAACCCTTGCCATTGGTAGTATTTAAGTTTAGCTAGACTGGACCTGTGGTCACAGCTTCTCACGTGAACTACATACCTCTTGTAATCACTAGTGAACATAATCACCTTTATTTAAGGTTTTTTATGAAGACTGTTGCATTTGAAGTTTCACAATGATTCGACAAATACATGAGTAAAACTTTTATTACATCGCTATTTAATTTCACAATAAACTACGAGACATTAATTTAGTAAAGTAGATTCTCAAACTGATAAAATAAAAAAAATTGAGTTCATCAGTCGCTTGGTACTGATTTATTATGGGATGTAAGGAATTATCAAGTCAGTGACGAAGTGTTCTCGAAAGAAATCTTCAGTTGTAATGAAAATTTTAGGCTCAGGGCGGTTTCCTCTAAGCTTTAATATTTACTTGTTATATGTTTTCAGACTAAATAAAGATATTTTAACGTACTGAATAAAGTGATGAAAAGCTCAATCACTGTCAAGTCTTTTACCGAAACAACAGACTGAATAAATAACATAGAGAAAAGTCCAAGTATACTAAATTACTTACATCTAATATTGTATCGCAGAATTTGTTGATTTTATAGAAATATGAGGACGGTGTTGGTAAAGAAGATTCGACAGGTTTATGTTTAATTAATGCTTCAGCAATTAGATTATATGGAGTTTCTATGGGATATTTTAGCTCTACGTTAAAGCTTAGATTTGTAGAAGTTTGGTAGAATGCGTCTTTTAATAACGGTATTGGTTCAGCCTCTTTACCATGAATATTTGGAATAGGGTCACTCATTGTTAAGGGACTAGGATACTGACTTTGGATAATGTTTGCACAGCCGATCGTTCCATTGACCTTTCTCAACAAGTTGCGAATTTCAGATAATTGGTAGTTCACAATCAGATCTGTGCTATTTTCATTTACTACACTATCAGCTTTAAACATAAAAAATAGGAAAACTCAGATAAAAATTACAAACAAGCACTGGTGAAAAACGACTTTAAAAGGTACACGAAACAAAATTTTCTTTGCATTTAAAGGTTTTAACTATAATCACCATTGCTAGTTTTTTCTCATCGCTTTTGCTGCTTTCATTTTCAAGGTGAATCGGGCGGAAAAGATTGCTTATATTAAACCAATTTCATTAATCGTGTACCAGAGGAATAAAAATTGCTATAGATTCATGTAATTAACTTATTTAAATCAGGTTAAATAACGTGCTGTTAATATCACGTAAATAATGCAAACATAGACTGTAGAGACCATAGAGAAGTTTCCCTAAAGATAACACTTTTTAAGCAATATAAGTGTGGACTGTTACTTTACGTTGGTCTTTCTATTTCTTGTTGAATATATTTTTATCATAAAGTATCAAAAACAATCTAAATAGATAAAAAGTTTCTTCCTCAGGCTCATTAGACACAGTATTCATTTGATAAGTAAAGTACTTTCAGTTTACTAATCCACATACTTCGATGATCTGGTGCTTTTTCAATAAGTTATTGCTACTTTCTTGTCTAGAACAATTCGGACTCGACACTAATAATCCTCAAAATAAATACAGTTTAACCAGTATACTAGAAAGAAACTAACTTACTTTTATGTTCTAAAATGAAGGTTGGTGGATCGTTTTCAGATTTTTTCGGTTGCTCACATACTCCTAGTGTGAAGTTGTGGTGTAAAACAACTTCAGAATCTTTTGTGATATTCGCATCACATTCTACCATTGTTACTCCAAGTTGCTCAGCACGTTGAAAGGCGCATATTGTGTTTTCAGGCCATTGAAGCCCTTTACCATAATGTGCACGTTTTACACCGGCACCAGCATGACCGACTATGATTGGTTGGGAGGTTGCATTTTGATGCATAGATGAATTGACTGGAGGGAGGCATAAATAGAGAGGTGTTCTGTGGTCTACATGAAATGGTTTGTATCCAAATATAAACAGATAGTACACTAAATGTGAAAAAAGTTAAGAAATATCTTAATAAGGATGAATTCATGGTAATTAGTAGATACATTGACAGAATATTTCTCAAAATTTCGTGAGTAGTTCATCTCAAAAAGTCGCTTTTGATATGCCTTCTGTATTATTAGAAAACCTAGAACAAGACTGATGCAGTACACAAAAAAACTAGATTTATATAGCATTTAAATTACGATTGAACAATCATCTCATGCGAAAGCGGAATCTACTATAGATGGGGGGGTTTTCACGAAAACTGTTAATTAGTGTACAGTTAGTTTTTATCTTTGCATAAATGCAGCGGTTTTACGTAAAACATACCACTCAACAAAACGTGATGTTTTGATGATAGGAAGTGTGTGGTCGAATGAAACGTAATGCTGTTGCATGATAAGTCTAAAGTCCTGCATCTGTTCCAAATATGCAGACATCGCCTAATTACGTTAAAGTAGTTTGTTTTGAACTCCGCCTGGAGCCCCTTTCCGGGGGCTACTGCCGGTCCCAAGCCCGGATAAAGGAGGAGGGTTGGGTATGGGGTTAGCGACCCCATCCCGTAGAAAACTAACTCGCTGAAAAAACGCTAACCAGAAAGAATTATTCAAACCATTTAAACTCTGCCCTGGGAGTCAGAAGGTCTTCGTTTATAAGAATTATGACGCCTCACGATGAAAGCCGAGTTTCTTCGGAAGTCACGAGGCCGATGCCCCTTCTGACAACCAGAGCAACCATTTACTTAGGTACATGGAATGCTCGCACAATGTGGGAGACTGGGAGAGTTTTCCAAATCGCTGCAGAAATGAGGAGATACAATTTAGAGGTGCTTGGGATCAGTGAAACACATTGGACGCAAGTTGGACAACAACGACTAGCTTCAGGGGAGCTGTTGTTATACTCCGGACATGAACAAGAAAATGCCCCACATACACAAGGAGTTGCATTGATGCTGTCCAAACAAGCACAAAATGCACTTATAGGATGGGAATCTCATGGACCAAGGATCATCAAAGCCTCCTTCAAAACCAAGAAAACGGGGATTACAATGAACGTCATCCAATGCTATGCGCCTACCAACGAATACAACGAAGACGCTAAAGATCAATTCTACGATAGGCTGCAGTCAATCGTCGAGAAGTGCCCAACAAAAGACCTGACTATTCTAATGGGAGACCTAAATGCCAAGGTTGGAACTGACAACACCGGATATGAAGAGATCATGGGACGACACGGACTCGGAGAAAGGAACGAAAATGGTGAGAGATTTGCAAATCTATGTGCCTTCAATAAACTGGTCATAGGCGGGACTATATTCCCACATAAACGCATACACAAAACCAAATGGACTTCACCGGATCACAGCACACAGAACCAAATCGACCATATCTGCATCAACAAAAAGTTCAGGAGGACGATGGAGGACGTGAGAACAAAGAGAGGAGCTGATATAGCATCAGATCATCACTTGCTGGTCGCTAAGATGAAATTGAAACTCAAGAGGAACTGGACAACGGGGAGGACAATATCACAAAAATTTAATACGGCTCTTCTTCGGGATACTGACAAACTCAATAAATTCAAGATAACCCTCAGCAATAAGTTCCAAGCCTTACATGATCTACTCAATGGAGAAGGAACTACTATGGAGAGCAACTGGAAAGAGATAAAAGAAGCAATCACTTCAACGTGTCATGAGGTTCTGGGCCAAAAGAAGCACCATCACAAGGATTGGATCACGGTTGATATACTGGATAAGATTCAAGAAAGGAGAAACAAGAAGGCAGCAATCAATACCAGTCGAACAAGAGCAGAAAAAGTCAAGGCACAGGCTGAATACACAGAAGTAAACAATCAAGTGAAAAGGAGCATCAGAACTGACAAACGTAAATATGTGGAGGATTTGGCATTGACGGCGGAAAAGGCTGCCAGAGAAGGAAACATGAGACAACTGTATGAAACAACAAAGAAACTCTCTGGAAATCACCGTAAACCAGAACGACCAGTGAAAAGCAAGGAAGGCAAGATAATCACCAACATTGAAGAACAACGAAACAGATGGGTAGAACACTTCAAAGAACTCTTGAATCGACCAGCCCCACTGAACCCACCCAACATCGAAGCAGCACTTACGGACCTCCCAATTGATGTTGGAGCACCAACAATTGAAGAGATCAGCATGGCTATCAGACAAATCAAGAGTGGCAAAGCAGCAGGACTAGACAGCATTCCAGCAGAGGCACTGAAAGCAGACGTAGCGGCAACTGCAAGGATACTCCACATTCTCTTCAGAAAGATCTGGGATGAGGAACAGGTACCGAGAGACTGGAAAGAAGGACTTCTAGTCAAAATACCAAAGAAAGGCGATCTCAGCAACTGTGACAACTACAGGGGAATCACTCTTCTTTCAATACCAGGAAAAGTTTTCAACAGAGTATTGTTAAACAGGATGAAGGACTCCGTAGACGCCCAACTTCGAGACCAACAGGCAGGATTCCGTAAGGATAGATCGTGCACAGACCAAATCGCAACTCTACGGATCATTGTGGAACAATCAATTGAATGGAATTCATCACTCCATATCAACTTCATCGACTACAAAAAAGCATTTGATAGCGTGGACAGAACAACCCTATGGAAGCTTCTTCGACACTACGGCGTGCCTCAGAAGATAGTCAATATCATACAGAATTCCTATGATGGATTAAACTGCAAAATCGTGCATGGAAGACAGTTGACAAAGTCGTTTGAAGTAAAGACCGGTGTTAGGCAAGGTTGCTTACTCTCACCCTTTCTCTTTCTCCTGGTGATCGACTGGATCATGAAGACATCAACATCTGAAGGTAAGCACGGGATACAGTGGATAGCTAGGATGCAATTGGATGATCTAGACTTCGCAGATGATCTGGCTCTTCTATCGCATACGCAACAACAAATGCAGGAGAAGACAACCAGTGTAGCTGCAGCCTCAGCAGCAATAGGTCTCAATATACACAAAGGGAAAAGCAAGATTCTTCGATACAACACAGCATGCACCAATCCAATCACAATTGACGGAGAAGCTTTGGAAGATGTAAAAACCTTTACATATTTGGGCAGTATCATCGATGAACACGGTGGA
Organism: Schistosoma spindalis; assembly: GCA_946903255.1. NCBI lineage: Eukaryota > Metazoa > Platyhelminthes > Trematoda > Strigeidida > Schistosomatidae > Schistosoma > Schistosoma spindalis. Next base: position 41,947,889 of record OX336420.1, on the reverse strand, counting down.
TCTGATGCAGATGTGAAGGCACGGATTGGCAAAGCAAGAGCAGCACATTTACAACTGAAGAATATCTGGAACTCAAAACAATTAGCAACCAACACCAAAGTCAGAATTTTCAATACAAATGTCAAGACAGTTCTACTGTATGGCGCGGAAACCTGGAAAACTACGAAATCCATCGTCCAAAAGATACAGGTGTTTATTAACAGTTGTCTACGCAAAATACTTCAGATCCTGAGATGGTGGAGAAGATTTGTAGCTCAGGTGGATGATTTTGATGGAGTTTTGTGCTGATGATGTCGTTCAGAAGAACGATGAAAGCTCCACGACCAAACCATCCAGCTCAGAGAACAAAACTCCATCAAAATACTTCAGATCCGCTGGCCGGACACTATAAGCAACAGCCTACTGTGGGAGAGAACAAATCAGATCCCAGTGGAGGAAGAAACCAGGAAGAAGCGCTGGAAGTGGATAGGACACACATTGAGGAAAACACCCAACTGCGTCACAAGACAAGCCCTCATATGGAATCCTCAAGGTCGAAGGAGGAGAGGAAGACCAAAGAATACATTACGCCGGGAAATGGAGATAGATGTGAGAAAAATGAACAAGAATTGGATGGAACTAGAAAAGAAGGCCCAGGACAGAGTGGGTTGGAGAATGCTGGTCGGCGGCCTATGCTCCGTTGGGAGTAACAGGCGTAAGTAAGTAAGTAAGTAAGTTTGTTTTGATAGCAATATCTTTCATTTAGTGAAACTAACATCAGAAGCAGTTTATCGTCAATATCAAATGAAAAATTTTCAGTAAACACATCTCTGTGATCCAAAAATTTTTTTGTAACCCAGTTTCGGCATATTCTACACCTAATTGTCAAGAAATTATTTTAATAATTACTCACGGTAAATTTCATCCAAAATACCGCTAACTGAAGAAACTGGAAGACAAAGTAGACCCTGGTCATCGTGGTAATCTGGACGTAAAGTGAATGAAACACAAGATTTTTCGGAACCAGAAACAGTTTCTAATTCTAAATCAACAGACTTTAAGGTAATTTATTGGGATTTAGGATGTTACCAATGTAGAACTCAATGACGAATTACGGTCCGAAACAAGAAAACCACTGGATGCACGTGGAGTTATAGGAATCCATCTTTCCTTATGAGAAGAACCTTCAACAGACCACGATAAAGAAGGATCTACACTACAAGACTAAAATTAAAATACATATTGTAAGTAATATGGAAAACGTATATATGGTACAAGTATAGTCTTCACTCGGTTAATAAATATTATTAATTTAATTAACTAGTAATTCTGATAGCGAATTTTTCTCTTGTTTCACAACAGAATGAATCACAATAGTAGTAATCACAGAGGAAACAACACCTAACGTGACTAAATTATTTGGAAGCTAATCACTAACACTAGCCATCTTAATATCTTAAGGTATCCTGGTTTATTGTCAGTCCCAAACCCAAAGAGAGGAGGGTTAAGCACGGGGTTAGAAACCCCATCTCGTAGAAAACAACCTTGATAACAAACGTTTGCCAGAAAGTTTTATGAAGCGTTTAAACTCTGCCCTGTGACTTGAAGCATATCTATGATGAAAGCCAAGATTCTTCGTCAGTCACGAGGCCGATGCTCCTTCTAACAACCATAGCAACGATTAATATAGGTACACAGAATGTCCGCACAATGTGGGAAACCGGGAGGAAGTGACAAGGTACAACTTAGCGACGATCGGAACCAGTGAAATCCATTCGACCCGAGCTGGATAGAAAAGGATATATTCAGGAGGGATGCTGCTGTATTTCGGTCACGAAGAGGAAAATGCTTCAAGCACTCAGATAGTTGCTCTGACGTTGTCCAAAGAAGCACGGAAAGCAACTATAGGATGGGAATCTCATGGATGAACAATCATCAGAGAATCATTCAAAATAAAGGGAATCACTATGAATGTTATCCAATGTTATGCACCCACCAATGATAACAACGAAGACGATAAAGTTCAGTTTTATGAGAGGTTGCAGTCGACCGTAGAGCACTGCCTACGATCTGACCATCCTGATGGGAGACCTAAACACCTAAGTCGGGATGGTAAACACGAGTTATGAAGATATCATGGGACGACATGGACTAGGAGAAAGAAACAAAAATGGCGACAGATTTGCAAATTTATGTGCGCTCAACTAAATGGTTATAGGCGAAACAATATTCCCCACACATACATACGCAAAGCTACATGAGTCTTACTGGATCACGTTACAGAGAACAAGATTGGTCATATTTGCCTCACTAAAAAATTCAGATCAATTTTTTATTATTTATTTGAACACATAAATATTGGTACAGGGGGGCACGAAATATATATGCGCCACACATTCAGATCAATGGAAGAAGTGAGAAGAAATAGAGGAGCTGAAATAGCTTCAAATCACCAATCGCGTGTGGTCCAAATGAGGTTGATGTTAAAAAAGCACTGGAAAACTGGAGAAACAGTATTACAAAGGTTCAATACAGCCTTCCTTCAAGATACTGACAAACTCAACTAATTCCAGATAGCTCGCAGCAACAGGTTCCCAGCCTTACACGAACTACTCAAAGAACAATTAAATAAAGATTGAAGAAACACAAACTTCAACGTGCCAGGCCGCAAGAATCACCATCACGAAGAATGGTTCTCTATCGATACCCTAAGCAAGATTCAAAAAAGTTGCAAGAGAAGGAGATATGATATAACGAAGAAACAAACAGGGAAATATTATAAACCCGAGTGACCGGACAAGGATGAAGACAATCAGTGTAGCAGCAGCCTCTGCAGCGGTAGGCCTCAACATACACAAGGGAAGAAGCAACACTCTCAAATACAACACAGCGAACACCAACCCAATCTCACTTAATGGAAAAGCTCTGGTGGAATCTTTCATGTACATGGGAAGCATTACCGATGAGAAAGGAGGATCTGATGCAGACGTAAATGCGAGGATTGGTAAAGCAAGGGTCGCATTCCCACAAATGAAGAACATATGGAACTCAAAACAACTGTCAACCAACGTCAAAGTCAGAATCTTCAATAGGAACGTAAAGACAGTTCTACTGTACGGATCTGAAACGCGGAGAACTACCACAACCATTATCAAAAAAAGTACAGCTATTTATAAACAATTGTCTACGTTAGATACCGAATGTCTGTTGGTCGGATACCATCAGCAACGACCTACTGTGGTAGAGAACAAAGCAACTTCCAACCGAACAGGGAATTAGGGAAAAAAGCTGGAGGTGGATAGGACACACATTGAGGAAGTCATCAAACTGGATTACGATATAGCGCTAACTCGCAATCCTGAAGGTAAACGGACAAGAATAAGATCAAGGAACACACTACGAAAAGAGTTGGAAGCAGACATCCAAAGAATAAATAGCAGCTGGAAACAACTGGAAAGGATTGTCCAAAACAGAATTCGATTGAGAATGCTAGTTGGCGGCCTATCCTCACACAAGGATTAACAGGAGTAAGTCCTGTACACATAACAAAAGCTCATGAAAACTAGAATAATACCCTCTTGTTACTCCTTTTTTTTAGAAGTCTTGAATTATATTTTTTGAGCATAAATAGTGTTTTACTTCGTCCAGTAATTCTGAAGTCTAGAAAACTCTGTTTGAGTGACTGGTACATTCTTTTACAGAATTTATGCCCTGAAATAATTTCACAATTAAAATTTGGAGCATGATTTCCGAGCAATACTATCTACGAACATACTCTTTACTGTATATTCAATCGAAACAGTAAAGCAAAGCTATTTCTGTGACTAAACTGACAAACTGAATAAGGTTAATAAACGCAACACCCTCTTGAGAAACCAAAATGCACAAAGACGAGGTTATTAAACAAAAATCTAATAAACCTATGCATTTATCTTCGTACATTATCTAGAACGGAAAACTAGTAGCATACAAACCCTTTCAAAATTAGGCATTCGAACCGGATCGAAGCGAATCATTCAAGTATTGAAAAGTTGATGAACAACACTGACTTACAAATAACATTAGTTTATCGAAAGCACCAACTTTTTCTATACCCATTTTCAAAGATCTAACCCGCATCTTCTGGAACTCAGAATTTTTTGAATTGACCGAGTAAATGACTACGGCTACATAGGATTTCATAATTATTATATAGCAGTAGGAGTGAACGAAGCTATCGGGATGTCTATTTTCTAGTAAAGAAGTCTTCTGCGTTTACTACACCTTTTCTGAAAAATATTTAAGATACAAAACATAGATAAACTTGTGGGATCTACTAATAATTCATTTTATATATTTTGCATTGAATGGCGAGAATACGATGTCTCGTTAGTTTCTTCCAATGAATCCGGCCTTCAGTCCACCTAATTTAATTAAAATCACTTGTACACCAAGGTGAATTTTGAATTAGGTGCACCTAGAGTTAGTATTCAGGATATTCGAAATATCTCACTATTATTCAAAACCTATACACTAATAAGATATGTATCTTATGTCTAGTATATACTAGACATACAATAAATTTATGTTGTTTACTGTGTAGGAGCCTGTCTACTAGGCTTCGAAGCCTAGTAGACAGGCTCCAGCACATGTATTAATGTGTTTCTAATAGTATACTATTAGAAATAAATCTTATGAAGATAAAGAAGAGGATCTAATGTGGGTCGTCAGTCAATAAAGACCTAGGAATTAGTAGGAATGTTCCAACATCTAAGTTTCTACAACAAAAATTAACTCAATGACATGCAAGTGATTTTGAAAATAAATTTTTATGTACCAATAGGTACATAAAAGCTTTGGCTTTAGGTCACATATGTGATTTATATAAATGTTAAAACGATGCCAAAATTAGAGATGGTGTAGAGTTAAGGTCTGTTGGTTGAAAGGTATATGTTTTAACCACTAATTAGTTAGTGGTTAAAACACTACTAATTAGTGGTCACTATATAGTGACCCAAGCTACCAAATTTGGGGAAATCCCCAAAGTGAAACAGCCTTCCCCAAAGTTTGGGGAAATCCCCAGTCTTTGGGGAAATTTTGGAGAAATTCCCGAATTTATGTGTAGCGCATCATTCAAGAATAACATTTCCAAAGCAATCGATTATTAAACGATAAAGCATCAAATTACAATTAAAATTTGTAAATTTTTATACAATAAAGACTTTTGTTCAAGAAAAGTTTATCGACTTCGGGGTCTTGTTTTAATACGTCAAACAGACACGAGAGAATTCGAACGCTATGTAAGTGAGTTCTTAGCACTATCCGAAACTTCAATTACTGCACTGCTTCAGTCTCACATAAGTAAATTGTCTGTTTCAGGAAAATAATTTACAGCTTGATAAGATAGCTAAAAGAAGGGCTCAAGCTGCCAGAGACTTGAGCTTGCTGGGCTGTCCCAGATCAACTTATTACAGAAGGTTGCGCAAGTTGGGAGATGAATTCATAAGAAATTATCAGTTAAGCAGCAGTGACGAAGATGACAACAATTCAGTGGTCATCACCGGAGTAGGTACAACGGTAGCTACAAAGCAGTGTAACAGTATTGTTTCCGAAAAAGCCACTGCTTCATGTTGTTGTGCCCAGTGTGCTGGCAGTACAACCGATAGTAGTGTTTCTTCCTTAATGAACTATGTATAGGTGGTGTGATTTCAGAAATGTCTCCACCCAGTCATCTGTCAATGAAAGAAGAGGTCGACCGAATTGTCATAGGCATCATGAAAGGTGGTGATATAACAGTGAAGAAGACTGACGAAATTCTGGACGTCATTCGCGTGCGCACACCTGAACTACTGAAATCCGTTCAAAGTGTTTTACGTAGATGCAACGACGTGGAGCCTAAAATTCTCGGAACGGGGACTTATTACCATTTGGGGTTGAAATCAAGTCTGCTGAGGATTTCGGAAAATTGGCTACGTAAATTCCGTTTTACAGAACTAAAGCTGCAGTTGAACTACGATGGTCTAAGCTTGTTTAAAAGCTCTAACCAACAGCTGTGGCCGATACTAAGTCCCATAGTGGGTCCAATAGTTAGTAATGTATTTATAGTTGGGATATGTGGGGGTGAAGTGAAACCATGTGATTTCAACGACATGTCAGCAGCACTTATCACTGAGTTGCAAGAGCTGCCGACAGTAGTTCTAAATGTAGATAAGTATCAGGTACATTTGACAGTTAAATTGGTTTCTGTTATTTGTGATGCTCCAGCTCGCAGTAACGTTCGGTATGTTGTTGGACACAATGGTGCTGCTGGCTGTGACAAATGTCATGTTTCAGGGATACGAATTGTTGGTCGAATGACTTTCCCCAATGGTGAACACGAATTGAGAAATGATGTCACTTTTAGTAGTAGGTCACAATCTACCCATCATCGTGGTGGAAGTTCATTTGAAACTCTGCCATTGGACATGATAAGCTGATAAGATGTTATCCTTAGTCCTTAAGAATAAGTCAAGTTTCCTCTTAACGGACTCCTGGGAAGTCGCTTGAACTAGTTCAGTCGGTAGCGAATTCCAGCAATCGACAAAATTGTTCCTTTACCAAGAGGAGTTGCTGAGAATAATGTTGCTGTGATCAACAATGGGTCTGGTATGTATGAAGCCGGCTTCGCCGAAGACGACGCTTCAAGAGCCGTATCCTCTATTGTTGGAGGAACTAGACATCAAGGAGTGATGAAAATGGATCCAAGGGACAGTTATGAGGGAGACGATGCTCGATCGTAACATAATATTGTGACTAGGTGGGGTGATATGGAGAAGACCTTTTACCATGCATTCTACGACGAGTTGCGAGTGGCAACAGATGAACATTCAGTGTTGTTGACAGAAGCTTCATTTAATTCGAAAGCAACCGTGAGCTGACATGGATCATGTTTGCGACTTTTAACTCACCAGCTTTGTATGTTGCTATTCAAGTGGTGTTGTCACTGTATGCATCTGGTCGTACAACTGGTATAGCGTTGGACTCAGGTGAGGGTGTGACTCACACAGTTCCAATTTATGAAGGTTATGCATTGCCTTATGTTATTTCGCGTCTGGACCTTGCTTGTAGAGATCTTACCGACTTTGTGATGAAGATCCTGACTGAGACAGATTGCAGCTCCTCTCTTTATTTATGGAACATACTCAAGCGCAAACCTCCGGACAATGTTTTGCTATATAGTAAGTTACTAGTTTTAGTGAGAAGGAGAACCTACTGAGGAGCTGCGAATGCTTTGATTCCTGGAGGGGGGCCGAAAAGCAGCAGACTGTAGGTTAGGTTTATGGATGTGCGGGCGTACTGTTGTAAGTCCTGTGATTCCCATTGATATAGAGCAGTTAGTAAGGAGAGCCATGACAGGAATGGATTCTAAGGTGTCTTTGCGTAGTTGGAGGGATTTTGGGGGCCATTGTAACGGAAAGAGAACGATGAAAATCCCTCCACAGCCTTTTTTGTTGGACAATATTTTTATTTATTTGTTTCTTCTCCCTGTCATATATATTAACCTTTGTTCAGATCTCGTTTGAGCTTTTATTATGTGATTTTGATTAAAAACTTATCTTTTTGTTACCTAATTTCGTTGCATATTGCCGGACTATTGATAGTGATGTCGTGTTTGACTAAGCTCAAGGTCACGGCGTGATTTCATGTGTGACTGTTAACCTTTTGACTGTCTGCTTCGGAGGATTTCTGGAATTCCTGCAGATAGATATTTGATCCCGTTTGTTGGGAATATATTTGTTGATTCTCGGGTATCAAATCCTTTGGTATTGACTGTTTCTTTTGTTGTTTAGCGCACTACTTTGCGTTAGAGAAACTTCTGACTGTATAGCACAGGCTGTACCGTTTGAGGTATTTTGTACTTTTGATATAACTTGTTCTATTTCTTAAATTAGAACCTTATAAATTGAGAACAGAATTTGTGTTTTGATATGACTAAATACGAGTGTCTTAAAAACGCTTGGCGTGCTATACGGAAGATCGTAGTCTGACCTATTCGAATACAATTTGGTTCGTCAGTCCTACGTTCAGCCTGAATACTGGTAGTTCGGTCGTTACAATGATTGTTTTTAATATTTCTAAACACAAAATATGTGCCTTCTATAAGTTAAGCTATTAACACACATCTTACGGCGACTTATTAAAATATCCCTACATGGAATTACTTTATTATTATTGTCCCATTTTTTTGTAGCCCAAATTTATTTAGTTTGAGTTGGTCGGATGGCATAGCACGGCCTTGCAGGCGTGGTCATACTTATGTAACAATCTTTTATCTATATTGAATATAGTGTTCTATCTACATCCTAAATGTGTTCTTCATCATATATTAGTTGTTATAATACGACTGAGTCAGTGTAGATAATGATGTGAAGTCCACTTAAGGTCTTATATATTAGGTAGTTACATCATGACAAATGTACAATTTTAGGATCAAGTCTATTATTAGAGCAGTACTAATATCGTAATACACCATCATTCTACACTCCCTTTTCCAATAGCATTATTCTGTTTTTAATACGAAGACCTAAAAGTTAGTTCATGATTATTAGTTATTCTCCACAAATGTACACCAAGACCTCAAAATTTAGCACTCTTTTAGTTTTGCCGTTTGATTGTGACATGGATTTTCGCATTTTTTTCTAAGATCGCCGAACAAGCATTGGAGAAAGTATCTTGGCTGATGACTCGTCTGGGTCATTTCCGGACCTTTGCTTGTGAGCGGTCTCCACACATTCTGCAGACTTTTCATAAATCTATAGGAGAATGTCCATATGTTAAGGCTTATAATTTGAGGACAAAAAATCACTGACAGGTTGTTTTCTAGTAAGCTACTGGGGGTTTCAAACCTTCCTCTGAACATATCAGACAAAGACGCAAACGTCCAATATACAACTTGCGCTAGTAATATAATAATACAGAACTATCACCACAAGTAAACGATGAACCCGAGCGCACATAAGCTTACCTAGGCTACTGAATGCTTGCATCCAAACTTTGTAATTAAGAAAAAATCTTGTGTTACACTTAAATAAACCAACTTTTCGGATTCCTTTTATCTTCACCACGTAAATATAATTCATAATATTGATATTCGATCATTCTTCGCAATTAATTGAGGATTACATAGCATCACTACAAATTATTGTAACTACTTAATATATATATTTGTTTTTTTATTTCACATCATCTTTTACTGAGGAGAATTGTTGTTTTGATTGATTCTGTGAGGATTTCATTGTTTTGTACATTGTTCGTCCTTATATTTCGTAAGAAGATATCTTTGAAGTTGTATCCAAGACTTGTTGTAATCTAGCAGTCATGGTCTTCTGTCGCACATTAATTGGAAAGGCTAATTTATCGTCGATCCGTTAATAGAGGTACCACGATACAGAGAAATAATTTAAAAACTGACGTGACTCCCACGTAATATATTTTAAATAAGGTAGTCACAACATGACATATCTAAAGTTTTAGGACTATATCCATTATTATAGCAATATTGATAACGAAATTAGACAATTCCAAAATTTACCACTAAATTTTCAATATCTGATACCCTATCTTTGCTTATTGTTGATGTTTCTACCTCCATTATCCTGTAGAATTACGGTCTACTATGATATTAGCACTGGTATAATAACAGACCTAATCCTAAAATTGTAGATTTGTTATGATGTAACTGCCTAAACTATAAGATCTTACGTGGAAATCACATCATCATCTACACCAACTCACTGCATCGTAACAATTACCAGTACATGATGAAGAACAATCCTAGGCTAGAGATAGGACAATATATTTAATATGAATAAGAGATATAAGGTAAAATTCAGGAGGGACCACGCCTGCATGGCTGAGCCATGCCATACGATCAACCCCGATTAGTTCAATTCCTTATTCCCGCCTTCTCCATTCTTCTGTATTTCCCAGCGTTAGATGTTGAATGTCTATTTTTCGTATTGTCTCGTGGTAAAGCCTAATGACACTACACTACTATCTCACCAGAATCAACGTGACGTTGGTTCGATACCAAATTGTGTGGGATTGTCGCGCGCTGTAGGTTAGCAAGAATAATAAGAACTATCCGGGTATTGATGAACTGAAGGATAAATCAAAAAGAAGGCTGCATCATCTGGTCGGGAAACACATGCAATAATTTTAAAATGTCTGGTTTAATGCTTAAAATGAAAATTTGGGTAGACATAATTTGAGTTAAACAAAGCGGGATTATAATAATAAAGAAATGACTCAGTATAGGAATATTTTAATAGATCGCCGTAAGATACGTAGTAATAGCCGTAGGTTAATAACCTTTCCTGTTTATGAATATTAAAAACAGTCAATAATGGAGAAATGTTAAGTGGTATTATATTTGGTCTTGTAGTGACCTACTTTTGTCAACAGAACGCGATTGGTTCAATGAAAACAATTATTATTATAACCAATTGTACCAGTAACTGTTTTACTGTGCTCGTTTGTTTAACTGTGCTAATGACAGCCATTATACTCACTTACTCTCCCGTTGACTTTGAACTTGTACGAATTCGGTTACGCTCAGTAACCACGCTTGTACTCCTTTGGCACGATCTCGGTATTCTTTCGATACCACGAGATCGCCAACAAATACATCTCGACTACAGCCATCATCTGTCTTCTGATATTGGCCTACGGGGATCTTATTGGTTAATTGGCACGTAGTCTTGTTGTGGTGTTCGTAGTCAAGCTCAACTCGACACCACGCTAAATTTGGTGAGCCAAATCTTGGAACACGTCTCAACCTCTGTCAAATCTTCCAAAGGAGGCAATTCAGTGAGTCTATTGCTTTATCTATCCACGTCTGTCGTATATTTTCATATTAATTTTTAATATATATAATATACACGACATGACGGATAACGTTAAGAATAGTATTAATATAATAGACTCCGATGTACGCGTACCGAATCCTCGGCACTTTTTATTCGCGTGACGATAAATTCCACGCCTTATTCGAGAAATTCCCCAGAATAACAAAACCACTCGAGGAGATTTCATCGGTGACCAATCGTGTGGTACACCACATAGTCACCCGCGGACCACCAGTCACAGAAAAACCTCGCCGACTGGCATCGGACGAATTAGCCTTCGCTAAACGTGAGTTTGACAATTTACTATCTACTGGTATTATTCGTCCTGCTCACAGTCCTTGGGCCTCTCCTTTACACATGGTGCGCAAAAAGGATGGGGTTAGTTGGAGACCATGCGGCGACTACCGAGCATTAAACGTAGTTACGCGCTTTGATAGCTACCCCATCCCACACATACACGACATCACGGCATCGCTCAAGGGCACGACTATCTTTTCTAAGATCGATCTGGTACGAGCATATCACCAGATTCCAGTCGCTCTTGAAGACATTGAGAAAACCGCTATCACGACTCTTTTCGGTCTGTTTGAGTTCCTACGAATGCCATTTAGATTACGGAATGCTGCTCAAACTTTCTAAAGGTTTATCGATAGCATAGTACGAGACTTGGATTTTGTTCACGTCTATATTTTCAACACTTCACCCTCCATATGCATACTCCCTTCTAATAAACAACTTTCCCTGTACCAACCTTAACTTCCCTTCCTTCATATTAGCTCACTCCAACTTGTTAAACATCACAATTCATTGTTCTTTATTACTACATTCTCTTGAATGGAGCCTCTGACTTCATTTCACTCTAACAAGAGATAATATGAATTTAATCTAATTTATTATACCTCTGTCTGTTCTACTACGTAATGTAAAGCAACGTTTGGAGTCCATATCCAAGTGCCTTGCTGCTCTGCTGTTTCTCTTTTTTATTTTCTTCAGAATCTTGCTCCGAGGGCACAGCTATGGAACTTCTGACTTCTGGAACAAACTTGACGTATGCGTCAACTCAAGGTCATGGTTTATAACAAGCGCTCTACGAGTCTACTTTATAACAATTATAAACATAATAAGTTGGGAAGCATGCTATGCTCCAACAAATGTAGTAATTTGTAGATCATGCCTGTAAAAATGGCGTGTACCTGCTCATGAAGAAATATATTATTATTATTTTTATTATATTGATGACCTGCTGATCGCATCATCAAACGTAGAGGAACATTATCAACACCTTACGCTATTATTCCAACGTCTTTCGGATAATGGAATAGTAGTCAACCCAGAGAAATGTGAATTGGGTAAATCAGAAATAATATTTCTGGGTCACATCATCAAACAAGAGGGTATTCTGCCTTGCGAAGACAAAGTTCGAGCAATCAAGGAGTACAACGTGCCGTCCTCAATCAAGGAACTGAAGGCTTTTCTCGGTTTGGTTAACTTCTACCGATGTTTCATCCCTCACGCGGCAGAACGGTTACGACCATTAACCGATTTACTACGCGGTAATCCACGCAAATTAGAACTGAACGATACCGCACGTACTGCATTTTCAGAGATCAAAACGGCTCTCGCTGAAGTTACATTTCTCGCTCATCCTGACCCATCAGCCACGCTTAGTATAGCGGTTGGTGCATCAGATTTTGCTATAGGAGCGGTCATGCAGCAGAATATCTCCGGTAGTTGGCAACCACTTGAATTTTTCTCACGACGCCTTACTCCCACGGAGACGAGATTTAGCGCTTTTGGTCGCGAGCTGCTTGCAGCCTACTGCGCCATCAAACATTTCCGGCACGCAGTAGAAGGACTCCAATTCATTTTATTCATCGACCATAAGCCCTTAACGTATGCCCTGCATACCAAGTCTGACCGCTACTCACCACGAGAGTGCAGACATTTGGACTATATCTCCCAGTTCACGACAGACCTTCGTCACATTAAAGGCGAATCGAACTATGTTGCCGATGCTCTATCACGTGTCCAGACGAATGCAGTTACCTTACGGTGCTCGATCTTCCTGCTATGGCCGCCGCGCAAGCAAACGATCCTGTCTGTACAGAAGCACCACAATCTTCATCCCTTCAGTGCCAGGAAGTACCCCTAGCTACTAGCTGAGGTACTATCCTATGTGATACTTCTACCGATCTTCCTCGACCCATCGTACCCTCTGCCTATCGCCGTCTCGTCTTCGATGCCCTTCAAGGATTGTCTCATCCAGGTATCGCAACCACATTACGTCTCATCGCTGCACGATACGTCTGACCGTCCATGAATAAAGATGTTCGTATGTGGGTAAAGCAATGCTTACAGTGTCAATGATCAAAAGTGCACAGGCACGTAGCTGCCCCATTGACACGTTCGCTACGCCTGATGCTCGCTTTGATCACGTTCATATAGACATTGTAGGACCATTGCCACCATCGCATGGGTATGATCACATACACACGTGCACTGACCGTTTTACAAGATGGCCCGAAGCTATTCCCATCACGTCTATCACGGCGGAGACAGTTGCTCACCGCATCGTAGAACGATGGATAGCACTGTACGGTTGTCCCTCGACTGTCACGACTGACCGAGGACAACAATTCGAGTCCGCATTGTTCTCCTCACTGACCCTGCTGCTTGGTACGGAACGCATACCCACCACCGCCTACCATCCAGCATCGAATGGTTTAGTCGAACGGTTTCATCGCCAACTTAAAAGTGCTCTTCGAGTACACGAAAACGATAATTGGTACGAAACCTGACCGCTCGTTCTCTTAGGCATCAGAACGAGTTTGAAGGCAGATATCCAATGTTCCGCCGCTGAAATTGTATACGGCACGACATTGCGTCTGCAAGGGGAATTCTTCACACCACGGAGCAGTAATGATTTCGGTAAATCAGACTACGTCCATCGACTGTCTGCATTTATGCGAACGCTGTCTCCGGTGTCAACTCCAATACAATATCGACAGGTCACTCTCCCTCGAGAGTTACCTACCTGTCCACATGTTTTCATACGAGTAGATTCGGTACGCAAACCTTTGCAACAGCTTTACGAAGGACCTTTTCACGTGATCTCGTCACGAAAAGACCTTCAAGGTTGATCGACATGGCCACGTTGGGATCGTCAGCATTTATCGTCTCAAACCAACACACGTCGATGACAGTGCCGTACCCGATAACTTGAGACTCAATGCTAGACCTATCAAACCTTCTAGCGCGATCTCTACGTCTATCTCGGATCCCACGCTAGATACATCCGAGACCTCGTTCTTACGTCCCAGTCAACAGCACGCGTGATCTGCACCATCTACGGACGAGACTTCCGTCCCACGTCCAGATCGGCAGACCACGCCGCCCTTGACCTCGGATGAGATCGCAGGCTCACGAAGTACGAACGAGACTACCGTCTCACGTTCCGGTCGCCGAGTGCGATTAACCGAACGCTTTCGTGACTAAACGCACAGTCAATAACGGATACGGTGTAGGATTATTCCTATACTACACGCATGCTACACTTTTCTTTTTTTGATTTTTTTTTTGTATCCTGAGCCCACGTCTCCGACCATCGCCCGTTTGGTAACGTCGACTTCAGTCAACTTTGGCAAAGGCTGGTTTGGCCACCCACGCTCTAGTCAACGCACTCAGTCGATTATCTGGTCTCGAATTCGCCTGGCATACGCTTGGTCGTTATGGTCGCTTCCGGTTTCTTGGCTCAACGTGGTTTCGTCCTACGTCTGCAGCGTTTTCTGGTTCGCATCCCTACGAACGCAATCATCAGATCCTGGATACAAACCACTCAGGTGTGGTATGCTAATTCGACCAACAAATACAGCACACTTCTAATGGTACCGTTCTGCGCAAAAGGCGTTCGTTGGCAACTCGAGGATCAACGATCACTTCCTGTTCCACCAATTTCCTCCGTCCTACAACCGCACTTCCGCCGATCAGTCCCACGAATCAAACCGCTAACTATCGAAAGTGTAAACCCTATCTAGCGGGGGGCTCCTGTAGTGACCTACTTTTGTCAACAGAACGCGATTGGTTCAATGAAAACAATTATTATTATAACCAATTGTACCAGTGACTGTTTTACTGTGCTCGTTTGTTTAACTGTGCTAATGACAGCCATTATACTCACTTACTCTCCCGTTGACTTTGAACTTGTACGAATTCGGTTACGCTCAGTAACCACGCTTGTACTCCTTTGGCACGATCTCGGTATTCTTTCGATACCACGAGATCGCCAACAAATACATCTCGACTACAGCCATCATCTGTCTTCTGATATTGGCCTACGGGGATCTTATTGGTTAATTGGCACGTAGTCTTGTTGTGGTGTTCGTAGTCAAGCTCAACTCGACACTACGCTACAGTCTAAATTATGAAATCAAATAACGTATGTGCCGGTAAGTTGTCTATGCTCTGATTTCCGATTGCATCTGTATTAGTAGGCTAACTGAAAGAATAAAAGTATAAGCGCGGAGAAGAATTCCAACTGGGGTTCCAGTTAGTTTAATACGGTTTATTTAGTTATGGGGAGATTTTCTCGACCTCATTTTTACTTGACCGTCATAGAATTTAGTGATACTACTAATACATATGAATTGTTATCAAAAATTTTAAGTACAAGAAAAGTAATAATTATGTGGATTTTGGACAGATATGTAAGAGCGATTCGTTAAACATGAGTGTATTCGTAAGAGGCACGGTCTAGACTCAATGTTCTGACTTGCCATAGACTATTTATTTATATTAATACCTACCGGCTGGTGGTGCATACAAGGTAGTTGCAAGCATACAGTTCAATATAAGGTGGAATACTATTTCATTGAGATATAGTGATTATAAGTTATTGAAATCAGTTAAGCCTATGTGCCCCAATTCTAGGTGATGTGGTGCTGCAAGACGCATTCGTCCAAATAAGTTTTTTGCAAGATGATTAACAGCGAGTGATTCTCATGTGATTGTCAGGGAGAACATAAGTTGTAACCAAGGGGAGTACACTCCTAACTCATGTCTACGATAATGGCTTGAACTTTAGTCAGTGTTGGGGTAAATTCGACAGTGATGTTTTCAGTTTGCAGGAGATTTGCTCGAATGCTTATACTGGTTATTTGCATGCAAGATTGTGTCGCCAAACCTCCAATTAGACTAACAGGGTTTTAAGATATTTGCTGAATGAGCAACTGATAGAGGAGTATACTGTAATCATCTGTAATGGATGAAGATAACCAGAAAACACTATTTAATGATAATTATAAGTCAATTTGCTGACCGATTTTGTTAATAGTTTCATCAATTTTACCAATCATTACGTGATTGTCAAGTCATGACAATGCTTTATGACGATATCCTGAAACCATTATGCTTAGCTAGCTATAGTGTTGATTGAGGATTGGCCAGTGAAAAATATGTACTGTTGCTTTGGGTGATTCAAAATCATCAGAAATTGGCAGCGTTAACGAATCCGAGCTGCCTGTTTATATTAATAATGGCAATTTAAAAATGTGTACATAATGTTAATTTTAATAATAGGCCCCGGAGATTTAATTTTAAATATTTGTTTGTCGAACAACATGAGAATTTAGTCATTAAATTAGTGCAGTATGATAATACCTAGATTTGGTGACTTTATTATCCCTTATATGTTCATCTTTTTAGGCTACTAATACATTAGACTAATTGACAAAAACGAATACGTATAGCAACAATGACTATGATGGGTTTAGTGGAAAATGTTCAAGGCGATTCGAATGATATTTAAATTTAAAAGACACCGAGAAATCATTCAACGCATGTACGGGCCAGGTTAACATGCAGATTGTTGAGATATATGGCAAATTAAAAATAATAAACAGGACCAAAATGAAAAATATTTTTCTAAATCGAGACGACTTATGGAATTCCAGTTAGGAATATGATGAGTTATGAACTTTACATAAGACGTCGCGGTAGTAAACCTAGCGATATTTATAAATGTGTTTAAAGGGAACTAAAAGTAAAAAATGCCTTTAAGCAGCACGTTTTCTTAGTAGAATGTTGTGGTATAAAAGTATTAAATATTTCTACTTAGTCCTGGGAGTGGCTCGTATGAAATATACAAAACCAGTCTAACAGAAAAATTTTAAGTTAAGAAGTACTTAAATCATAATAAATGAATCAGGAAAGGGAAAAAGTAAAACTCACCTGGGTTGTTTTCGCTTCCAGGTAATGATTTGAATTGGACAGTAATTCAAATCTGGATTATACACGAGGTACTGTCGACTAAATTCTTGGATTAACCCAGCATTGGAAACTGGATTTGTGTAAGTTCAAAATTAATTAACGCATAGTTTAAGACAGAATGAGGGGTTACGTGAAGAAACAATATGAAGAATTAGATCCAGATAACAGTTTAGTCCATGCTTACGTTGCTGGTCAATGTATATTTAGGTTATTTACAGGTCATATTTGCTAGAGCTTGATGGTAAACTAAGTTTATTTCGCTGAAGCATGTAAATGCTAATAAAGCTTGCTAATGAACCATCAAAGCTAATAATTAATATAGATGACCAGTTTTTGTTATCGACTGAGCAAGTAGATTTTGAATACTAATCAATATAACGTCATGATAATACATATGAGCACTAGTCAGAGGACTATTAGAATAATAGGTTTACATGAGTAAAAATCGATCGAGAAATTTGAAGTGGAAATACAGAGTAACAATAATGGGTTGCGTTTCTTTAATCAGGCTTACCAATGTCGAATTACGGTCTACTATGATATTAGCACTGGTATAATAACAGACCTAATCCTAAAATTGTAGATTTGTTATGATGTAACTGCCTAAACTATAAGATCTTACGTGGAAATCACATCATCATCTACACCAACTCACTGCATCGTAACAATTACCAGTACATGATGAAGAACAATCCTAGGCTAGAGATAGGACAATATATTTAATATGAATAAGAGATATAAGGTAAAATTCAGGAGGGACCACGCCTACATGGCTGAGCCATGCCATACGATCAATCCCGATTAGTTCAATTCCTTATTCCCGCCTTCTCCATTCTTCTGTATTTCCCAGCGTTAGATGTTGAATGTCTATTTTTCGTATTGTCTCGTGGTAGGGCCCAATGCCCATACAATCCCACTGTTGTCGTGTACGGTAAGTGTCCGTGCTTAGTGGTCACTTATTTACTAGTCGAGTCTACCAGTATCCCGATTTCTCGGATAAAATCTCACAATATAGCTTCGTGTATCCTTTTGTTTTTGACAAAAAACATTGTGTTGTACATACATTAACGTCCATCAAGCAGTTCGCAAACCCTTAAATTTTTGGTACCTGTCCCTTCACGGTCTGTATTGTCAACGTACACGGCCTAATCTTTTTACAGTACTTCTCGTCTGTTAGCTACATAGCCACACCTGTGCCAACTAAGCGGATCTCTATTCACTCCCATTTTTGTTTACATTCTACTCCTATCGACTAACCCGACAATCTTAATAGTCTTTCTTAGCACAAAGTACATTTTGTAACGTTTAAGTAACTAATGTTACCGACTTCATGGGCAATTGCTTCAGTAATATCCAACATTGTCGCAGTCAGAGCACCCAATATTCCCCTACGTGGATTTTTTTATCTCCACCACTCATTGTCGTAGGTCATCAAAACACTCTACTACAGAGACTGAGGGCTTATTGCTGTTTGGTGACAACGATACGGTCAAGCTCGTCAGCTGTCAGGCTGCTCTAGTCATTTCTATGATATTCATGAACTATGCTGCATTCGCCATTTGAGGCTGTTGGCCCACAATTTTAGTAACACTCTTGAGGAGTTTGGAAGTCAACAATTATTTCTATTCTTTGTCCAGTACCGGTAACAAACGGCGTAGCAAGTCAGTTGACGAAGAGGTTAACATAAGCAGATTCCCGTTCAGTGCGATACACATGTCCCTGAACCTCTAAGACGTCACCCACCGATCAGCTGCATTCTAACACTTCGTCAGTATCCATGAAGTGATGATATTTCAACAATTTTTCTCGTCTACAAAAGCGACTCAATCAAAAGCCATCGTCACCCCATTATTTATTATGGCTTCCAACACTGTCGTCTTCCTTCGCAGCTACGTCATACCGATTGGCTCCACTGTGACCCCAAACCAACCGAGATTGTTTCCAATGTCTCTGTCTTCAAATGGGTATGGCCTGGTAAATCTCATCCGGACCTTGGCAGCAAAACCAAATGTAAAGTGGAAAGAGACAAGAGGAAGGCATATTTGTTACGGGAAGTTAGGAATTATCTAATTAATACGCACACATAGCCTACAACCCTCCGTCTGTATCTTTTGCTATGTTTTGCCATCTAAACTGTCTTCTTTGGTACTCAACTGTTCTTTTGATTCACTGAAAATCTTCACACAGTCTGACGATTTTTGCGAGTTCAACGCTACGTTTCACCATATTCAAATTAGAAACACTTGTAAATACTGCTTACTACACCATACCACAGTTCAAATATCTCAATGATGACTTTCTGTCCAGAAGTGGTTCTTGCCACATGTTAAGTATCAGTGTGATTACCAATAATATATATAAGCAAGGTCCGGCATATATTTAATTGACTATGAAACACAACAGAGCGGGCCCCACTACAATATCAGTTCCACCAAACAGCGCTTTCGAGAAGAAACCGGTCCTATACCGAACACGGGTTAAACAGCATACCATCCTTAACATGGAAGACTGATGGGAATAAGTAATAAACCAAGAATACACTAACTAACAGCCTTCTCATAAGGAATGGCTTCCACAATCTATGTTTTCACAAAGTCTGCAAAAATGTTCATAGTGTTTGTAAGAAATTGTCGGACAAAAAACTTTGTTCTTTTCAAATTCCAGCACAAAATCTTACCGGCGTGATATGTAGTGTCCAATGCTATTGTGCGCGCACATGTTTCATCCTAGCTTTCAAGCTAAATTTAAGAGTTCAAACAGCATGTGGCCATTGATTTATTTTTACTTCCATAAAAACCCTATTCTTTTCACGGGAAATCGCGACTTTAAAACGCATACGTCATAGATTCATGTGATTGTGATTCTACGCTTAGTTTACGTCGCGTGTATGTCTGTGGCTGATACTTCTGTCCAATAACCATCTATAAGTCACACTATGGATTATCTATATTGAGTTTTACAAGCGCTTGTAATGAGTAGTATAGGTGTGTTGTCACTCTTGTCTTCCATGCTAATTTTATGTCCGGAATAATACGTTTCTACCCAATCCGTATTTAGCTTATTATTACTGCCGTCGCTCAAACGAGGAAAGCTTACGTACAGAATCCGTAATTAAGCGGAAAGTTTATATTCACGGGATATCTAGCTGTTGATACAAAATGGAGTCAGATCGACAGGTCACTAAACGTACCCATACTATAGTACTCAGAGCTATACATATTACTTATCAGCTCGTAAAAGCACAATATATATAACTTTGCACAGCAAAGTTTGACTGATATACCAACTCACCCGTTAGATTGCTTCACAATGTTTGAGGTTCAAAGTATTGTGTTGAAATCTTCCAAACGTGTCCTTGAGAACGGTCAGTGTTTGGACTGACATTCAACATGACAGTACGGAAGGAATGTAAACGATGGTCCCGAATGTGAATTAAAAGAACATTGTGAGTTGTAATGGGTTATTTTAAAGACTTACACATCTCAATACATATCTTTTATTGTTGAATTATAAAGTAGTTAACCTACGTATCAGTACCTATGCTAATATTAATGTCCCAGAGTATTGGTCATAGCTACGATGTTACTAGTGAGTGACAAAATAACAACGGAAGTCTTATTTCGTAATACAGATTTATAGCTTTTTGTGGTCACTTTTGCTTTCAACTGCCACTTAACTACATATAGTTAGGTAATTCTTTATTAGAATTTAATTTTTCGCTATATTTATACAACTGAATTTAAATTCCGCTGTCGCAGTAAAAGAAACGATTACTTTCCTACAGCCATTGATGCATTTTTTATGCAGCCTATGTGCCATATTCTCCTATAAAACTTTAGAAACCAGAAATCCCCTAATATGAAGTGACTTAGGTTAAATAGATTAATCATATTACTTTGAATCTATTCTGTTTTGTGGCATCTGTATAACAACGTCTGCGTTACAACTTGAATGACGAATACTGTGTTCCATCAGGTTTCTGATGCTTCATGTGAATTTTTTATGGGCTTATAAGAATGGAGGAACCCATAAAACACCTTCGTAAACCGTTTTCATCAACCATTTTTATCACACTCTACTTCAGGTTTACGTTTTGCTTGCCGTATTGTCAACTAAATTGTATGATTTTGACTGCTCCATTTTTATTTTGAGTAAGATAGGAGATCAAATACCATATGATAGTCCTGAAAATGAAGGTGACTTTTTTATTTCAACGTTATTAGTAAATATCCGGTAAAAGGGTTATAGTCGCATGTTGAGGCAGGATTACAATCATGAACATCTGGATATGACAAGTAGTTAGTATTTGAATGGTCAATGGTTCTGTGATTCCTCAAAATGTTTCCGTTCCGAGAGACAAGAAAAATGTGAGACATAAAGTACAAAATGAAAAATAAATAATTTGAAGATTGCAACTAGATTACTATAAGTTCTCTTTTTCTCAAAAGGATCGCCAACTGAGTGCACTATTCAGAACTAAAAGTATAAATGCGATTGAAAACGTATATTTATGGTAAGCAAATGCTTTTATTTATTCGAAAGGTCCAGGAACTAACATTCCAGTAGTTTTCAGATCTTGACCAGCAGTAACTCATCTATCACTGTGTCTACATAAGGTAATTCCAGATTATTAAACACGTAATTATTTCCGGCGGATACTCGTCACCATGCTCTTGGAGGGGTTAATTGACACGTACTCCACGTTATACTACGAAGATTTTCTCTAAACACTGTCTACTACTAATGTAGCTCGGAGTTAGCTCGTACTCTTTGTCAACTTCCGGTTACTAAGTCATTTTTTTACGAGTTCAAGTTGTCTGTGATTGCGATGTTGCTAACTTATACAGCAATTCTATATATGAGGCTTTATCGAAAGTCCTGAAAAATTTAATGAAGATCAGGTCTAAATGTATCTTGTGGTGCCCTAGGACATATTGAAGTTAATATACTACCAGTAAAATCACGAAGTACCGATATTTGCATCTTTATAAGTAAATAGTGCTTCATCATAATGTTGTCCATTTTTCCGACATAAATTTCAAACGCTCCCATATTTAATAATTTATTTCGTACATTGTGAAACTGTTTTTCCTTATGTCATCTAGAGCTTATTTTTGTTATTTTTAAGTAGGTTTGCAGTAGTAGTAGTCTAGTGTAATATGGTTTAATATAACAAAAACTAGGAATTTTAATAATTCTAAGGCGTAATGCTGACACAGAAGTGAATAAAAATCATCGGGGAAGTTTTGGGACAACAGCATGTCTGTTACTCATATAGCATTAATTTTGTCTGATTTATGCAGCAGGGAAAAACACCAGTAACACTATACTGAAGCCATGATGAAATTTTCTTCTGAATTTTGGTTTAATACGATGTTCATTTATTAGCGAAATTGCCTATACTAGAAAATGCAGACAGTCCAGCCTAAAATAATCATAATTTATCAGAAGATTCTTTAAAAGTCACTAAATATAGTAAGTATAAAAAGAGTGCAAATATTTGGTATGCATGGTTTTGTGACTAACTAATATCATATGTTGTGAATGTATTGAGAAAACAAATTTTCACGTTCATTTGTTCGGTCAAAAAAGCTCTTTAGTCGTAAGCTGAAGTATCAACGCCAAAAAATAAACTGTATATAGTTCTCTTAAAACAGTTGTTAACACAGATGTTTGATAAACCGGAAAATGTAAGTTAAGAAATATTTTTGAATCTTCCACCAATTGTTTGCTTTGATTCTATAACCGGATTGTTTAAAATATAATGTTCGTGTTATGACCCTGATTTGTCTACCCACTTTTTGGTGCCGAGGTTACTTGTCTAATCTAGATTTCGACCTTGATGCGATAGGCTGATCGGCTTAACCTTGAGACTAGTACGCGTGAGTTCGAGATGGGGTAGAGAGAAGAAAACTATTCTGTCACCTGATTGGTGGGCAAGCACACGAATGAGAGAGAAGACAAGACAACTGGAACACTACTCGATCTATTTCCCTGACCACTGAACTCAATGGATTCACTGAATTCACTGAATTCAGATTAGTGTAAAAAGGTACATGAATAAATAAGTGAATAACTCGACCGCAACGTACAATAATTAGGAAAAATACAATTATGTCCAAAGCTGGGAATTAGAGTAGAAAATACGGTGCAAAATAATATGTTTAAATTACAATAGCTTCGGAACAGAAAAAGGCATGGCAGTGAATGATACTTCGAACGAAAGCTTATGTTCTGTAGAATAGATTAGGGACAAAAATAAATGTCAGTGTTTTACAAGCTTTGAATAAAATGAAATAAAGTCCCGAAAAATAGCCTTCGTAGTTTGTCAGGGCTTCTTGTTTCCCGGTTCACATCAGTTCGGCTCGTTGATTCAGCATTTAAATAATCAAA
Organism: Schistosoma spindalis; assembly: GCA_946903255.1. Taxonomy (NCBI): domain Eukaryota; kingdom Metazoa; phylum Platyhelminthes; class Trematoda; order Strigeidida; family Schistosomatidae; genus Schistosoma; species Schistosoma spindalis. The sequence goes on along the minus strand of OX336420.1, from coordinate 41,924,388 downwards.
CCCTATCAGTCTCCATAGTTTATCGGCTAAAAGTAGTCTTACTATTTGATAGCAGCTGGAAAACAGAAAATTTGGATTAAAGTGGGAGCATCTGATATTTGTGAGTACTCATCACATCAAGAGGCGCTGAGACTTTTATTATGGTTATTATTTTAAAATTTTACAGTCAACTTAGCAAGACTTAGCAAATAGTATTCGCTTGTGAGACCTGAATTAAAGTTAAGCAACCCTTTGCAAAGTATTATACAGTCCCGTTACAACCTTTTAATAACGTTACTTCTAAAGATTCGCTTGTTTAAAGTGATGCTAGCGATTTGTCGTCAGATTAAATATTCTTTAATTGACGCATTATTTTTGAATATTAAAAACACGAAATTCAGCAAACGGACCTCTTTTTAAGAAGTTGATAATTAAGCTGTACAATTGTTTGTATGTATAAAGTCCCAGGTAATAGTTTTAACAAAAGACAAGAATTATGACATAACAGAACCATTATAATATTGGATCATATAATATAAACAATGATAACAGAAGAGTGTATGTATAAAAATAAAAAGCTGTGTAAATTTTTAAAAATCGCATAATGGATTATATCGTGAATGTAGCAGTTCAATCTAAATGTTTTCATCACAATAATTACTAAAACTTATGACTCTTAGGATATTATGAATATAATGACAATATTTTCAAATTCCTGCAGATGATGCTAAGGTACTTTGTCCCCCAAAACTTCAGTCGATGTTGTGTACCGACGAATACTAGTCACCGTGAAAATATAGATAATAAAAAGCAATCTTCACCATATTAACTACAGTAAACTAAAAACAACCTATAAGAGTTATTGCGAAAATCCGACTCGGTAAAAAACTTAAAAACATTTTCAACGGCTTCAAGATTTGTCTTTGTACTATTTAATGAATGTAGGAAAAATATTGTTAGTAAATTATTCTTACACTCATTTTTGTCATCGTTTTGTGGATTCATCGTAATTGGGTTTCGAATTTAGATTTTTCACTAATACTCTGTAACTTGGGTTCCCGTAAAATAAAGGTGTACGCGGTAAATATCAGAGGGAATATAATGCTTACTTTAAGTATTGTTCATGATATATGAGACAGGGTTTTAAAGTTAATTGCTAGTTATTATGAATTTTTAGTTGTTTTTTCTTCAATACAAGCTACCTGCAGTGCAAAAATAATGGTTATTGTCTCGTAGGTTGATTACATTTTCATGTCTATAAACTAAGAGTTCACTGATGTCCACTTGAAAATTCGTCAATTTTCTTTCTAAGATAAATTTATGTGTCGAATGAGGTTGCTTAATAATCAGGAGGTGAGAGAAGAACAGAAGAATGAAAAGAATTGTCTTGCTGACAGATAGGAAGAAAAAAGAAAAACATAAAGGTTATAATAATAACTGAATAATAATCATTACAACATCCTGAGAAAAGCAAAAGCAGTTCCAAGAAAACTTTATCAATATAAAATTTGAAGGAGATACGGCTTCCGAACCTTTGAATAAACGGATTTCAAAATCCATAAGTAAAACCTTCTATAGAGCTAAGCTCCGTATTATCTTCTCAAGCTTACCTACCATTCACGGATGTGCTAAGGATGAACTCCCGCTTTGGGCCACATCGATGTGCATCTACGAATTTACTTGCTCCTATGAAGTGTGTCTTTTTGCTGGTGAATTTGAACAAGGAATAGTTTAAAACCCGTATAACTTCGTGCGTTCTCATACATGTTGACGGCATTTACTTTAACAACGCCATCTTCATAGATAGCATTTCTTTTTGTTAAGATGGGATAAAAATCGGAATGGTCTGATTATTTATAATTGTTACTTGTGTTCAGTTTGATCTGGAGGTTAATGTTCAAACAGTCTTCTTTTTAAAAAGGACAGTTACAGTATTCAGTCTTTAAGTATCCAACTCATCTGTAGACACTTAAGACTAAAATATTGTTTATACATTGTTTTCGGGTAAATACTAAGACTTTCACGCAAGAAACATAATTCTTTTAAAATTAGTAGGTTTTCATCTCGTATTTTATTCTTCTACTATTAAAATTTTAGTTTCTAAAAGTATAATCAAGTTGACGCCTGTTCATAATGACAAGTCACTTAACGCGCATGCAGTATGAACAACAAAGGTTGAATAGTTTGGGTAGAACTGGTAGCTCTTCCTCATTACGTTCCAGTGATCCTATACGTGTTCTACCAACCACTTCAATCCGTCCTGTAAATCAATCCATAAATCAAGAACCTACAGGATCTGTTGTTTCAGGTTCTTATATATCATCTAAATCCAGATCACAAATTGGTTCAGTTGGAAACGTTTACCAAAATATAATGAAGAGTACAAGACAAATGGATCCATGCGTTTATATGTCATCAAATATGCAACCTGTGGAAAATGGATCGACTGTTTTGACTAACAACAATAGTAGAACTGGTAGCATTTCAGGTTATCAGCCATCAGTATTATTAGCAAAGTCAACTCAAGGTACTCGTTCGCTCTACGCTCCTAGTCATTTTAGAATGTCAAGAAGCTTAAAAGCTTCCAAAGTAAGCTATCAAGCAGTTAAAAAAATAACCACATTTTTTAAATGCTCCGCAAAATGAGATTAATTAAACTTAAACAAATGTAATTGTAATAATAATTTGTTTAAGACAGAAACGGTCATACATAAACACTGGAATTTGATGACGTTTTCCTAAGGATAAAACAGGAAAGGTTTCCCCGTTTCAAAATATAAAAAGACTTCATCTGATACTTCAATCTTACTATATATATATATATATATACCACAGAAATAATTATACAGTCCATCCATCTTAATCAGACGCTTGGTGAAACTAGTATACGAGATTTTCGCAAGAGATGTTCTATATTAGAAACAGCGACTTAGTGGCTAAAGTAATCACTTTTCAGTCAGATCCAAAAACTGCTTCAGATAATTCAGTTTAAGCATGTCTGTATTATCACTTGTATTTGTACAAAAGGACTGAGAACCATTATTGAGACTTTTCACATCAGAGTTCCAGCCATAAAACTTATACAACGTTCTGTGAATTTTAATATAAGCTTTTATCGAATCTTTACTTATGTTCTATTTTTTAATATTTATAAAAAAGTTTCTACTTTATTTAGTGTTCTTGTCTTCGATATTATTTGGAATACACTTTAGCAATTGTTAATCTCTTAAAATTACCTAATTCTTTTATGATTACCCTTTTTTCCTGAACTTTTGAATAGGACTTGTGTTGCTTAAGACTTTAAACCTCTTGATTAGCACTAAGGTTTTAGCTTTTGATTTCACTATAAATATGTTTATGAATAGATAGTTGCATTCTAACAAGTAACTTACCAGTCATTTTTAATCAAGCACGGAGCATTTGGTACCATGTTTGTGTCATCTATACGTCAGGCTGAAAATATACCCAGGGATTAATAGTTTTGTATGGTGGCTAGTAGTGGAGTCTAGACTGTATGTTTTATGCTGTTACCCGGAAGTATCTGGATTCATATGCATATCGAGACTCAAACACAGTATCTACTACTTAAAACCCTACAGCATTATTCATCAACCTACTGAGTCCCGACGGCCACTATCCGACATCAAAAATAGATAAAATACGAAGTCTATAGACCACTTCCGACCACGTAAAACCTTTGAGGCTTTAATAACAAATAGTAACAAGTATATGCTCTCATTCAAAGAGCAGACAGAATCTCTGAAAGACTGTACTAGCCATCGAAAATCAAGCCTTATGTGAAACTACACAAAAAATGCATGTCAAACGTCTGTAGAACTTGGATTTGATAATATTTCAAAGTACAGCGTCTATTATAAACGAGTACATTTAAATTATTAAACTAATCAAATCGGAGATGACTGATAAAATTAAAGAGATACATTAAATTACATAACCGAGAAAAGGTAAAGATCGCTTATGTTCATTTTTACGATTGTTATAATTTTTGCACGTTGTCTGCCAACTAGGGTTTTTGAAACATTCTAGTTTCTGATTTAAAAAATATGACCTCGTTCAAGGACTGTTGTATATGATAATAGTTCCTATTTTCCTTTTTTTTTTTTTGAATAATTCTAGGCTTCTCTGGCAACATATAAGAGTGGTAGAACAACGATACAAGCTGAACATCATGATCGTAAAGTCCAAAGAGAAATAAATTCAGTTAAGTTTGGTCGGGCAAAAAAACTATATTGGATTGCAGTTGGATTTTATATAATGTTTTTACTGGTACTATTTATCGGTTTACTTATCACATGTTTACGGCATGTTTATATGAATATAATCTTATCATTAGATATTGGTGAATTAACTGGTCCCTTACTAATTGCGTGTTCATTTTTATTCTTTGGTGCTGGAATGAAATTTTACTACGATGCCTATCGACTTGGCTCTGAAGAACGTAAACTCATTAAGGTGAGTTTTACTAGAATGAGAATTGGAAACTTTTAAAGTAAATGATAATAGATTTATGTAAAATCGACTGAGAATTGTATCAACAATAAGATTAAATGATCATAATGCTCCATCCCAAATTGAAAATGTTATTCAACAGTCTTGAAACAATGAGTCTCGTGTGGGATGGAATTTAGATACAAACAAGTCTTAGATTATAGTGAAATAGTTATCCAGTATACCTTTGCCATGAATTGTTTGCCAGTCCGTGACAAAAACTATCCTTAAAGTTTCATCAGTAAAAAATGTACTGGTGAGGAGAAAGAATGGAATGATTATTTTACCTGAAGTTGGAACTACTCGCGTTTACATTTAAGAAGCTTCGTCTACATTTGAATGAATAGTTTTATAGTATTTAGGTACCGAGTCAATGTAAGACATGAAGAAAAAATGTATTTGTAAAATACCAGTGATTGAATTTAAAGTAAAACCAACGTTTCGCCCAGCAATCTCGTCAAACCTTATTCAAGGAAATATAATCAAACATCAAAATTAACGAACATAAATAGGTACAATGGTTCTCTGGTTAAGCGTATACTTAACAGGTCATTCACTTATGGTAACAATGTTGAAAGTAAGAATTCGGTGTAGTCCGTATGATACATTTAGTATGTAAAGAAAAGTACATTAAGATAACAGATTGCATATATTTGTAAGTGGATCTGAGGTGTGAGAAATTTCACTGTCTATCGCCTCTGATCGATGAATTCTTGAAGAAAACAGACAATTTTTATGGATGATAGGAGTCAAACATGTCACAGCATGCATAAAATGATTTTGGTGGAGTTATGTTCTCTGAGCTGAATGGTTTGGTCGTGTAGCTTTTATCGTCATTCTGAACGACATTATCAGCACAAACTTTAGGTAGGTTGTTCATCATGTATTTAGATAAACCAACTGATTAGACCAGTTGGAAGTAATCGTTGTTTTTCAGATAGTAAGTGATAGATTAAATGGAATATAGTTCAGGCTTACTTTTTAATTACTAGTTGCTATGGGACAACTAAATTTATTTCATCTCTCCTAATAATACTGTAAGGATTTGTCGATACGCGTAGGATTTCAGCTGTTATTCCCACTTTGTAAGACCTAAAACCTTTTTACAGTATTCTTGAGCCATCGAAATCAATTGTATGGCCCAACTCTATTGAATGTAATGCCATCGCTTACTTGTTTTCACACTTTTTTTATATCATCTGAGGATTGATGAATGTGCTTCAAACAAAGTTTGTGTTCCTTCACCCTCACATTCAGTTATTGTGATGTCTCACATACATGTGTAGCAATACAACTATACCTTTAATCCTTTTTTGTGTTGAATCTTTGATTCTTACCAGTTCGGATCTTAGAGTATTGTTTGTTCGGAAGAATACTCCTCTAAATTGAAGATTTAAGATTCTTCTAAAGTTCTATTACGATATAGGATTGCTGCTGTGTTAACTCTTCCTTTTCAGTTTATCTGCCGCCTTATCGTTTTGGTTTTCTGTCTTAATTATTCTCTTTATAAAATCCCTAGGATAATTATCCATAATCAAATTGGACACGACTAAATTCATTTCAGTCTATTTGTCGCCTGGTTTAGTGATGAGTTTTGAACTCCGCTTATCAAATTCTTGGCCAGTGTCACTTTGTTGGAATGAGAATGTGTTGACTTGTAATGTAGATGTTTCGCAGAATATGTTGGCTTTCGGAATATTATTAATTTTTAAACGATCATTACGTTTTTTTCCAATCAAACAGTCTAGCAAAGATCATTTGTGGTCAATAGATCCCATCTCCTGGTCTAGGTACGTAGATGACACTTTTGTCATTATAAAACAAGATGGATTCGAAAAACTTTTTAAAAACGTCAACAGTATATTTGATAACACCAAGTTCACTAAGGTGATGGAATCTTGTGTCCACGAATATTTACTACGCTAAATAATTAAGACGAAAAGTTCATTAGCTTATTAATTTTAAATGTAATACGTTTGTTTAAATTTTTAAACCCATTTTTATGGGAACGTAACTTGTAAAAGTAATCTCACAATAGTTCATCAGAATTCCAAAAAGTACGACATAGTTTACAAAATATTAGCATCCATAAAAGAACTAATATTTCAAGTAAGATCCCCCACTCGGTCATGAGACTTTGTATTTTTAACCATAACTTATGTTTCACATCCGTGAGGATCCTGTGTTTTGTGGTTGATTCAGATGTTTCATCACATTATTTCTCTGGTTAATACCGACCATGTCTAGAAAACTTATCACTGTATTCATATAAAAATTGACTAGGAAAACAGTGATCTCTGAGTAAACTTTCCTAGTGATTGTTTCACAGAAAATGTTACTACTGCGAAATTTGAGTGTCAATCATATCTAAATTCTGACTTCAAATATTTTGCGAAACACTGCGTAGATTAAATGACGATCTCCTAATAGTATCTTGTTTTTATATTATAATCTGTCATGAAAACAATCACATATTTTTATCTGTTTTGCAGTATAAAGCAGCTAGTCCATCTACAGTAGCTGTAACCACTGTTGACCAACGGATGACAGATGCAGAGTAAGTTTATTGAATTATATTTTATAGTAAAACACATCTGTCGAATATAGCCATAAACAATTTTATTGACATAAACCTTCATTTTTTTAAGAAAATTACTTCGACATCATGTGCAATAAAAGTATAAGAATTTATGCCACGAGATTAGAATGGTCAGAATGGTTCATTAACAAAACTAAAATTCAAATGAATGCACAAACTTTTTTTGTTGCTAGAAACAAAATTACCATGCATTGCAATAGCCTAAAAAATGAATACTCAGTCAATAAAAGTGTGTTATCACTCATGAAATCCACTTACCTCTTCCTTGCATTAACTAAACTTTGAATCTAAGGTAGGTACCATGATCGTAACTATACTCCATTACAATAATTACCAAAAATAATAGCTCTCTATCGTAGTGAACTTATCATGATCTATAATAAACAATAATTTTGTTACTTCTGCTCTTTCACACTGAGGTATATGGACGTAGCCAATAATTGTTTATTTTACTATATTCGGTAGATAGATTTTCAGTGAGTAAATGGGTATTTTATAGTTACTTCTATGTGAGCTGTGTTGAATAGTTAACTTATAAGTAAATTTATACCGACTGAATAATACATTTCACTGTATACTTCTAAATATTTCAGTCAGTCACTTAAAGGCGCGTAGAACCTGACACATATGTTCATTAGTTCAAGTCAGTGATACAGTTACAACATAAGACCAGACATATATATGCATCGGTCCACGTTGCCACACCCCATTAGCACAACAAGATGAACAGCAAATTTATAGCAGTTACTTCTTTAAGGACATGATACAGGGAAAAAGAATCAGTTCGTAGAATGAGAGGTACAAAGTGACTTTAATCTCATGATTTAATGGAAGACAAAGATTGTATACACTTACGCCATTGTGATCGATTCTAAGCGATGTTACAAAGAATCTCCAACCACTGGTTACGATAGTCACGCGGACTCCAACCACGTAGTCTGCATCTACCAACATGGCTCACACCACAAGCTAGTGACTTCAAGAACTGGTGCCACGTTCTGTTTGGCCGTCCCTAACTTTCTTCCAACCATCCTCAACATCAGTTAGCATTACGCGCCGTGGTAATCGGTGTTCAGGCATACGCAACACGTGGCCCAACCATCTCAGTCGATGAAGATTCACAACCTCATCAATTGATTTACCATCGTTCCCTAATAACCTGTGTCTAACCTCACTATTACACACTCGGTGATCCCAGCAGGTGAGAGCAATATCGTCAATACATCTGTCATCAAATACTAGTAGCTTACGAGTATCTTCTACTCTCAATGGCCGTGTTTCGCAGCCAGAGCAGAACGAACTGCCGCGCAGTATACTCATCCCTTAATTGATAGACGGATATCTCGCCTTCGCCATAGGTCACGTAAGTTGGCAAAAGCCAAACGAGCTTTCTGAATCCGTGCAGAGGTTTCGTCAGACACCTGGAACTGTTGTTCAGTGCCACCAAAAGATACTGCATTTCATCAGCGTCCTCGCCAAACAGGCCTATATCATCTGTGTATTTTAAGTGGAGAAGTGGACCTCCCGGTAGGAGATCAATGCCCTGAAATTCAGTCAATGAGAGCGTTATTTCCATCGGTAGCTCTACGATGAAGTTGAACAAAAATGATAGTAGACAGCTTAGACGGACACCACTTGAGGTTGCGAAATCAAATGACAGTTCGTCATAAGCTCTCACTCGACTTGTAGTGTTCGAGTAAAGAGGCTTCACAAGGTTTATGTACCTCTGAAGTACGCCTTTCAATGACAGACACTGCCACAGAACCTCGCCGTCCACGGAGTCAAATGCTGCTTTTAAGACAAGAAAGACCACCATTGTCGGACGCCGATAAGTATGCCTGTGTTCTAAAATCTGACGAATGGTGAATATATGGTCGATGTATCCATGACCACGTCTGAGGCCAAACTGATTTTCTCGTATTTTCAGTTCACGAGACTTTGTTAGGCGCCCGATAATTATTGAGGCTAGTATTTTGGATGCTATATTAGTCAAACTAATCCCTCTATGGTTAACACGGGACGATTTTGATCCCTTCCTATATATCGGGACGATAAGCGATTGCGACCAGTCAGATGAGATAACGTCCAACTCCCAGATTTTGGCTAAAATATTAATCAACCTAATCACTAAGATTGGACCACCACACTTGAAGACCTCTGGAACCAATCCATTTGGACCAGAATCTCTTCCTCGTTTCAGATTATCTACAGCTTTATGGACTTCAGTTAGAGCCGGGGGACCTACTTCAATGCTTCATTTTGGTAGTTTGGGAATAGTGGGTAGTTGTAGAGTAGCTGAAGGCCAGCTGAACTGCTCCTTAAAGTGTTCCGCCCATCGTTCTATACGTCTGGACTGGGAGAAGATAAGAGTTTCGTCTTTCCCCGAGATAGTCTCACTTACATTTGACTTTTTAGTTCCAGTTTCTTCTATGAGTCTGAAGAGCTGTCTGGTGTTACCTACAGCCGCCGCCCTTCCCATCTTGTTTGCTTTCGTTTCACACCACTGCTCACGGTCGTTCCTTAGACTTTTGCTCAACCTAGATCTGATTTGCTTTCGCTCTTCATCGTGTTCAGAGCCTGATGGGATGAGTTTACAAGAATCCATCAGTGCAATAGACCTAGGAGAAATCCATTGGTTTTTGGTAACTTACTTACTTACGCCTGTTACTCCCAATGGAGCATACGCTACCGACCAGCATTCTCCAACTCACTCTGCCTTCTTTTCTAGTTCCATCCAATTCTTGTTCATTTTTCTCATATCTATCTCCATTTCTAGGCGTAATGTGTTCTTTGGTCTTCCTTTCCTCCTTCGGCCTTGAGGATTCCATATAAGGGCTTGTCTTGTGGCGCAGTTGAGTGTTTTCTTCAATGTGTGTCCTATTCACTTTCAGCGCTTCTTCCTGATTTCTTCCTCCACTGGGATCGGGTTTATTCTCTCCCACAGTAGGTTGTTGTTGATAGTGTCCGGACAACGGATCCATAGTATTTTGCGTAGACAACTGTTAATAAACACCTGTATCTTCTGGATGATGGCTTTCGTAGTTTTCCAGGTTTCCGCCCCATACAGTAGAACTGTCTTGACATTTGTATTGAAAATTCTGACTTTGGTGTTGGTTGCCAATTGTTTTGAGTTCCAGATATTCTTCAGTTGTAAATATGCTGCTCTTGCTTTGCTGATCCGTGCCTTCACATCTGCATCAGATCCACCGTGTTCATCGATGATACTGCCCAAATATGTAAAGGTTTTTACATCTTCCAAAGCTTCTCCGTCAATTGTGATTGGATTGGTGCATGCTGTTGTATCGGAGAATCTTGCTTTTCCCTTTGTGTATATTGAGACCTATTGCTGCTGAGGCTGCAGCTACACTGGTTGTCTTCTCCTGCATTTGTTGTTGTGTATGCGATAGAAGAGCCAGATCATCTGCGAAGTCTAGATCATCCAACTGCATCCTAGCTGTCCACTGTATCCCGTGTTTCCCTTCAGATGTTGACATCTTCATGGTTTAAATCACTAATAAAAGTCACTTATGTTTTCACAGCTGTTTGTATATCTTTCCAAGTAACATCCGGGTCAGCCTCGTTTTCAGAACTACCTAAGTGTGACCTTAGTTGTTTCTGGAATCTAGTTTTGGTTTTCTAATCAATTTATTCAATTCTAATAGGTCGTCTTGGTGTGGCTTTTCTGCGTCCAGTGAGGCGCAAGCAGACACGTACCCGTATAAGAGCGTGATCGGAGTCCAGACAGATATTCCAGAAGGAGCGACAATCTTCTATCGACCCTCTCTAACGGTGACTGATAGCAATATGATCTATTTGAGTCCAACGTTGTGCTGATGCAGGGGGTCGCCATGTTAGACAATGTCTCTCCTTGTGCTTAAAATTAGTGCTTACTAAAAATAAACGATTGTCTGTTCGCTGAGCCGGAATAACAAAATACCCACCTAAATGTCTTTCTGTTTTGTTTAAGCTACCTACTTAAGCATTAAAGTCACCTGCTACGAGTTCTATGTCTGAGTGTTTAGCTTTATGAAGAAGTTCAGAAAGCCTTCTGTAAAAGTCATTTTTAACTTCATCCGAACTGCAGTCAGTGGAAGCGTGGGCAGAAAAGACGAAAAGGCAACGACGTGTGTCCCTATCCTTTCGAGTTCTTACGGAGCCGTTAAGCCGAACAGCGCATAGACGACTGTTGACGGCGATCCACTCCAATAGTGCTTGTTCTGCCCTCGTATTTGGTGCTATGCCTACACCTGCCAGTCCACCAGAAATAGCCATTGGGTCGCCAGATACACGGAGGGTGTCTCGTCGGCCCTCCGTTTTGACGAGGTCAGGTCAGGTGTATGACCACACTAGGATCCTGTATGTGTGTTTCGGAGACACAAGATACATCAATGGTACGAGATTCTAGGGTTTTAGCCAAGGAGGCCTGCTGACCGATTCGACATAGTATGCGTACGTTGAAGGCTCCAATGTGTAGTTTGGAGCGAGGTTTCAGTAGACCTGGGACAGTGTTTCGTGCACTAGAATCTTTGGCCATGGTGATATTTGAGGATGAAGCCAAAAGAGAAAGTTTAGTGTTGAAAGTCGACCTAGGAGAAATAGTAGGGACTGAAGAAAGAGGTTAATTATGAATATAGTGGTCTTGAGTGCTGTTAGAGATGTGAGGGCGGTTACTACTTCCCGTTTGCCCACACCGTAGAAAGATTCTTCTGGAAGTGTCTGAAAATGAAATTGGATTAGAGGTGGTCAAAGTGACCTGAGAGAGTGACCGCAGTTCCCAAGGGACAGCTGCTTGAGGCCGGTCACACACGACCGTTTTGTGGGTAATTTTCGTGTAAGCTCCACACTTGTTGGGACCTTACTGCTAGAGACGAAAATTCGTAGGATAAGGCGAGGTGTGTATTTTTAGGGTCGACCTTTTCTAACCCCACCCATCCTTGTGGGAAGGCAGCATCGCTGTCATGCCGGTTGTCTGAAGAAAACACCTTACTGCCATCACACCTCTGTACAGTCAGCAGTACGACTTCGGATTTGTTGCTTTTAGTCTTACCGTTCTTCAACCGACCTGTCTGGCATGGTAGGACCTTGAGGAACGATTGTTCCAGCCAGTATAGCTCTATCGCTTTATCACAATAGGCAAGCCCGACCACCACATTAAGGTAGCAGCAACGGTCGATATTAGTTTAAGTTGTCGAGCCACATCAAATGGCAGAGTAGTAATAACATTATCGGTGATGATAGGAAACATTCAACATAGAAGACATGATCCAAGGAAATGTATTTCTGGAATAAACGGTGTAAAATAGTTTAGAAACTCTGGATCTAAAAGAAGACAAAGAATAAGTGCATATGCGCCATTACAAACCACCCGTGAATTTAAACTATTGATTGCGATATTCGCGCAGACCCCGATCAAGTATTATCCACCTACTTACATGGCCGCCCTTAGGTTTTATCCAACCTACTCTTACACTAGTAAACATCATACGTCGATATCAATTGTGACTAGGGATATTTAATACAAGTTCCAACCACCTAAGTCAACGAAGATGCATAACTTTATCAACCGATTAACCACGTATCCTATACATGAACTCAGTATTGTTCACTCGGTGATGCAAGCATACGTGAGTGATACCTCGAAGGGATTCATAATTATATACTAGCAACATGAGAATGTCCTCTAAGAATTCAATACCAAACAACTTGGATGTTAAGCGCCAATCAAATCAGTTTTTAATCACTGATTTTAAAGCAAAACTATAGAACCTACGCAATTTACATTTTGAAGGGCAATAACATTGCAGATCAGCTGTTTTAAATTGTGACTTCAAAGTAATCAATTATTAAAACTTAATGATTCAGTAACATAAATCTATTTTCTCCATTCACCATAGGGAAAAACTTGTCAGCGGACAAACATCGAAAAATGCTTTGAGTCGTGCTCCAATCGGCTCGAGAACAACACTAATTATGCCTTAAGCTGGATAATAAGCTTGAAAATGGTGGACAATACGTTAGTTTCATTCATTTATTCTTCTGTTCTAATTTTCCCCCTTTTCAATCTTTATGGTATGTAATGTAAAAAAAGCTTTTGTAAATTTTTATGTAGATTGTTTGATTTCAAAAGTCCTATTTCTGATACATTAACTAAGAGCAATGAAGATAAATGATTGTTCACATTGAAGTTATTTTGATACTGACTTTCAATAAGCATAGACCACCAAAGAGCATATATTACATCAATTTTAAAAAAATGACTAGCGGCAAGAAATTCTATTGTTTTAATACTTAATTCACTAGTTAAATATCAACTTATATCAACAACTGTTGTTACTTAAGATGATATGTGCTAATATTTTATCTTGATAACTAAAATCCACAAAAGGGTTGTAATTTTTAGCTTACATTCAGAACTCGTGTTTTGATTGAAATTCGTCTATTATTTGACGTCTTTACGTGATTTAAAAATGTAGGCAGTTTAGTTATCGAAAACAAAATATCTAATACACTAAACTGTCATTAATTTAAAGATAAATATGATATCTCCAATAAATATGTTCATTATTTTTTGACTTATGTACATAATAATTTCCTAGGATTCATATATTACAACAAGTACGAGGACGCTGATATACAGGGGGAAAGGAGGATATTTGATTAATTTATACAAGAATGAAAAAGATCTAAGTTTCAAAAAAGTCCGTATACAAAAAACATGCATCTACTAAAAAATATTACATTAGAAGAAAGAATTAGAAACATCATTAACATCCAGTTTTTAAACAAATTCATAACATCCAAACAGGTATTCACAGGTAAATATAACTATTATTATTTTTTAGATTGACTAGCTAGACGAATAAGCGGATAAAACTTGCTTTCTAAAAAATTGTAATCCAATTTAACTGGACTAGATGAACATAAAAACGACATTTTAGGATTCATTGTGGACGGATTGGATTTATGTACAATTGGTCGTCGATCTTCACATACACCAAGGACACGGCAAGCAATGGAATTACGTCTTGCTAACTGTTGAAGATCGATGAGTTGGTCAGGAGGCCCTAACTTGTCAGTGAACAGGGATAGAGCAATAGGAGACTGTGTGAACTTAAGTAACTTTTCTTCACCTATTGACTTCAAATACAGAGCTTTCTGAATCAAATTCTGAGCTTCATCAAACGCTCTTGCTGCCATCAGATAAAGATCACTTGTTGAACGACCATCAATAATGCTACTACTTACTAATGATCTCCATGTTTCGTAAGCCCCTGAAACACCTCCCATTTCAACTAGAGGTGAATTATGAGGAATGAGAAAAATTCCAAGCCTTCTGGCATAAGATTCTAGATAATTATTTGGACTAATAAATGTACGCAGTTGCCCGTCGGAAGTAGGATCCGGACGATTCACATTTATTTTGAACCCACTATCTCTCTGGAGCGCACGTATAGCATACAGGGTTGCAGTATTCAAGTATTGGTGAACATTGAGCAAGTGAACCTGGAAAAATATTTAAGATCAAAATAGAGGCCATTAGATTTATATAAGTAAAGAAGCCTTTATCAAACAAAATACTACCAATTACGGGATTATTCTACCTTACTAAGGACAAAGAAATAAAACACTTTCTGATGAAACAGGACATCCAAGGCCATACGGAAGTTTTATTTGTCATAACAGCAATTAAACCGTGAATCTATTTGCTTATATACAAAAGTCGGCAAATGAAAGAGTTGTGCCTGTATTTTAAAATAATTTCAAATCCTGAATATTCAAATTCGTATACAAAGGGACTGATTTATTAGAACTTGGTTAAAGGCTTACTTTTCAACCAGATTTTTCTCAGAAAACAAAATGGATATGTTGTAAACACTTATCAAGATCTTACGGTTTACACAACCATCTCATCAAATGTAAGAGACTGATTCCGAAAAGTTACAAAATAACCACTGGAGTTGGAAAAGGTATCACGATTACCAAAAAGTCTATTACACAAACCGAAAAAACAAAGCATACGTTAAAAAGTGCTTATTCACGTAATGTCAATTACGCGATGTTTACGCTATCTGGTCTAATATAATACTTATTATTATGCAATCATAATTATTCACTGTACACATTCCCCCACAGAATTAAGCCTTCCAATATACCGAATAAATTTAACTCAAAAGCAAATCATGAAAAAAAAAAGTCTAAAAATCCACGTCAAATGAATGCGAAAGTATAACTATAGTCAAAAATTAAATTACATTAATTTCAGTGTGTAAAGAAACTTTGATCAACCATTAAGGAATATTCAACGAATTTATGACTAATTCAATTGTATTCAGCAAATATTAAGCACCCATTACTTTGATACTTCACAATTAAGAATGACATGCATATAATAACATTCCTTCAATTACTGGATGAACGCATGGACCGGTTTACTAAAGTTATTTTGGTCAGTTATAATCGTATATCTCAAAAGTATTGTTATACTACTATTAATGAATCAATTTATATGTGAAACATTCAAATCAAAAGTATTTCGAACTCTAAATTATCCTGAGAACTAAACAGGTGACTAAAGTGGATTAACGACAAAATGTCTTACCTCAAAAGTCGAACCTATTTCATGTATCATAGGTGAAATTGGTTTGACAACGCTGTTAAAATTCATGGTGTTCGATATTTCTATGCTCTTACTATGTACACTGGATATGTTGCATTTTTCTCGATGTTTCTTCTTTTTTTTACGTTGACGACTGCCAAGCCTCTCAACATCATTCACAGAATCACACTTATCAACTTGTTTATTTAGACCTTTACTATCAGTGGATTCATTTTCTAATGTATGTTGTCCTTCAGATCCTGAAACGATGCAGTTTTCCGATAAACTTCTGAGCAAAGAAGCTAAATTCTGGAATAAGTGTATCATAAAAGCGTAAATAAACAACCATTCACTTGAAGAATACAAGTCTAGTTGAAACCCAGAGACAATATAGTCCCATGCTAAGTAATAATACACATAAGTTACAAAACGAGACAGATTGATTTGAACAGGTACAACAGTCTTTTGCGTCAATAAAACCTCAAATTCTCCAACAGATTCAAAACATTCAGTTGCTTTGTTTGCCAATTTATTTCTAAGTTCAACACCAATGACAAGCTCGGCGCGCGCACACTCGTCAAGCAAATCTGGAAGATTTTTCAACCATGGACCAAGAGCGGAACGTTGACGTGAACGGTTAAGACAGTAAATTGCAGGGATCTATAAGATATGATTAAAACAATAGATATACATTCAACGATTAAGAACTTTACATAGATAAATGCTCAAAACAAAAACGTCTTAACATGTGCGATGTTTGGGAATCGGAAATATTTACTCAATGACATGCTACCATTGCTATACACAATAATCTTATATTAATATGTATCAATGCTGAAGTTGGACTTGATAGTTTCAAATAAATTGAGCAATGAGTAGAAAGTTAATAAATATATTTTTGCTATGTCCCGATGAGTAGAAAAACTGTATTTCTGGCATTTACTGACTCGATGCAAGTCACTGCTTCAGCGTAAATAAATAACTGAGATAAATTGACACAAGTTTAAATAGTATACGGGAATCGATGCAGAATACTTTCATTACAATCAAAATCATAATATATTAGATTAAAAAGAATGATAAAATATAAATTTAAGATTGGGAATAATGGATATCTTCTCAACACAGTGAAGTACTTTAGGATTTATCTTTAAGTTTCAACATATATGATCTACCACATTTCCTAAAAATTTGTAAGCTTGCAAATGTTGGATACCTATAAACAGAACGTTGATTGACTTATAGTAACCCAATGTAAACTTTGGGTTACATGAAATAAAAGTAATAAGCATGAGAAGGGTCATTTGGATATTTGTTTGTGGGAATTCCCGACCGTAGCTGCTACCCTGACGTGGGCCCCCAAATGCCCTGGTACGGCCGAGAGTGGGGAGAGTCCGCTCTCCCTCTCGAAATGCTCTCACATGGCCACGCGTATACAACCTCTGCCAGGGAAGTCCTACTCACTGCCTTCTCGTGGCGGGGGTGTTGATTACGAAAATGAGAGGACGAAAACCGAATGTCCGGCGCTATAACCGGACTCCAAACCAATGGTGCACATGGGCTCTAGTATCCTGCGGGAACAAATGGAGTATGAACCAATCGTTGGTCACCGGCTACCATGGGACTGCATCTCCTTACGATGCTCCACTGCCTTGTGGATCAGATCTTTAGGTCAAAGGCTCGGGGTGTGGCCTCCTAAGAAAACCACCTGATTCGGTTTGGGCACCCGGTATCACAGCCCTCACACATATCAAATGAGATCTGTGTGGCGCATATGTATTTGGTGCCTTCTTGTACCGATATCTTTGTGTTAAAATAAATAATAATATAATAAATACCTTGACGTGGTGGTCGGGCTTGCCTATCGTGATGACCCAACCGAGCTATATTGGCTGGAACACATGTTCCTGCAGGTTCTACCATGCCAGGCAGGTCGATTGGAGAACGGTAAGACTAAATGCAGCAACTCAAGGTCTGAGGGCGAAGTCGTACTGCTGACTGTACAGAGGTGTGACAGCAGTAAGGTGTTTCCCTCGGACAACCAGCATCTACAGCGATGCTGCCTTCTCACAAGGAAGGAAGAGGTAAGAAACGTTTGACCCTAAAAATGTCACACCTCACCTTACCCCACGGATTTCTGTCTCCAGCGGTAAGGCCCTTTGAAGAACGGAGCTAACACATTAAAAACCTCTCACAAAATGGCCGTGCGCAACCGGCCTCAGACAGCTGTCCCTTGGGCTCTGCTGTCGAAACAGCAGTCATGTCTGCAAGTTTGGTAAACCATAAGGTTAGGGAGAAACACTGGATCTCAGCAGCATCTACCGCACTGATAGATGCTCGAAAACTCATTCCATCTGGCTCTCAACATAACGAAGAGCGGAGTCAGCTTAAGCGTAAGCTGACTAGAAGCCTACGCAATGATCGTGAACAGTGGTGGGTAGCGAAAGCAAGAGAGATGGAAAAGACAGCGGCAATAGGTAACAGCAGGCAACTGTTCAGACTTGTTAAGGAAACCGGTATTAGGAACCCGACTGTTAGCGAAACAATCTCAGAGAAAGATGGACATATTATTCATTCTCAATCCAGGAGATTGGACCGATGGGCAGAACACTTTAGGGATCAGTTCAACTGGCCTTTAGTCACACTTCGGTTTCCCACGATCTCCAGTCGACCTGAATGGCAAGTTGATGTAAGTCCTCCGACTCTTTACGAAGTTGAAAAAGCTATAGGAAATCTGAAGCGTGGGAGAGCAGCACGCCCTGACAGGTTTATCCCTGAGCTTTTTAAGAATGGCGGTCCAGTATTAGCAGCGAGATTGACTGAGGTCTTAGGTAGAATCTGGGAACTGGACGTAATCCCATCTGACTGGTCCCAATAACTGACTGTTCCAGTCTATAAGAAAGGACAAAAGTCCTCTTGTGACAATCACAGAGGAATTAGTTTGGCTAATATAGTGTCTAAAATATTAGCTTTAATATTACTTCGACGCCTAACCAAAGCTCGTGAAGAGCAGACTAGAGAAAACCAGGCTGGTTTTCGACCTGGACGTGGTTGTATAGACCAGATATTCACACTACATCAGGTCCTAGAACATAGACACACATTCAGACGCCCCACAATAATCGTATTTCTCGACCTTAAGGCGGCATTTGCTCCGTTGATCGTGAGGTTATATGGCAGTGTTTATTACTGGAAGCAGTACCAAAGAAGTGCATCAACCTTATAAAAGCTATCTACTAGAACACAATTGGTCGAGTGAGAGCTTATGGCGAATTGTCATCAGAACTGATTACCTCAAGTGGTGTTCAGCAGGGCTGTCCACTCTCTCCATTCTTGTTTAACTTTGTCGTTGACGCGCTTTTAGAAATAGCACTTTCCACATCTGAATTTCCAGGGGTTGAACTTCTACCGGGAGATCCACTTTTTGACTTAGAATATGCCGATGACATAGTTCTATTTGGTGAAGACGCTGACACAATGCCGAGTCTGCTGACCACTCTAAGCAACAATGAAGGCATGTTCGGCATGCGATTTTCTCCCTCAAAATGCAAAATGTTGCTTCAGGATTGGGTTGCATCGACACCCGAACTAGTGATAGGGAGTGAAGTAATTGAGCGTATCGACCGCTCCACTTATCTTGGCAGTCTCATCAGCCTTTGTGGTCTGGTGTGTGACGAAATCTAAGCACGGATACAGAAGGCTCGACTAGCTTTTGCCAGATTGCGTCATTTGTGGCGTAGGCGAGATGTCCGTCTACCAACCAAAGGACGTATTTACTGCGCAGCAGTTCGTTCCGTCCTACTTTATGGCAGTGAATCATGGCCGGTAAGAGTAGAGGATATTCGTAGGTTACTAGTATTCAACCATAGGTGTCTTCGAAGCATTGCTCGTATATCCTGGGACCACCGAGTAAGCAACTCAGTTGTTAGGATACGGGTACTAGGTAAGGATGGCAAATCAATTGAGGAAGTAGTGAAACTTCATCAGTTGAGATGGCTGGGACATGTGTTGCGTACTGACATCAGCTGTGTTGCTTGTGCCATCTATCTTTAAATGAACGAATTTCGTTACCGTTAACGACCTGATGTCTTAAGTCTAGTTGACTCATTAAATTATAGTTACATTGAGATATCTATCACGTCTCAAGATGAAACTCATGTATTTAAAATTCAAGCTGTAGCTGAAATAAGTCTTTTCTGTTCAGTCAAATATTTCTGGACAAGAGTAGCCTTATGGTCTATGTTCGTACCAATTCTAATTGTCCGATTCCTCAACCTACCCGTCATGTAATTTATATAACATGTTCGACTAACAGTTTAGTCATAATGAAGCCAGATTCACAATGGTATTATTGGGTCGGGATGTGGTTACTTCCCTCAACTACTAATGCGTCATTTGTGGCGTAGGCGAGATGTCCGTCTACCAACCAAAGGACGTGTTGACTGCGCAGCAGTTCGTTCCGTCCTACTTTATAGTAGTGAAACATGGCCGGTAAGAGTAGAGGATATTCGTATGTTACTAGTATTTGATCATAGGTGTCTTCGAAACATCGCTCGTATATCCTGGGACCACCGAGTAAGTAACTCAGTTGTTAGGAAACGGGTACTAGGTAAGGATGGCAAATCAATTGATGAAGTAGTGAAACTTCATCAGTTGAGATGGCTGGGACATGTGTTACGTATGCCCAATCATGTCTGCCCCTGTTTTATGGTGTAGGAATAGGTTGAAAGAAAGCTAGGGGCGGTCAGACCAAAACATGGCACAAATTCATGAAGTCACTGACAAGTGGACTGAGCCATGTTGGTAGGTGTAGACTACCTGGTTGAGGTCCGCGATCGATAGCAACCGATGGTTAGAGATCTTGAATGACATGGCTCAAAATCGTTTGCAATGGCGCAGGTGCATCCACTCTTTGTGTTCGCCCGAAATCTAATCTTCTGAATTCTTCATGTCCTTTATTTTCTTTCCAAATTTATTCCTCTGGATCATACTCCTTAAATAACATCGTCAAACCCTAATGTTCCCCAGCACTACTTAAACTTTGACGACCTCTACTACTACCACTACGGGATTTGCATCGATAACTGAATCTCTGCGCTAATGTGGTATGGCAACTCGAACTGATGTACGTACGTACGAAGTTCCACGTTGTTACTGACTGACTAAGCCAAAGGGTTACCAAAAATCAATGGATTTCTCCTAGGTCTATTGCACTGATGGATTCTTGTAAACTCATCCCATCAGGCTCTGAACACGATGATGAGCGAAAGCAAATCAGATCTAGGTTGAGCAAAAGTCTAAGGAACGACCGTGAGCAGTGGTGTGAAACGAAAGCAAACAAGATGGGAAGGGCGGCGGCTGTAGGTAACACCAGACAGCTCTTCAGACTCATAGAAGAAACTGGAACTAAAAAGTCAAATGTAAGTGAGATTATCTCGGGGAAAGACGAAACTCTTATCTTCTCCCAGTCCAGACGTATAGAACGATGGGCGGAACACTTTAAGGAGCAGTTCAGCTGGCCTTCAGCTACTCTACAACTACCCACTATTCCCAAACTACCAAAATGAAGCATTGAAGTAGGTCCCCCGGCTCTAACTGAAGTCCATAAAGCTGTAGATAATCTGAAACGAGGAAGAGATTCTGGTCCAAATGGATTGGTTCCAGAGGTCTTCAAGTGTGGTGGTCCAATCTTAGTGATTAGGTTGATTAATATTTTAGCCAAAATCTGGGAGTTGGACGTTATCTCATCTGACTGGTCGCAATCGCTTATCGTCCCGATATATAGGAAGGGATCAAAATCGTCCCGTGTTAACCATAGAGGGATTAGTTTGACTAATATAGCATCCAAAATACTAGCCTCAATAATTATCGGGCGCCTAACAAAGTCTCGTGAACTGAAAATACGAGAAAATCAGTTTGGCCTCAGACATGGTCATGGATACATCGACCATATATTCACCATTCGTCAGATTTTAGAACACAGGCATACTTATCGGCGTCCGACAATGGTGGTCTTTCTTGTCTTAAAAGCAGCATTTGACTCCGTGGACGGCGAGGTTCTGTGGCAGTGTCTGTCATTGAAAGGCGTACTTCAGAGGTACATAAACCTTGTGAAGCCTCTTTACTCGAACACTACAAGTCGAGTGAGAGCTTATGACGAACTGTCATTTGATTTCGCAACCTCAAGTGGTGTCCGTCTAAGCTGTCTACTATCATTTTTGTTCAACTTCATCGTAGAGCTACCGATGGAAATAACGCTCTCATTGACTGAATTTCAGGGCATTGATCTCCTACCGGGAGGTCCACTTCTCCACTTAAAATACACAGATGATATAGGCCTGTTTGGCGAGGACGCTGATGAAATGCAGTATCTTTTGGTGGCACTGAACAACAGTTCCAGGTGTCTGACGAAACCTCTGCACGGATTCAGAAAGCTCGTTTGGCTTTTGCCAACTTACGTGACCTATGGCGAAGGCGAGATATCCGTCTATCAATTAAGGGATGAGTATACTGCGCGGCAGTTCGTTCTGCTCTGGCTGCGAAACACGGCCATTGAGAGTAGAAGATACTCGTAAGCTACTAGTATTTGATGACAGATGTATTGACGATATTGCTCTCACCTGCTGGGATCACCGAGTGTGTAATAGTGAGGTTAGACACAGGTTATTAGGGAACGATGGTAAATCAATTGATGAGGTTGTGAATCTTCATCGACTGAGATGGTTGGGCCACGTGTTGCGTATGCCTGAACACCGATTACCACGGCGCGTAATGCTAACTGATGTTGAGGATGGTTGGAAGAAAGTTAGGGACGGCCAAACAGAACGTGGCACCAGTTCTTGAAGTCACTAGCTTGTGGTGTGAGCCCTGGTATGGCCGAGAGCGGGGCGGGTTCCTGCAAGCTGTTTTCCCATATGCTTGTGAAACCTGGTCTCTCCGAGTTGACGATGTTAGACGACTTTGTGTTTAATCACTGTTGTCTCCTAAGGATTGCTGACATCCAGTGACAACAGTTAGTAATGCAGAGGTTCGGCACCACGTGTTTCGGTTTGGGCACCCGGGCAGTATCACAGCCCTCACACAAATCAATTGAGATTCGTGTGGCGCATATGTACTTGGTGCCTCCTTGTACCTTGCATAGCGATGAAAATTCATTTTTGTTCTTTTCTGTCATACACACTTTCCTTTCTCTATCTCTCTTGCCCCCAATTGCCCTGGTATGGCCGAGAGCGGGGAGGGTTCGCCCTCCCTCTTGAAATACTCTCACACGGCCACGCGTATACAGCCTCTGCCAGGGAAGTCCTACTCACTGCCTTCTCGTGGCGGGGGTGTTGTTTACGAAAATGAGAGGACGAAAAGCGAACTTCCGGCGCTATAACCGGATCCCAATTCTATGGTGCACATGGGCTCCAGTATCCTGCGGGAACAAATGGCGTATGAACCAACTTTTGGTCACCGGCTTCCATGGGACTGCATCTCCTCACGATGCCCCACTGCCTTGTGGACTAGATTTTTAGGTCAAAGGCTCGGGGTGTGGCCCCCTAAGAAAACCACCTGCTTCGGTCTGGGCACCCGGGCAGTATCTCAGACCACACACTAAAACTATGATGAACTATCTGCTTATAGAAAATATTCGTTTCCCTCCGACTAACATTGAAATGACTGGTATTATTATTATTATTATTATTATTTACTACGTCATTTATTCACTATCTCCTATTTCTACCTTTTGTATCCGTTTCGACTCACACAGCAGCTCGCCTATGGTGAAAATTCAGCTTTATCTAAACGTTCTCGAGTCACTGCCTGGTTGAAAATTGTATGTTACCACCGAATATGAGTACCAAAGCAGTTTCTCTGAAACCATGTGCACCATTCAAACTGGCTGCCTTCAACGTTCGCACACTTATGCAGGTCGGACAACAGATAGGGCTGGCTATGTCTTTGGAAAGTCTTAATATTGATGTGTGTTGTCTATCCGAGACCCGTATTCAAGACTCTGGTGAAGTACTACAAGTTCGCTCTCCATCTGTCACTTCAAAAAGCTTGTTTTATGTGCGTTTATTCGGGGACCCTGTGGCATCTTCGTCTGGTCTTGCTGGCGTTGGTGTCGCACTAAGCGCAAGAGCTGAGGCAGCACTAGTCGACTGGATCCCCATTAACAGTCGGTTATGTGCTGTTAGATTAGAAAGTTCCATCAAAGTGAGAAGAAATCGGCGTGAGAAACGATGTCTTTTCGTCATCTCCGCCTATGCGCCGACAGATTGCAGCCCGGACGCAGTCAAGGACGAGTTCTACCATCAGCTAACTGTTCTTCTCCAGAAAGTGCGTTCGACAGATATTGTAGTACTAGCTGGAGACTTGAATGCTCAGGTCGGGCGTCTAGGCACAGAAGAGGGTCGTTTAGGTGGCCGATGAGGACTCGTTGGTCGCAGGACAGATAACGGGGAACGTCTACTGCAACTATGCACAGACCACAACCTGCTTCTGGCTAGCACTAACTTTCGGCACAGTCATCGCCAATGTGCCACCTGGCGTTCTCCCTTCCGCATCTCAAGCTTGGACTCAGATTGATCACATCGCGATCAGTTACCGCTGGCGTTGTCGTGTACAAGACTGCCGGTTCTTTTTCGAGTACCTACCTGGACTCTGATCATGCTCTTGTCTGCGCCAATCTTACTTTAATTTTCAGTGGACAACGAAGTGACCGCCACCAAAGGATTGATGTTAGCAAGTTGGTTGCAACTTCTGTTGCTAGTAAGTACCGAACCGAGCTAGCTTCTAGGCTAGCTACCATTCCACCGAAAAGTACAGATGAGCATTGGTTGCAATTGCATGACGCCATGAAAATGGCGGGTACAGTCTGTTGTGGGTTCGCGAAACGTCCCGCCTACAAGCACTGGGTTTCTTCTGGTTCCTTACAACTGATTGAAGCCCGTCGGTCTACTCCGGGTGACCGTGAGTTTGACCACAGACGAAGGATGTTACGTAATGAAATCGGGCAAAGCTTGCGTAAGGACCGAGAAGCCTGGTGGTCGGAGCGTGCCAGTGAGTTGGAAGCCCTATACACAAACACCTCAGGCAGAGTGAGGGCATACAACCACCTTTCTCCACTATTCCATTCGAGCAGTGGGGTTAGGCAGGGTTGCCCAATCTCACCATTCCTCTTCAACTTTGCCATCGATGACATTCTGGAAACAGCTCTGACGGATGTAAGTAATGGTGGTGTGGATCTGTTGCCTGGAGAAAGACTTCTCGACCTTGAGTATGCGGGTGATATTGTCTTACTGTGCGAGAATGCCCAAGCCATGCAATCCGCACTTAATCAGTTGGCAATCAATGTCCGTAGGTATGGTATGTGCTTTGCACCTTCGAAGTGCAAAGTTCTTCTACAAGACTGGCAGGATTCTAATCCTGTACTCACTCTGGATGGTGAGCAGATAGAAGTGGTCGAGAAGTTCGTGAATCTGGGTAACTGCATAAGTGCTGGTGGTGGCGTGAGTGATGAGATCAATGCACGTATAGTGAAAGCCAGAGCGACTTATGCCAATCTGGGCCATCTTTGGCGCCTTCGTGATGTTAGTCTGGTTGTAAAAGGTCGGATCTACAACGCGACGGTGAGAGCAGTTCTGCTCTATGCTTGTGAAACCTGGCCTCTCCGAGTTGAGGATGTTAGACGACTCTCTGTGTTCGATCATCGTTGTCTCCGAAGGATTGCTGGCATCCAGTAGCAACACCATGTCAGTAATGCAGAGGTTCGGCATCGAGTGTTCGGTCACAGAGACGATAATGCAATTGGTGTCACCATCTTGAAACACCAGCTTCGCTGGCTTGAACATGTTCTACGAATGTCGTCCCAGAGAATTCCACGTCGTGCATTATTTGCCGACTCTGGGACTGGTTGGAAAAAGCGGAGAGGTGGTCAGTATATGACATGGTGTCGTGGTATGAAAGAAAGCTGCAAAGGGCTAGCTTCTGTTGGTCCTTCACGACTCCCTGGTTGGGGTCCGAGAGACGGTGTAACGCAGTGGCTAGGGACGTTATCAGATATGGCTCAGAATAGAAGCCAGTGGCGATCGTGCTGTAACCTTCTTTTACTTTCTTCATAAAAAGTGGTTGTATCTTCCTTACTGAAAGATCTCTTCTGACTGTACCTTTCCGTTTCCCCCACCATTGTTCTGTCTCTCTCCCTTTTTTTTATAATTCCCCACGTTCATTACTTTTTTTTTCTTTTCTCTTTTCTCCTTCTCTTCAAATTATCATTGTTTTGTGTGGCGCATATATATTTGGTGCCCCCCTTGTACCAATATTTATGTGTTCAAATAAATAAATAAAACAAACGTGGTTGGAGTTCGCGTGACTATCGTAACCAGTGGTTGGAGATTCTTGGTAACATCGCTTAGAATCGATCACAATGGCGTAAGTGTATACAATCTTTGTCTTCCCTTAAATCGTGAGATTAAAGTCACTTTGTACCTTTCATTCTACGAACTGATTCTTTTTCTCTGTATCATGTCTTCCGTACTTGTTGAGACCTTACCTCCAGAGACGGATATCCGTGGGATAATGTGAGGTGTGCATTTTTAGAGTCAACCTTCTCTAACCCCACCCCTACTTGTGGGAAGGCATCGTCGCTGTCATGCTGGTTGTCTGAAGGACACACCTTACTGCCATCACACCTCTATACAGTTAGCAGTACGACTTCGGACTTTGGATTTGTTGCTTTTAGTCTTACCGTTCTTTAACCGACCTGTCTGGCATGGTAGGACCTTGAGGAACGATTGTTCCAGCCAGTATAGCTCTATTGCTTTATCACAATAGGCAAGCCCGACCACCACGTCAAGGTAGCAACAACGGTCTATCACGACAATCATCAAGTGGAACAGGTCAAGAATTAGTCTTAAATATAGAAGGTTGAGAAATATATAAAAACTAAAACGTGTACTTACATGGGCAAAATGAGTTGAAAGTGTAGTGAAAAAAGTCATCAGTTCAGGAATTTTAAAAATAGCATTTTTAATCAGTGGGCGATACCTAGTAGGTTCTAACTCCTGCCACGAATTTAGGAAGCTGTGGAAATGAACCGAAGAGAAATACTGAGGTTTAAAATTAATAACATCTCCTTGCCACATAAGAGCGGAATAAAACATGTATATAATTGTCCTTGATAAAACACAAGTAGTTAACATGGGTTCATTTGCTTTGCTAGAGTCGTCAGGAAACAAAAGAGCTTTGACATAAGGACAAGATATCTGACCAGATTTCTGAATAAATGTCCATAGACTATGAAGGCGTAGTGGTTCAGGATGTAAAATATGCCATAAGGCAAAATTTTCGTATATACATAAAATGTGATTGAGTCTTGTAAAGAGACTTGAAAAATAAACAAATGATTTGTGACGATCGTAAATATTTACCACTTTGGGCATATATGAAGGTATGTTGGTTTGATTTAAGAAAACTTCAAAACCTGGAAGACCATATGCAGCGTCCTTTGGTTTAAACTTTCCTTCACCAGCCATTTTACCAATGTTTGAAGTTTCTACTAATGTATCACTCAGTGATTTCAGACTACTTAAATGCTGCGACACTTTTCTACAAAAATCTATGAAGGAGTCCCATAGAACTTCTGTGTTATTTTGAGCCTCATACCGTTTAGGAGGTGATGAATTTCGTTCAGAAAAATCAAGATCTGCATGCGTATATCCTTCGAATAGATCTTGCTTAAATTCGACCCGAGTTGGACCTATACAGTCAGAGATTGAATTTGTGAACAGCAATAACACTTGAACAAACTGTAGGCGACTTTGTAATCCCATAAGTAGTTTTTCCTCACGATCAGCAAATATGGTAGATTCATTTTCAAGATTTCTGTTCAAATCATTTACATGAGCTATTAATTCTAACACTGACAACTTATGCAGACAGTCATTACGAAAGCCATCGTAACCATCAAAAATATTTGAGGGTTCATGAACTGGCATACCATCTGTGAATGTGTAATGATCCTCTTCGTCAAAGACACCCACAGCGATTATTATATGACGCAACTGATAGATTGATCGTCGTAATAATTCACAAAATGCAACAAGATATTTATCTCTAATTAACTGAGTGCAGTGCATATACATACAAATAAATATACTTTGCGCAAGAGAATCTCCCGTCAGCCAATTGACGCAAGCAGCTAAAAGTTCATCTATGATACCCAAAAGCTCGTAAAGTGACGAAAAAGGCCCCAAAGGTAACTGCTCACTAGATAACGCTTCACATACAGTCACAACTTTTCGGTTTCCTTGAATTCGAGCATCCATTTTAGGGTCCATAATCTCAATAGCTGACATAGAATACTGCAAGTCAAACCAAACACCGTGTAATAGTTCACCAGGTTCTAGTCCGATTCGACAAGCAGAAAAGAAAGCATTTGTTATATCCATTGTCATATGTTCAGAGACTGAAACTGGTTGAATGAAATTGGTGATATTTTGTTCTGAAGATTCAGTAGTCATTTTGCATACAATGAGATTAATATATGGGTAACACTCATTACAATAAAGAGCCCTTTGAATACACCTTTGAACAATTACCTAAAACAGAAATTTAATATTTTTCACCAACTTCATGTGATCACATCGGCACCTTTTAAAACATTAGCAAGATTATTGGTGATAACAAAGTACACAATGAATTAAATCATGAGAAGTAGAGGCACTAGTCTTGAATATTAGTCACATAAATAACCGAAGGTCAACCCACTTATATTATACTTACGAAAAATCTAGTGTATTGATCCAACAACACTGGCAGCAACTCTCCAAAGGATTTAGTTATATGTAGTTTTTTAAACTTGTCCAAATAAACATAAGCATACTTTGACGACGCACTCAGCAACTGGTGCTGGAGGCGACAGTATTGCAACAATAATGGTTTTTACTTGTACAAGTTAGTGACGAAACAACCTTATGAAAAATATATATATATATAAGCACAGGACTTTTCAACAGAAAGTGTGTCAATTTGAAATGACACCCTTTGGAACATTACATAATCATTAATGTTCTTTCACAATTGCCTCATTGATCACTGACTCTTAAATAAGTCAAGATTTTTTCACACTAAACATTCCTATTCTTTTGCGATTAGTGTTCGCAGTCGTTGTACAAACTTACTTCAATGTGTGTTTAAACAGCTTTTCCTTATCACCATGCTCTCAGATAGCCAGAAGTTATATTCTACATCAACTAGTTAATATGAGACTCTTTAGATACATTAGCTTTAAGTGACAGAAGGCTCCGGACAGCTCTTTTTGCTACTGTTTTTATGCCAGACTAAGTACTCAACCACGGTGGATAGAAGTCCTTTAGTGCTTCAACTCTCTGAACAGATGATTTATACTTTATCACAAAATAAAATATGAGGTGAATTGAGTCGCACAATAAAGTGACACCATGGAAACCGTCGAATAAGAAGCACAAAAAGCGAAAATAGGATGAGAAAATTATGACTCAAGAATTATTAGAGCAAGGAAAGGATTATAGTGAATGTCATCTAGTGTAACATACCCACTAAATATATCACAAAAAATTTCAAAGACCGGTTTTATGTGACTGAAGTTTATCCTGGCAAAAATCCCAGGAAGGCTTAGTCATCTTAACGAGGGACCTAAACACCAATGTTGGGATAGAAGAAATAGAGTATGAAGCCGTCATGGGGTAACAAGGACTTGGGGAAGAGAAACGGCAGTGGTAAGAGGCTGGTAGATCTGTGTACTTCAAACAACATGGTCATAGGAACCAGTATTTTCCTCCACAATTGTATACGAGATCCACTAAGAGAAGAAACCTTTATGGAGAACAAATGGAAAGAAATTACGGAAGTAACAACTTTGACATGTCAGAAAACTCTAGGCTTCAAGAAACACAAGCATTAAGAAAGGAATTATGTAAACAATCTGGACAAGATTTGAGAGGAAAAAAAAGAGAACAGCAGTAAACAACAGTTGAACTAAGATAAAGACAAGGCACAGGTAGAATAAATGGAAGCAAACAAACTAGTGAAGAAGTTTTAGAGGTCACAAAAAGAAATACGTTGATCTGACAACCACAACAAAAGAAAATATGAGAGAACCAAGTGATACAACCAAGAAGCTTTATTTACTAGAACACATAAAAATTGATACAACGAAGCATCAAATACATATGCGCTACACAATCACAATGAAGTTGTGAAGAGATAGAGAATATTTATTTATTTATTTGAACACATAAATATTGGTACAAGGGGGGCACCAAATATATATGCGCCACACAAAACAATGATAATTTGAAGAGAAGGAGAAAAGAGAAAAGAAAAAAAAAGTAATGAACGTGGGGAATTATAAAAAAAAGGGAGAGAGACAGAACAATGGTGGGGGAAACGGAAAGGTACAGTCAGAAGAGATCTTTCAGTAAGGAAGATACAACCACTTTTTATGAAGAAAGTAAAAGAAGGTTACAGCACGATCGCCACTGGCTTCTATTCTGAGCCATATCTGATAACGTCCCTAGCCACTGCGTTACACCGTCTCTCGGACCCCAACCAGGGAGTCGTGAAGGACCAACACAAGCCAGCCCTTTGCAGCTTTCTTTCATACCACGACACCATGTCATATACTGACCACCTCTCCGCTTTTTCCAACCAGTCCCAGAGTCGGCAAATAATGCACGACGTGGAATTCTCTGGGACGACATTCGTAGAACATGTTCAAGCCAGCGAAGCTGGTGTTTCAAGATGGTGACACCAATTGCATTATCGTCTCTGTGACCGAACACACGATGCCGAACCTCTGCATTACTGACATGGTGTTGCTACTGGATGCCAGCAATCCTTCGGAGACAACGATGATCGAACACAGAGAGTCGTCTAACATCCTCAACTCGGAGAGGCCAGGTTTCACAACCACAGAGCAGAACTGCTCTCACCGACGCGTTGTAGATCCGACCTTTTACAACCAGACTAACATCACGAAGGCGCCAAAGATGGCCCAGATTGGCATAAGTCGCTCTGGCTTTCACTATACGTGCATTGATCTCATCACTCACGCCACCACCAGCACTTATGCAGTTACCCAGATTCACGAACTTCTCGACCACTTCTATCTGCTCACCATCCAGAGTGAGTACAGGATTAGAATCCTGCCAGTCTTGTAGAAGAACTTTGCACTTCGAAGGTGCAAAGCACATACCATACCTACGGACATTGATTGCCAACTGATTAAGTGCGGATTGCATGGCTTGGGCATTCTCGCACAGTAAGACAATATCATCCGCATACTCAAGGTCGAGAAGTCTTTCTCCAGGCAACAGATCCACACCACCATTACTTACATCCGTCAGAGCTGTTTCCAGAATGTCATCGATGGCAAAGTTGAAGAGGAATGGTGAGATTGGGCAACCCTGCCCAACCCCACTGCTCGAATGGAATAATGGAGAAAGGTGGTTGTATGCCCTCACTCTGCCTGAGGTGTTTGTGTATAGGGTATTTAGGATGTTAATAAACTTCTCAGGCACACCCTTCTTCAATAGACAATCCCAGAGAACAGTCCTATCCAACGAATCGAAGGCAGCCCTGATGTCAAGAAACACTACGATTGTTGGCCTTTGATAAGTATGGCGGTGTTCTAACACTTGGCGGAGGGTGAAGATATGATCAATACATCCTCGACCAGGACGAAACCCAGCCTGCTCCTCGCGAGTCAATCTTTCTCGGGTTCTGAACAATCTACGAAGTATGACGGAAGCCAATAGCTTGGACGCAATCGGAAGTAGACTTATCCCCCGATAGTTGTTACAGGAACGGCGTGAACCCTTTTTAAAGATAGGGACAACTATCGACTCATTCCATGACGTTGGTACACTCTCTAGTTCCCAGACCTTCGTAAACAACGTCGTCAGTCCCTTAGTCAGAAAGTCACCACCATCTTTAAAAAGAGCCGGAGGTAAGTCGTCTGGGCCCGGTGATTTGTAACGTTTCAAGAGTTGGAGTTCCTTGCGGACTTCCGCCTCATTTGGTGGATCAGTCGTCACCGGCTATGGAGGGCAGGATAGTCTGACCGATGTTTCCGGAGCAGCAGGCCAGTTGAACTGCCTTTCAAAGAATTCTGCCCATCGCCCAAGACGTCGATGGATGTTAGTGATTGGCGTTCCGTCATCCTCGCAGATTGTTTCGCTCACACCAAACTTCTTGCTGCCAGTGGTTCGGATGAGTTGGAAGAGCTTCCGGTATTACCAGATGCAGCAGCTGCTTCCAACTCACTGGCACGCTCCGACCACCAGGCTTCTCGGTCCTTACGCAAGCTTTGCCCGATTTCATTACGTAACATCCTTCGTCTGTGGTCAAACTCACGGTCACCCGGAGTAGACCGACGGGCTTCAATCAGTTGTAAGGAACCAGAAGAAACCCAGTGCTTGTAGGCGGGACGTTTCGCGAACCCACAACAGACTGTACCCGCCATTTTCATGGCGTCATGCAATTGCAACCAATGCTCATCTGTACTTTTCGGTGGAATGGTAGCTAGCCTAGAAGCTAGCTCGGTTCGGTACTTACTAGCAACAGAAGTTGCAGCCAGCTTGCTAACATCAATCCTTTGGTGGCGGTCACTTCGTGGTCCACTGAAAAGTAAGGTAAGATTGGCGCAGACCAGAGCATGATCAGATTCCAGATAGGTACTCCAAAAGGAGCGGCAGTCTTGTACACAACCGCGCCAGCGGTAGCTGATCGCGATGTGATCAATCTGAGTCCAAGCTTGAGATGCAGAAGGGAGACGCCAGGTGGCACATCGGCGATGACTGTGCCGAAAGTTAGTGCTAGCCAGAAACAGGTTGTGGTCTGTGCATAGTTGCAGTAGACGTTCCCCGTTATCTGTCCTGCGACCAACGAGTCCCCATCGGCCACCTAAACGACCCTCTTCTGTGCCTAGACGCCCGACCTGAGCATTCAAGTCTCCAGCTAGTACTACAATATCTGTCGAACGCACTTTCTGGAGAAGAACAGTTAGCTGATGGTAGAACTCGTCCTTGACTGCGTCCGGGCTGCAATCTGTCGGCGCATAGGCGGAGATGACGAAAAGACATCGTTTCTCACGCCGATTTCTTCTCACTTTGATGGAACTTTCTAATCTAACAGCACATAACCGACTGTTAATGGGGATCCAGTCGACTAGTGCTGCCTCAGCTCTTGCGCTTAGTGCGACACCAACGCCAGCAAGACCAGACGAAGATGCCACAGGGTCCCCGAATAAACGCACATAAAACAAGCTTTTTGAAGTGACAGATGGAGAGCGAACTTGTAGTACTTCACCAGAGTCTTGAATACGGGTCTCGGATAGACAACACACATCAATATTAAGACTTTCCAAAGACATAGCCAGCCCTATCTGTTGTCCGACCTGCATAAGTGTGCGAACGTTGAAGGCAGCCAGTTTGAATGGTGCACATGGTTTCAGAGAAACTGCTTTGGTACTCATATTCGGTGGTAACATACAATTTTCAACCAGGCAGTGACTCGAGAACGTTTAGATAAAGCTGAATTTTCACCATAGGCGAGCTGCTGTGTGAGTCGAAACGGATACAAAAGGTAGAAATAGGAGATAGTGAATAAATGACGTAGTAAATAATAATAATAATAATAATAATACCAGTCATTTCAATGTTAGTCGGAGGGAAACGAATATTTTCTATAAGCAGATAGTTCATCATAGTTTTAGTGTGTGGTCTGAGATACTGCCCGGGTGCCCAGACCGAAAGCAGGTGGTTTTCTTAGGGGGCCACACCCCGAGCCTTTGACCTAAAAATCTAGTCCACAAGGCAGTGGGGCATCGTGAGGAGATGCAGTCCCATGGAAGCCGGTGACCAAAAGTTGGTTCATACGCCATTTGTTCCCGCAGGATACTGGAGCCCATGTGCACCATAGAATTGGGATCCGGTTATAGCGCCGGAAGTTCGCTTTTCGTCCTCTCATTTTCGTAAACAACACCCCCGCCACGAGAAGGCAGTGAGTAGGACTTCCCTGGCAGAGGCTGTATACGCGTGGCCGTGTGAGAGTATTTCAAGAGGGAGGGCGAACCCTCCCCGCTCTCGGCCATACCAGGGCAATTGGGGGCAAGAGAGATAGAGAAAGGAAAGTGTGTATGACAGAAAAGAACAAAAATGAATTTTCATCGCTATGCAAGGTACAAGGAGGCACCAAGTACATATGCGCCACACGAATCTCAATTGATTTGTGTGAGGGCTGTGATACTGCCCGGGTGCCCAAACCGAAACACGTGGTGCCGAACCTCTGCATTACTAACTGTTGTCACTGGATGTCAGCAATCCTTAGGAGACAACAGTGATTAAACACAAAGTCGTCTAACATCGTCAACTCGGAGAGACCAGGTTTCACAAGCATATGGGAAAACAGCTTGCAGGAAAATACTGTGGACCGAAGCGAGTAGTTAGGGAAAAATCTAAACAAATCACTGGAGTTTAAAAGCAATGGAATAAGTGGATAGAGCAGTTTGAAGGGCAACATGCCTTCAAAGAGATAACGGCACTGTTAATTCTAGGAAAATTTCCAAAAGTGTTGCTAAATTGAATGGATTCAGTAGATGCCCAACTTTGAGACCAACAAGCTGGCTTTCATAAAGTAAGATCGTGTACCGACCAAACTGCGAATCATTTTTGAACAGCTAATTGGATGGACCCATCACAATACACCAACTTCCTTAATTATAAGAAAGCAGTCGACAGGATACATGGAAAAACTTTGTAGAATCTTCAACATTGTCATCGTCATATGGCACTCCTACTTAAGGCGTATCATTCGGAAATAAGAGGGATCCGATTCACGAGTCAAGGTATAAACTGGCAACGAAGTGGCAACATTTCCACAATTGAAGAATATACGGAACCAGGCACATATATGCATTGCCCCCAAATGCTCTGGTATGGCCGAGAGTGGAGAGAGTCCTCTCTCCCTCTCGAAATGCTCTCACATGGCCACGCGTATACAGCCTCTGCCAGGGAAGTCCTACTCACTGCCTTCTCGTGGCGGGGGTGTTGTTTACGAAAATGAGAGGACGAAAAGCGAATGTCCGGCGCTTTAACCGGAACCCAAACCAATGGTGCACATGGGCTCCAGTATCCTGAAGGAATAAATGGCGTACGAGCCAATCGTTGGTCACCGGCTACCATGGGACGGCATTTCCTCACGATGCTCCACTGCCTTGTGGGTCAGACAGTCAGGTCGAAGGCTCGGGGTGTGGCCCCCTAAGAAAACCGCCTGCTTTGGTTTGGGCACCCAAGCAGTATCACAGCCCTCACACATATCAATTGAGATTTGTGTGGCGCATACGTATTTGGTGCCTCCTTGTACCAATACCTATGTGTTAAAATAAATAAATAAATATATGCATCGGTCCAAGATGCCACACCCCATTAGCACAACAAGATGTACACCAAATTCATAGCAGTTACTTCAATGATGGTAAAAATAAAACATTTCATTTAAGGACATGATACAGGGAAAAAGAATCAGTTCGTAGAATGAAAGGTATAAAGTGACTTTAACCTCATGATTTAAGGGAAGACAAAGATTGTATACACTTACGCCATTGTGATCGATTCTAAGCGATGTTACAAAGAATCTCCAACCACTGGTTACGATAGTCACGCGGACTCCAACCACGTAGTCTGCATCTACCAACATGGTTCGGATCAGAAGTTAGTAACTTTCAGGACTGGTAATATCCACTAACCCTATCCGTCCTAAATGAGGTGAATTAATCATGATGCACACGATACTGAGAAATGACCTTCGAAATGTCATATACTGTCTTAGTGATTCGTCCGGATTCACTCAAAGGACACAAGAAGCAAACTCGATCACCAATGCCAAACTATATTCCCATAAAGTATGTGATCTCCCAAGTTTCAATAGGCTTTAATGTATACTTTACGTGTGACATGAATAGTTCTTCTAACTCCCATCAATGTAAAATGTTCCTGTAGCTATTGATAACAAACATTTCGGATAACCTAAACCGTGCCATGTGAATTCAAAGTTTCTTCACACACCTCAAAATTAATAAAGAATTAACTTGGTTTACCAAAGGCGTTCTGACTATTTAATTTTTAATGTTTCTTTAAAAATTACTTTCAGATCTAGTCTGAACTTTATAGGGAATCTTAGCAAAGCGTCTTATTTTCGAATTACATACGTTTTGGTAAAAACCCCAGACCCGTAAAGATTTTCGATAAAAATTCGAGCAAAAGTACAGTATACTGAAGGATGCGAGTTGGCCAATCAGAGTTAAGATAACCCTTTAAGTAGTTTGAGCGAAATTAAAAGTGCAATGATAGATGACCAAGTGAAAATTGACAATAACTGATCCTTACAATGCCCAGAATTCATAAAAGCATCAATTAGGCAACCGAAAAATGAATCGAAGATAGTGTCCAACCTAAGTTGCAAAACGCACCTACACCTAAGGAAGATGTTATGTTAAAGTACTTAGTGCGACCTAGTGATTAGTCAATTCTTCGCTAAGGCTGGATAATATCTTTGCTTGCTAATTCTTACCTCGAATCACAACCCTTAGTCTAAGTGTGTAAACAGAAAGCCGAAAAGTTATTGCATGATATGTGATGCAACTCCATAATGAAAAAACCCCGGCCTTAATTTTTCCAAAAGAAACTCAAAACTGAATTTTAAAATATAGTGAAAATCCCCATTCTGACATTTGGTAAATTCGTTCCTTCTGAATTTTAAGACCTAACCCTAAAAATATTACACTAACTGCCAGTTAATGACGAAGTCTCCATGGGTTTATGGCCTTAAATCACATCATTCCGACTCCCAATGTGTATTATTGACGTTTGGCCGTTACTAAAAGAAATACATCGATATATGGGGGTCAATCATTTAGATTAAAGCTACAATCCTATCGTTATTTTGACACCCTTTTTATCGTTTGTTGTTTCATGATAAGCCTTCGTTTCCTGACTGACTAATAAATCGCCAATAGAGCAAACTTTTTCACACAATACTCAGGAATTTCGAAGTTTTATCAAAGAACATAAATTTTGGGGAACAATGGGCAAAACCCAAAATTCCCCCAAATAGAGTTTTAGATATTTCTCTGAAATAACTTGAAATTTCGAAGGAAAATCAGGTTTTCTCGAATTTTTCCAAGGATTTTTGATAATTTCCCTACAAATGATAAAATTCTTATCAGCATCGGGAGATTGGGATTTGATAAGCGTGTGACGAGAACCTAAAAGGACGAAAACCAACAAGTGATGGCGACTAAAGAAGTACGTATATTACGACTACACACATAAATGAAAGCTTTCAGTATCAATTTAAGGTATGAAGTGTGGATACAATACAGCACTATAATGACAATATGGAAAGCGCGTTACAACGCACATCCTCACAAACTCCGCCACAAATGTTAATGGTTCAAATGGATTGCTAAACATTTTTATACCATTTGAATTTAAAGATTGAGTGAGTGTAAGGGAACTTCAAATCTCTGGGAAATGTAATCCCTCATCATGCGCTATTTAAAACGTTGAGTAAATTTTATTGTTTTGGTCGTTTAATACGTATCAGGATGTCCGTTTTCCCTTTCATTAAATTTATTCCAGTTAAAGTATTCCCCAAGAGTATAGCTTTTTCCTAGACAAGTTTGTCATCTGTAGTTTTCGAGTACATAGAAAATAAAAACAAAGGGTATTGGCATTTATTTTTCCTCGTTGAGTATGATTTTTAGCATGATTTGTACCCTTAGTTGTTAAGGTCTCTTTGTAACTATTGAAGTTGGATTTTTCTGTTATGGCTGCTAGATAGTCATATACGAACATATGTTTTTGTTTGTGTTCAGCGTCTGTCACTTATCGAACCTTAAGAGACACTTTTCTAGAGATCAATTTTCGCTGCGAAATCAGAGAAGAATAATGGCGCAAATATAATATCGCTATTCAGTCCTGTCGATGACAGGAGAGCGCGCTACCTAAAAGGATAGTGGTATTGTTTCGCGTTGAGTTGATTAACAGTTTTGATCGTAAATTACTCACCAAAACTACCGTTTGCACTTTAATTGAATCTACTCCAGTTAAAGTGATATTGTATTGAGTGTTTCGATTTTGCTTTTGTGTATTTATTGCATCGATGCATACTTGGTCGATTTTTACTTGATTTATTTCGTTAAGGTTTTAGAATCCTTTTACATATCCTGTTGATATCCCCATTGTAGTTGACTTTCAAGATAGCCAAATCTGCTCATAAATGTGGACAACCGTATTGCTTGTTCCCCATGGAGGGAGGAATGCAATGTGACGAGTGTAATAAGTGGTTCCACAAGATGTGCACCCGATTAAGCCCCGCTGCGTATAAAAGGTGCTCAAAGACTTTGTAGTTTTTGTTGCCCAAGCAAAACATCACTCATCCAGGAAGCAATTAGCCTCCTGGTGTTGGCTATTAAGAAGGTTGATGAGGACTGCACTGGCAACATTGGTACTGATAGCGAAGATTGCGTTAGTGTCGTAAGTGCTGTCACGCGCAAGTCAGTCATCTAACTGTGCAACCTGAAATCAAAATTTCTACCCCGAAACAATCAATGAGTGACACCTAATCAGATATTGGTGGCCATGTTGCTACAGCAGCAACTGGTGATCGAAATAAAACAATTACTGTCCCGAGTAGTTCTAATGTAGATGCTACGACTGATGGAATATGGATGACGCGGAAACGCAGAAGAGTGGGAAAGACAGCCAAAACTAATGACCGTTTACTTGATAAGTCCTTGGTGGACTCTCAGACCACTCCGCCAAAGTTTAAGAGTAGAGCCTCTTCAAACATTGTTGTGAGTCACTCGCTCGACTCCAATAACTCTGTTACAATAAAAACTAATCGTAAGATACCAGTAGTTAATATACAGGATCTAAGGTCACGATTGATAGCTGTAAACACGATTCCAAAAGAAGCTAAACCACTCCCTAGTTTAATTATTCGGAATCTGGAGGAGTCAATAAACAATGACCCTGCTAAGAGACATGCACATTATCCGAAGTTAGTGGAATCCGTGGTAAGAAACGTACTACCTGAGAAGGTTTCAGGGGTACATATCACGAAAGTGATACGACTCGGTGAATGGGTTGGAGGCGAGACCCAACCAAGAAGGATCTTGAAGCTGGTTCTCGGAAATTTTGAAGAAAGAGATATATTATTGAAGAATGCACAAAAATTCGTGATTCAAATATTCTTATCCGACCAGATTGGCAGCTTGAGGATCGAATCAAGTGGAAGAATGATCTTCCGGAGTTGAGAACTCGCAAGTTAAATCGCGAAACTACCCTTAACATTAAGGATTTTCGGGTTGTCGGGTCGAAAATTAGACGCTTTGCTAAGATTCCCTATAAAGTTCAGACTAGATCTGAAAGTAATTTTTAAAGAAACATTAAAAATTAAATAGTCAGAACGCCTTTGGTAAACCAAGTTAATTCTTTATTAATTTTGAGGTGTGTGAAGAAACTTTGAATTCACATGGCACGGTTTAGGTTATCCGAAATGTTTGTTATCAATAGCTACAGGAACATTTTACATTGATGGGAGTTAGAAGAACTATTCATGTCACACGTAAAGTATACATTAAAGCCTATTGAAACTTGGGAGATCACATACTTTATGGGAATATAGTTTGGCATTGGTGATCGAGTTTGCTTCTTGTGTCCTTTGAGTGAATCCGGACGAATCACTAAGACAGTATATGACATTTCGAAGGTCATTTCTCAGTATCGTGTGCATCATGATTAATTCACCTCATTTAGGACGGATAGGGTTAGTGGATATTACCAGTCCTGAAAGTTACTAACTTCTGATCCGAACCATGTTGGTAGATGCAGACTACGTGGTTGGAGTCCGCGTGACTATCGTAACCAGTGGTTGGAGATTCTTTGTAACATCGCTTAGAATCGATCACAATGGCGTAAGTGTATACAATCTTTGTCTTCCCTTAAATCATGAGGTTAAAGTCACTTTATACCTTTCATTCTACGAACTGATTCTTTTTCCCTGTATCATGTCCTTAAATGAAATGTTTTATTTTTACCATCATTGAAGTAACTGCTATGAATTTGGTGTACATCTTGTTGTGCTAATGGGGTGTGGCATCTTGGACCGATGCATATATTTATTTATTTATTTTAACACATAGGTATTGGTACAAGGAGGCACCAAATACGTATGCGCCACACAAATCTCAATTGATATGTGTGAGGGCTGTGATACTGCTTGTGTGCCCAAACCAAAGCAGGCGGTTTTCTTAGGGGGCCAGACGACTTACCTCCGGCTCTTTTTAAAGATGGTGGTGACTTTTTGACTAAGGGACTGACGACGTTGTTTACAAAGATCTGGGGACTAGAGAGTGTACCAACGTCATGGAATGAGTCGATAGTTGTCCCTATCTTTAAAAAGGGTTCACGCCGTTCCTGTAACAACTATCGGGGTATAAGTCTACTTCCGATTGCGTCCAAGCTATTGGCTTCCGTCATACTTCGTAGGTTGTTCAGAACCCGAGAAAGATTGACTCGCGAGGAGCAGGCTGGGTTTCGTCCTGGTCGAGGATGTATTGATCATATCTTCACCCTCTGCCAAGTGTTAGAACACCGCCATACTTATCAAAGGCCAACAATCGTAGTGTTTCTTGACATCAGGGCTGCCTTCGATTCGTTGGATAGGACTGTTCTCTGGGATTGTCTATTGAAGAAGGGTGTGCCTGAGAAGTTTATTAACATCCTAAAAGCCCTATACACAAACACCTCAGGCAGAGTGAGGGCATACAACCACCTTTCTCCACTATTCCATTCGAGCAGTGGGGTTAGGCAGGGTTGCCCAATCTCACCATTCCTCTTCAACTTTGCCATCGATGACATTCTGGAAACAGCTCTGACGGATGTAAGTAATGGTGGTGTGGATCTGTTGCCTGGAGAAAGACTTCTCGACCTTGAGTATGCGGATGATATTGTCTTACTGTGCGAGAATGCCCAAGCCATGCAATCCGCACTTAATCAGTTGGCAATCAATGTCCGTAGGTATGGTATGTGCTTTGCACCTTCGAAGTGCAAAGTTCTTCTACAAGACTGGCAGGATTCTAATCCTGTACTCACTCTGGATGGTGAGCAGATAGAAGTGGTCGAGAAGTTCGTGAATCTGGGTAACTGCATAAGTGCTGGTGGTGGCGTGAGTGATGAGATCAATGCACGTATAGTGAAAGCCAGAGCGACTTATGCCAATCTGGGCCATCTTTGGCGCCTTCGTGATGTTAGTCTGGTTGTAAAAGGTCGGATCTACAACGCGTCGGTGAGAGCAGTTCTGCTCTGTGGTTGTGAAACCTGGCCTCTCCGAGTTGAGGATGTTAGACGACTCTTTGTGTTCGATCATCGCTGTCTCCGAAGGATTGCTGGCATCCAGTAGCAACACCATGTCAGTAATGCAGAGGTTCGGCATCGTGTGTTCGGTCACAGAGACGATAATGCAATTGGTGTCACCATCTTGAAACACCAGCTTCGCTGGCTTGAACATGTTCTACGAATGTCGTCCCAGAGAATTCCACGTCGTGCATTATTTGCCGACTCTGGGACTGGTTGGAAAAAGCGGAGAGGTGGTCAGTATATGACATGGTGTCGTGGTATGAAAGAAAGCTGCAAAGGGCTAGCTTCTGTTGGTCCTTCACGACTCCCTGGTTGGGGTCCGAGAGACGGTGTAACGCAGTGGCTAGGGACGTTATCAGATATGGCTCAGAATAGAAGCCAGTGGCGATCGTGCTGTAACCTTCTTTTACTTTCTTCATAAAAAGTGGTTGTATCTTCCTTACTGAAAGATCTCTTCTGACTGTACCTTTCCGTTTCCCCCACCATTGTTCTGTCTCTCTCCCTTTTTTTTATAATTCCCCACGTTCATTACTTTTTTTTTCTTTTCTCTTTTCTCCTTCTCTTCAAATTATCATTGTTTTGTGTGGCGCATATATATTTGGTGCCCCCCTTGTACCAATATTTATGTGTTCAAATAAATAAATAAATATTCTCTATCTCTTCACAACTTCATTGTGATTGTGTAGCGCATATGTATTTGATGCTTCGTTGTATCAATTTTTATGTGTTCTAGTAAATAAAGCTTCTTGGTTGTATCACTTGGTTCTCTCATATTTTCTTTTGTTGTGGTTGTCAGATCAACGTATTTCTTTTTGTGACCTCTAAAACTTCTTCACTAGTTTGTTTGCTTCCATTTATTCTACCTGTGCCTTGTCTTTATCTTAGTTCAACTGTTGTTTACTGCTGTTCTCTTTTTTTTCCTCTCAAATCTTGTCCAGATTGTTTACATAATTCCTTTCTTAATGCTTGTGTTTCTTGAAGCCTAGAGTTTTCTGACATGTCAAAGTTGTTACTTCCGTAATTTCTTTCCATTTGTTCTCCATAAAGGTTTCTTCTCTTAGTGGATCTCGTATACAATTGTGGAGGAAAATACTGGTTCCTATGACCATGTTGTTTGAAGTACACAGATCTACCAGCCTCTTACCACTGCCGTTTCTCTTCCCCAAGTCCTTGTTACCCCATGACGGCTTCATACTCTATTTCTTCTATCCCAACATTGGTGTTTAGGTCCCTCGTTAAGATGACTAAGCCTTCCTGGGATTTTTGCCAGGATAAACTTCAGTCACATAAAACCGGTCTTTGAAATTTTTTGTGATATATTTAGTGGGTATGTTACACTAGATGACATTCACTATAATCCTTTCCTTGCTCTAATAATTCTTGAGTCATAATTTTCTCATCCTATTTTCGCTTTTTGTGCTTCTTATTCGACGGTTTCCATGGTGTCACTTTATTGTGCGACTCAATTCACCTCATATTTTATTTTGTGATAAAGTATAAATCATCTGTTCAGAGAGTTGAAGCACTAAAGGACTTCTATCCACCGTGGTTGAGTACTTAGTCTGGCATAAAAACAGTAGCAAAAAGAGCTGTCCGGAGCCTTCTGTCACTTAAAGCTAATGTATCTAAAGAGTCTCATATTAACTAGTTGATGTAGAATATAACTTCTGGCTATCTGAGAGCATGGTGATAAGGAAAAGCTGTTTAAACACACATTGAAGTAAGTTTGTACAACGACTGCGAACACTAATCGCAAAAGAATAGGAATGTTTAGTGTGAAAAAATCTTGACTTATTTAAGAGTCAGTGATCAATGAGGCAATTGTGAAAGAACATTAATGATTATGTAATGTTCCAAAGGGTGTCATTTCAAATTGACACACTTTCTGTTGAAAAGTCCTGTGCTTATATATATATATATTTTTCATAAGGTTGTTTCGTCACTAACTTGTACAAGTAAAAAACCATTATTGTTGCAATACTGTCGCCTCCAGCACCAGTTGCTGAGTGCGTCGTCAAAGTATGCTTATGTTTATTTGGACAAGTTTAAAAAACTACATATAACTAAATCCTTTGGAGAGTTGCTGCCAGTGTTGTTGGATCAATACACTAGATTTTTCGTAAGTATAATATAAGTGGGTTGACCTTCGGTTATTTATGTGACTAATATTCAAGACTAGTGCCTCTACTTCTCATGATTTAATTCATTGTGTACTTTGTTATCACCAATAATCTTGCTAATGTTTTAAAAGGTGCCGATGTGATCACATGAAGTTGGTGAAAAATATTAAATTTCTGTTTTAGGTAATTGTTCAAAGGTGTATTCAAAGGGCTCTTTATTGTAATGAGTGTTACCCATATATTAATCTCATTGTATGCAAAATGACTACTGAATCTTCAGAACAAAATATCACCAATTTCATTCAACCAGTTTCAGTCTCTGAACATATGACAATGGATATAACAAATGCTTTCTTTTCTGCTTGTCGAATCGGACTAGAACCTGGTGAACTATTACACGGTGTTTGGTTTGACTTGCAGTATTCTATGTCAGCTATTGAGATTATGGACCCTAAAATGGATGCTCGAATTCAAGGAAACCGAAAAGTTGTGACTGTATTCCGTAAGGATAGATTGTGTAAAGACCAAATCGGAACTCTACGGATCATTGTGGAGCAATTAACTGAATAGTATTCATTATTCTACATTAACTTTATTGACTACAAGAAAGCATTTTATATCATGGACAGGACAACACAACACGATGTGCGAGAGAAAATAGTCAATATCATACGGAATTTCTATGA
The DNA here is from genome assembly GCA_946903255.1 of Schistosoma spindalis. NCBI lineage: Eukaryota > Metazoa > Platyhelminthes > Trematoda > Strigeidida > Schistosomatidae > Schistosoma > Schistosoma spindalis. The sequence goes on along the minus strand of OX336420.1, from coordinate 41,880,448 downwards.
TGGATTAGTTGTGCACACAGGCCACAAGTTATGGCATTTTGCTCCAAACTTTTGCGATTTGGAAACCCTTAATAGCGAGGTTTTTCACTTATTTGGGGTCGCTCATTTATTTCTATTTCTGCGGCTCGTATCTTCATACGGTCAACCAGGCTGAGATCCTCACGGACGTATAATACGGATCCAATCAGTTTGCGTGAGTTTCCCTATATCAGGTTTCTTTCTTCAATCGTAGCAAAGGTAATATGCAAGAGGCAGCTTTTCTGAGTACTTCCAGAATCCAGCTTTTGTTTTATTCTATAAAGTTTACATATCCTGACTCCTAAAACTGTATCTCGGAGTAGTTTGCTTATTGATGACTTAATGTGACCAAATTCGTGTTCAAATCTAGCCTTTGGTTGCTTTTCGGAAGATTCTCTCAACTTATGAAAAATAACTGATCTCTCAGAGAGGTCTGTCTTAAAATGCTGTGGAATTTTAGTTCCGAAAATCGTCTCTTCCCTGCAATCTGATCCCAATTTAGCATTGTAGTGGTAAATAAATCCCCAAAATAAATAGCTCTGTAAGTTTTTGGCATTGGATGCTGACCACATTAGTTTTAATAGACTCGTCTAGCTGAAGGCGCTCGGTCACGCATCACGTGTGGGAACGCTGTGCTCACTATTTACTGCAATCGCTAGCCAAATTAGATCAGACAATCCTCAATATATTGACAGCTTATCAAATATAGCTTCGAACCCCCTCGCTTCTGTCTTTTGATTGCACGCTTCATATTAGAAGGTGTTGCTGGTTAAGGCGTTGTCAAACTCTGAATACCTGTGTCATCTTCAGCATTAAACGCGGTGGTCAAATTCTTACTTTTCTTTTCCTGCGTGTACCTGTGTGCCAAACATGCACCTTAATTTGTCTTTTGATCACACCCTCTACACCTCTCAGACTTGGCTCTTCAATAGTTTGTTTCGCATTTATTTGTGAATCCAGAACTGAAACCGTAGATTTGTAACGCGAGGGTTACCATAAGGCACGAAAGATTCACATACCGTTGTGCTGTCTACAATTAGTTTCTTTTCGTAGTGCCTTTTCCTTTACCTTTTAACAATGCCCATAACGGTGTGTTTTTTATCCGTTTCCTTAATCGAGCCCACCTTTGTGGTCTCATCCAAATCCAAAGCTGGGCTTATGACAATGCCCCCGATTTCATCGAATGCAGAATTCTGATCATTTACTGCCGTTTATCTGAGGGCAATATTCTAGCTATGTTCAGCAGCTCAATCGCCTCAAGAATAAGCAGAGACTTTGAAGAACATGCTTTGCAGAGCCAGCGTGATATTGGCTTGCAGCACTTTTCTTATGCAGCCTGTGTGAGTCCGGTGAACACATTTTGGTAGAACTTACTTCAGTCTTCATTCTTCAGTAATAAGGATAGTGGGTTGGTGAACCTGTGTTAATTCTAACAGATTGCCTTCCAGTGAAGGTCCAGTATCTCCTTGAAAATATTCACTGATGGAGCTGATACCACTTGTTCGGTCAAGACGTTCCAGTCATTGACTACTAAATGAGAAAAACTAGACCCCAATTTAAGTTTATTAGATCGCCGTTTGTGAACTTTCTTGCTATGACCTCTGAGATTATTAGCGCTAGAGGGAGCAAAACGATAAGACATATTAACACCCAAATCATATTTAAGGATACAAAATGCCAGTATAAGGTCACCTCGAGTCCTACGATACGACAAGGGGAAAGGGTTTAGGCGTTTTAAACGCTCATAGTAAGGAAGTTTAGGAAGACCCTTCACTAATTTCGTTCCCACACGCTGGACACACTCAAGTGAGTTAGTATCCTTTACCAGACATGAGCTAGCTGCTTGGATACAGTACTCTAAATGTGGTCTTACATAGGTGGGATATAAAATTCGAAGCATTTCCTCGTCAAAAGATTTGAACGCTCGGCGAAGTGACCATAACGCACGAAAACCTTTGACAGCAGCTGCGTTGCAATGCGTAGTTGTTTTTAGGTCGTGACTTATTATTACTCCTAAGTCTTTATGTTCTTGAACGCACGGAAGAGGTTTACCTTCAATAGTATAATGGTAACTATTACTGTGACCGATGTGCATTAGCACACTCTTCCTAGAATTAACTTCTAAGCCCCAACCTCGAGGCCATCTAACTAATTCATCTAAATCAGATTGGAGATCCAAATAATCAGCTTTACTTCTTATTGTTCTCCAGATTTTTACATAATTCGCAAACAATAATGTCGCAAGAGCGGTAATTCATTAACGTAGTAAAGGAAAAGTAGATTGCCTAAGATAATGGTTTGGGGTGCACCACTTTTGACCGGGTTCCATCCGGATAGCATTCCATTGATGCCCACTCTCCGTCCGCGGTCACATAAGAAGCCTCCTAGCCATTCCTGTACAGCACCTATTATTCCGAACCTCGAGAGCTACTGTATAAGACCTAAGTGTGAAACCTTGTCGAATGGTTTGCTAAAATCTATGAATATCATATCGACAGACAGACCTTTATTTAGGGCTGCTGTCCAATCCTCTCTCGCAATAAGTAAGTTAGTCAAGCATGAACACATGTCACGAAATCCATGTTGCTCAGGAGCTAACAGATTGTGTGAATCTATGTGACCTATTAACTTAACCCGAATGATCTTTTCAAGTAACTTAATGACTATGCTAGTTAGACTGCCAGGTCGGTAGTGAAATACACTCTGACTCTGACCATTCTTAAATATAGGACTGACAATAGCATCTTTCCAATCCCTAGCGAGTTGAGTGATTGAAAGGGACATGCCTGCTCTGCTTCTCGTCCTTTTTTGTTTTCTTTTTTTCTTGCACCATTTTTCAGCCCCCTTAAGATACGGAACGGGTGACCTCGTCCTGCACCATCCTTAAAGCCTCAAATATTTCAAAGAGATATAAGATTGCGATTTCTAGAAGCCCTCAACTACACATGGATCTATTATCGACCATCACTTGCACGTCGCAACGCAACTCTCATGAAGCTCACCAACTGTGATATTGACAAAAACCATTCTACATTCATATATTATAAATTATCGACCCAGCTGAGTAATTTACTACAGTTGGGAATTGTATCATTTGTAACAATTTGATCTTGCCTGTAAACTGGCATGCCACGTATAACAAACTGTTATTTGAGAATAGATTATTATTATTATGTTGAAGAGTGTCGCGAGAGGTTTTTAAATAATGTCCGCGGAAGATGTCAGCAATCGTAGGTGTAACCCGTCAGGAACCGGTATCTTAAAAGGTTTGAGGTTAGTTATCAACGGAAGGACAGTTTCCTCAGTCACCTGTACAGATTCAATGGCTGGTATCTCGGTGTTATTGGGACAGGTATTTGTAACAATAAACGTAGAGTAGACTTCGCCAAAATAGTTTGAAAAAGTCTCAGCTTTGGCCCAATCTGATTCAGCTAGCAAATCTGAATTTTCGTGTAACAATAACGAATGAATACCATCACAACGTTTTATTAGCCGTTTAACATACGAGAATAATCGTTTCGGACATGTACGGCTATCATATGCCATCTGTCGTTCGTAAGTAGTACGAGATTTAGCTATGGTTTCTTACAAATATTCCGGCGTTCTTGGTACTCCCGCTTAAATGATGCATGACCTGTCAGCAAGAATAAGTCTCAGAAGTGCTCCCTACGCTTTAACAGCTTCCAGGTTTCCTTATTAATCCATGGTTGGCAATGCGAGAGCTTACGCTCTGACCATGGGATAAACGGCGACGTTACGGACTCGAATTTAGCCTTAAACTTATTCCATTCGTCTTCGATCGATCCATCCATGTCAACCGACCAATCAGTCGAAATAGCACAGTCTCTGATTGCCAGAATATTAGCTCGCCAGATATTGGGACGGAGTGGAGCAGATACAAATTGTATACCATGTGTCCCTTACATAAAGCATAGCACAGCGTGATCACTATTCACCAGTGAGGGAGGTGCTGAATGTCGATGACATCTTCATAGTCGTGTGAGGACAAGGTACAGCAGTGATGGGCCATGTTCCAAGTCAATATGTGTCGGTTTTGCGATACATTGTGCAAGTGCACACTGTATAGTGGTTGATAGAATGTCGCTATCGAAACCCTCACCTGGAGCTGTAATCTCCATTCAGTTGATATGCTGTGTGTTGCAGTCTCCAATGATGAGACAACATTCTGCCTTACTCCAAGAATAGATGTATCTAAAGATTACATGGACTACGGTATATTCCTAACCCGTTTCTGGACTTAATTGTGCAACATGCTACCTCACATGTACCACTAACAAGCGCCTCCGATATGATTGATTGTATACGAAAGTGATCCCTCCTCTCTTGCGATTTAAAACTCTATCAATTCTAATGCAGATATAGCCTGCAATGATGGGAGAACATTCTATATCTACGGTGAACCAATGCTTCTGAGGCCCGTATGGGTAGAACGAATGATTACCAAAACACCTTAAGTGTGTGCTACACGAACGCCCGTAGTCTTAGGAATAAAACGTCCGAGCTAAGTCTGATGATAGATGAATTAAGTCCCGATATAATTGTTGTTCTTCAAAGTCTCTGCTTATTCTTGAGGCGATTGAGCTGCTGAACATAGCTAGAATATTGCCCTCAGATAAACGGCAGTAAATGATCAGAATTCTGCATTCGATGAAATCGGGGGCATTGTCATAAGCCCAGCTTTGGATTTGGATGAGACCACAAAGGTGGGCTCGATTAAGGAAACGGATAAAAAACACACCGTTATGGGCATTGTTAAAAGGTAAAGGAAAAGGCACTACGAAAAGAAACTAATTGTAGACAGCACAACGGTATGTGAATCTTTCGTGCCTTATGGTAACCCTCGCGTTACAAATCTACGGTTTCAGTTCTGGATTCACAAATAAATGCGAAACAAACTATTGAAGAGCCAAGTCTGAGAGGTGTAGAGGGTGTGATCAAAAGGAGTAAATTTGAAATGGTAGAGGAAGATCAGAGACTATGGCCAACTAATTTAGGGCATTTTTCACTCAGGAACCTCTTCTAGATGAAGAACTAGACTCAGATACAAAGTCAACAAACCGCCTTCTCACCGTAGACTTTGATCAAGACGATATACTTAAGGCTTTTAGCACTTTAGATACGGAAAAGTTAACAGGATCGGATGAATTACACCCCAAAGTCCTGACATAAATTACAAAGTGTATTGCAGCCCTACCAACTGCAATATTTTATATGTCACTTGACTAAGGTGTGTCACCTATGGACTGGAAGGATGCAATCGTCACTCCCATACACAAAACAAGACCAAGGCAACTCTCATCGAACTACAGACCTGCCAGCCTTATTTGTGTTGTAGTTAAAATACTGGAAAGAATGGTCAAACAGACCATAATGGCATTTGTAGAAACCAACAACTTGTTAAACAGCGAACAACATGGTTTCAGAAAAGGTTTATTTTGCACAACAAACCTCCTTATAGCAAGAGAGCAATGGATAAAGGCGCTAGACAACGGAAAATCAGTGGATGTTGTCTACACAGACTTCAATAAGGCATTTGACAAAGTGCCGACCAGTGCAATTTCAGAACTCCGGGGTTTACCATACAAAGAGCGGCTTCAGAAGCCAGATCTCTTTACTCTGTTCTATCTCAGATTAAAAGGTAATATGATTTTGATGTTTAGAACACTAATAAACAATTTTTGACCTAATATATCCTCTCTTTTTCTTCCCACTAGATCGAGACATGTCAGAGAACATAGCAGGCGAGTAGAAAAGCCAAGAGCGAACAAAATACCTATGGCATACAGATTTCCACACCGAGTCATCAATTTCTGGAACCTGTTACCCGAAGCAGTGGCGTCCGCGCCCTCAACTAACTCATTCTAGAAAAGACTAGAGACTTGCAGATACATACTAGGAAAAGAAATAACACAGGCTGTAGTCCTTCCGTCCTTACTACACAAATCTGAGTCTGAAAGAGTATCATTTTCGTCCCCAAAGTAATTTATTGTCAGTACTTCTGGCTGCATTGTTTCTATCACATTTGTCAGCACTTCTGGTTCTAACAATTAACAATTCTCCATTTCTTTTGGCCATCAGTTTCTTTTGTCTCTGGATATTCTTGTAGCCAGTTTTTTAAACACTTGATTGATGGCTGGACAGTGCAGAAAAACAATTGCCAACGTCCAAGCTGTCAATGCCTCGTTGAAGGCGGCATACAGTGTGACAATTGCAAAGAAAAGCACTACGAAATTTGCACGAACGGAACCCCCGTGGCTTTAAAACTGTTTAGTAAAAATGGTTGCATGGGTTTTTGTCGGCAGTGCTACTCGGATGCAAGTAGCTTGCTATTCGAGGCCATTGCAATATTGAATGCTACTAGTAGGTTATTAGCAAGCGAGTTCGAGACACACTAGACAGAACTCGCTCAGTCGGTGCACCAATTGACGTGAAAGTCACCTATAGCTTAATATTGATTGACTTACAAGGGTCAAAAGACGAAAGACCAATTCAAAAGAGATCTGATAGAAATAAAAGCTGGCGAAACAAAATCACTTCTGTTCCCCGTCTTCCAAATGAGAGCCAGCAGGAATCTCGTAAAACACTCACCCACAAGACCAGATGTGTTCCTAACAGGAAAAACGGAAACTTGACCACCCAAGTCATCGAGAATCATTCGTAGTCTCACAATGACGATGTCAAGATATTAAGAGTGCACTAAGTGAGAATGATAGTTTACAGTTTCAAAATGACATAGAGAAATTATCTGACCGGTCTAAAGCTTTTCAGTTGCTGATAAATGCTTTCAAATGCATTGTCATAATATTGATCATCAAAGGACTGATGCATACACAATGAATAACATTGCTCTATCTGTCGTCTAGACACACAACGACTTAAAAGTCACTCTCAGCCAAGATTAAGAAACGGGTGAACAATGCCGTTCGGTGGCCGCCAAAAATGTTAGAACTCTGTGGTCAATACATAAGGCCTGCATACAGACAGTTAGTCCTTGTCTAAAATGAGACAGTGAGCTGTTTAGAAAGGTTCAGAGAACCACAACTACGCTGATTTCCGGAGTAGAGAAGCTCCCATAAAAAGTCCGGCTGACTAAACTAAACTTTTCTCATGTCAAAGAACCATAGATAATTTGATTACCGATTCCAAATTACTTAGTGATAAATTTGCATCTGATACGTCCTCGTTTTTCTTGTATTCTAAAACAGAGAATTTACGACGACATTCCAAAAAGGTTCATAGGTCCAGGACAAATTACTTGTCACCTTAATGTCAACTTTCCTATCGAATCATCAACGAACGGAATTCATTACTCCAAAACTTAATTGAAACTGCATTTGTCGACTCTTTCAAAGGAAAGTTGGGTTAACTGGAAGACCATCAATGCCAGCACTGAAACAATCCACCTAGCCTCTTATCCTTTCAAAACGGAAACTGAAACAGTAAACGTTTGTCATCACTCAGTACCCAGTGAGCTACAATTCTCCCTTATTTTTATCCTCTTACGAAAAAAGGTGCGAACCTCTATAGATTCCTTAACTAACTTTTCTTCGTAAAACCTTCCAGGCTTACAGAGCTTCGAGGCACAAATATTTCGAGCCTATCGATATTGAGATTTTGGTTCCTCGGCACCCAGCAGCATAAATCCACATTCTTCTCCTCTTACGAAAATGGGTGCGAACTGCTGTATTGAATCATGGTTAGAAATTTGTCATACCCCTTGGTGTAGTCTAAAGGAATGTGGGGTACAAATATCGAAATACATCCAAAGCAGTTCAATTGCAAACTCTAGTGTGGTGGTCGGTATTCAATATAATCCTTAAACTTCGTATACGGTTCGTCCTGATAACCGTCACCAGATAACGCCTCAACCGTATATTAATCAGAAGGTGAATATGAAGTGTTGAATACGTTTATTATGGGGCCACACAGAGACATCCAAAATTACAGGTGCATTAAGTTAGCATGAAAGAGTTGTGCCGAAAAGTAAGCAGGCAAGCGAGCGAGCGATTCAACGAATACGATTACGAGTGAGCGAGTTCAGATAAACGCAAGAGAGTCAATGAACATGAATAACATAGACGTATATATACATAGTGAAATCAATGAATCATCGAATCTATTAAGCGGTTAATAGCAAGGCTAGCAGTGTGAATAAATGCGTGGGCAGTAAGCAATGCACAAGCATACATGTTCACACATTCGCAACAGTAATAAAGATACAGTGATACAGATAAGTTGTTGTACGGATGACTCAGTTCGTTAATAAGTTAACAAAATGACTTAACCGAATTAAATGTGAACAAATACAGTTGCACATGAGTTGCTATACAGGCTCTATTACAAATCTACTGTGGATTCTGAGTGCATAATATCTTCAATATTTACTTTCCAGACGTTACATTTGGGTTGGGCTGTTGTGTGCTCATTTTTGACAACCATATGACAGTTAAAGATCGTACTTTCATGAACAGTTTTACCTAAGCGTGGCATATGGTTGGAGTTTGTGACGTGACCTCATAGTGAGTCAATTTAAGATCTAGTGGGGGTGATTCAGAGTCCGGGCCGCACCTAGTCTCTTCCTTTAAATGTTGCACTACGGCGCATGTGATAACTGCATCAGCTAGTTCCTGTTCGAAGGAAACGTCTAACAATTCAGTTCTCAGATTTTTCCAGTCTACCGTAGGTGCATTAACGTCTCCTAGGATTAGTCGTCGACCACTTTGTGGCCAATTATTGGAACCGTCTAGCAAGACGTCATTTACCTCACAGCTTGAGCGGCGGTAGCCCACACCGACCAGTAGATCTTCTCCTTTGTATTTTAACCATCAACGTATTATTTTACACGTCCCATTTTCATGGGATAAGTTATCAATTTCAATAAATGGGATAGTATTTCTAATGAAGAGAGCTACTCCTCCTTTACGCTTCTGATTTCTGTCGGCTTTTACTGACATAAACCTTGTAAGTCAAATCGACGTTATCCTCACACCTTTTAGTGTTATTTTTAAAGACAGATATATTTCTAATCTAGTGCACAAATTTCCATAGGTGTTTTTTATTGCGCAATACTTATGGACAAGAGGACGTTCAAGGAACAAACTGCGTCGAGAATTTGTATCTGACATCAAAATGATGAATAGCAATTAAATATAACTGGAAGGAATCGCTCATTACAGAGCCTTTGTTTCAATAAAATGCTATCTGACTAAACTCTGAGAGGTAAAATTATATAGATAGATATTTTTGTGCCAAAAATATAGTGTCTCACTATACTATGACCTTTCTGTAGATTTACGAATTTAGGAGGATGACCATTTCCCACTAATATTTCGTTCGAGAACCTTACCTCGTTATGAGTGGCGTCGTTTGTGCAAGTAAGACAAATTCCGTTAAATAGATCTTTCATCAAATCCCGTTTGTCTTGACCTGGGCAAAGTTGGTTTTCTAAAAATGAATCGTTTGTTTGAAGCATTTTCTGTTCTACTTATTAGTATGCTCATGAAAGAAAACTAGTCATTCTCCTCCTCCCCAAATGAAAGACTGATGTGGATTTGAAGCGTGTTAACTTTATCTAATAAATAATGCGTGTCTTCCTTTCTTTCACAAATAAGTAAGATTTCATTCATATATCTCTTATAAAGCGAAATGTTTTTGATTTGGTCATCGTGTAGATTTTCAACGTGTGAAATGCAAAATGAACTTTGCCAGTGTATAATGATATTAAATCGTTAAGAATTTTTAAAGGAAAAGGCGACGCCAGGTTGTTGAAAGATATCTTGTCACGTAAAATATCAAGTGCTTTTTAAAAGCAAATTTGTTAATAGGAAAATTTACATCAAAATAAAATATTGCATTACCATTTGTATTGATATCACCTAAATAATTGACCAGTTCAAAAGTATCCCTCAGAAAAAACTTTCATAAACACCTCGTATAGGTTCCATAAAACTTCGTTAGCAATTTAGGTAGTCTTTGTGAAGTTGATCAACACATTTGTGAAATATAGCGTACAGAAATATTTGACTTGTGGATTTTAAGCAATCGATGTAAATTAGGATGTTCAAAACCCACTAGTTTTAGAAAATTTAATTCCCTTCTATCGATTGTATTTATGTATAACATTTTCACTAGGTGTGAGTTAATACTTATTTCCGGTATGCTAGCACCTTCTTATTCGACATAAGGGAAATATTTACTTTCATTCATGATAGTATATAACTTCATACTGCTATATTCACACTTGTTCATGATGATCACTTCTGATGCTTTACCGAGCTTCAACAAGATAATATCGGGGTTTCTCAGAAGTTCTCTTAGTGGTCAAGAATGCTGAGAAGTTAGTATGCTTGGTATAGTGGGTATTGCGCACAAATTTCATAATCCTGAGCTTAAATTATTAGCTCTTGTTTGGTTCAAGACTACACAATCTTAGTCGCCGAAACCATGTTTCTGCAAGGAAATCCATGTTGAATAGTTATGGCCCTGGTGAATCTATGCAATGTTTTCTATGTTCAGTATTCATTCTTCAAAGATATGCTTGTACTTAGCGGGGCGGACAATTCTTCGAAGGCTCAGTAATTCTGGTACAATCGAGAACTCAGGTTATTAAAACCAAAATTTCAGGATGCCTTCAAAAAATATTAAAACCACCAATTAATTACTTTGTTTTCGCACGTTCCTTCAGGTGCCCTTTGCATGCTTCACAATTCTTTCTATTCCGTTGTTATTGAAATTTCTCAGTTTCCACTCCTGTCCTCTTCAATCCGGTATTTTCACTCTTTTGCTGGCAGATATGGAACATCTGACTGCTGCTACTTACTATTTATTCCTGTCAGCATAAGCAACGTGCGCTACAATGTGTCGATAGACTCATTATTAGTGTATGGTGCAATAATATCTAATGGATAAAGTTAAAAGGATCTTTATACATGTGGTCACTGAAATTCCAACTCTGAATTAGGTGAGGTACTGAGGAGAAAATTTGTACTCAATGCAATGTTTTTCCTACAAGGTTCCCAATAAATTTCAGGCAGCACATCAAAGACAGTTGAGGAGCAAGGAATAGACTCCACACTAGAGGAGCAGATGTGTTCGTCTTTACGATTCACAATGGGACTTATTTACGAAAGAATATCAAACAAACAAATAATAATAATTTAGTCTTAAATAACAGTTTGTTACATGGGGCATGTCAGTTTACAGGCAAGATCAAATTGTTACAAATGATACAATTCCCAACTGTAGTAAATTACTCAGCTGGGTCGATAATTTATAATATATGAATGTAGAATGGTTTTTGTCAATATCACAGTTGGTGAGCTTCATGAGAGTTGCGTTGCGACGTGCAAGTGATGGTCGATAATAGATCCATGTGTAGTTGAGGTCTTTTAGAAATCAAAATATTATATTCCTTTAGAATATAATAATAATACATTTCTGCATGAGCAGTTACACGCCATTTTTACAGGCATGATCTACAAATTACTACATTTGTTGGAGCATAGCATGCTTCCCAACTTATTATGTTTATAATTGTTATAAAGTAGTCTCGTAGAGCGCTTGTTATAAACCATGACCTTGAGTTGACGCATACGTCAAGTTTGTTCCAGAAGTCAGAAGTTCCATAGCTGTGCCCTCGGAGCAAGATTCTGAAGAAAATAAAAAAGAGAAACAGCAGAGCAGCAAGGCACTTGGATATGGACTCCAAACGTTGCTTAACATTACGTAGTAGAACAGACAGAGGTATAATAAATTAGATTAAATTCATATTATCTCTTGTTAGAGTGAAATGAAGTCAGAGGCTCCATTCAAGAGAATGTAGTAATAAAGAACAATGAATTGTGATGTTTAACAAGTTGGAGTAAGCTCATATGAAGGAAGGGAAGTTAAGGTTGGTACAGGGAAAGTTGTTTATTAGAAGGGAGTGTGCATATAAAGGGTGAAGTGTTGAAAATATTAATAACTATATCTTTTGTTGTCTGATTTTTTCTTTCTTTTTTTTCATCCGATGCCAGCCACACAATCCATGTGTAAAAGTCCGAGTTAGCATGTTATAGGTTGTCTTAGTAGAATAGCTACTCCAGTATAAAATTGGAAACATGAGTCTGAGTGGTGAGCGTAGGAAGATAATCTATATCACAGATTGATTGACTTATGCTCAATCATAGAGAGCCTGATACATACAAAATGTTCTGCCCCACAAACACGGGTGGATTGAAGTCATCGCCCTCACCATCAATGCTTGCTGGTCAGTAACTCCACCCTCCCTCCTTTTGTGATGTTAGGCTCATTTAAGCTTATTCTTGGATATATATCATACCTCACACAATCCTGTGTTTCACAATCTGTTGGAAAACACTATTTCTATAAGTACCATTTTACAAGCTTATCAGGCAGTTACAAATTATGAACTGTGGGTAAGGCATCGATTCAGTGCTTTAATTGACTATAATATAAAGTATAGTTTGCCAAAAAAAGTATAAGCATTAACGTCATACTTTAATTTTGCTGGTTCTCACGCTCTCTATTATCACCAATTAACGTTAATATATTTGATCTTAACTATTACTGGATCTGATCCTACCATTAAACTTTACACGTCTATCAAGTGAAATTATAACTGTCACTGTTCACTAAATTAAACTTCATACTCCCATTACTTACAATAATGTCCCGGCCATCTAAAAAACATGCAATCTCTCCTGACGCCTATAGCGCTTGCAAAATATCTAAATCAGTCACTAAAGCGAATAATGTGAAAACTTATAAACACACTGATCAGTCTGCATCCTACTCTGATCTTCCCTCAGCAACAATAAACGGGCACCGTTTACTTGGGCACGACATTTCACTACCTTGTTTATCGCTTGTAGATATAAATAAGAGCAGTCATATGCCGTTAGAGTCGACATCATTTGTCAGTCCAAATAATAGCATCACATGTAGTGAGCAGTATTTGAACAGTTCGGCCGACCCCAAACACTCGAATATTTTACAATCGGCCATCCTGAGTAGCGGTCCACGGAGTACATGTAAGCCTGCTTACAATAGCCAGCCCGATGATGTAGACCTTGACTACTTACCCAGATATGTACTCCATCCCCCAAATAACTATTCACAAGGCGATCATCCGGTAGACACCTGCAACAGGTCTGTGTGTAACCATATCGGCCTTAAAAACTTTGATATACATTCCAATAATCTCATCACTAATAGCAGCCAAACAGAACTCAGCTTCACCCAAACTATCCAAGATTTATTACCGTACAAATATTTAGTCAATATTCCAGAAAATCCTGATCTCGAAGTTATTGAAAACGCCGAAAAAGTAATTAACCATATATCATCTGAAGTGTTAAAAAGACTTCAGTGTATGCAAAATGTTATTGTGTATAATATACCTGACAGGGTGAACGTAAAGATTGTTAGAAATACTCTACTACAAGAATGTGGATTGTCATAATCTTGGTGTGTAACAAGAAGATTACGTAAGGCACACACTAAAGCCTCCTGTCCCACTCTATTCCAGTTTGGTAGTACCACTGAAGCAAATCACCTCAATAGTCAGTCATTACTGAGGCGTATTCCAACATTTAAAAAGATTAGAATTTTCCATGATAGGACCAACGCTCGATCTGTACAAAGTAAGATGACACACCTACGCACCCTACTACTTTTAAACAACCCCTCACTTATTTTGATAACGGAAAGTTGGCTGTCCTCCGATATCAAAGACACATATCTACAAATAGACACCTATGAGCTCTTCCGCTGTGATCGAGTCAACAAGAAGGGTGGTGGTTGTCTTGTTTATGTATCTAAAATTCTGAAAGCGGAAATCTATAGCGACCACGCCCTCAGCAAACTCCTGATTCCATATGGCTTACTGTGCACACTCATGAATGTAAAATACTAATCGGATGCATATATCGACCTCCTAACACACCTAGCTCAACTGACACAATTATAAGTGAGTCATTTGCTCAGGCTGCCTCGCTTGACTTCACTTACAAGGTTGTATGTGGTGATTTCAACCTTCCCACCATTAACTGGACGACACACTCTGGCCCATTGTGCTTTGAAAGCATACTTAGGTCCTTAGACATACACGGTTGGCAACAACATGTACACCTGCCTACACGAAGTCACAACATTCTTGACTTGATATTCTGTCATAATGTCACACCAACATCAGTGGTGGTTGACGAAAAGTTTCACAACAGCGACCATAAAATGGTCCTCTGAACCCTTCCGATTCTTGCCATGTGCAACAAACTAAAGACATTAAATACACGTTTCCAATATAGAGACTATGCAAACGCTGACTGGGAAAACTTTCAATTTCTAATAAAGCACTCTGACTGGAGCAGTTTCTTTACCAGTGATAACCTCTTAGAAACATTAGAAATATTCTATACCACCATTAAATCTGCACTAGACACCACTATACCCTTTAAAATTGCTTTTAAGACAATTACTCCCTACATAAACCAAAAGACTAGGTCTAAACTGCGTAAACTGAAAAGGACGTACTATATATCAAGACTTCAGTGCCCTGCATCAGATATATTCTGTACTCGACGGAGTACAAAGTCAACACGACAAGCATAAACAGGCAGAGGAACATACTGCGCTCACTGCTGCATCTAAAACCCATGCCTTATGCCGTCTCCTCGCAAAACGCATAAGAAAGAACGAAGATAACAACATTCACTCCCTACTGCACGATGGAGTGACGCATAATGACCAAACCATCATATGTGAACTATTAAGTGAATGGTTTTCCCACAATGGGAATACATCACATGTCACAGATATCAACACAAAGTGCACCTGCAAAAATTATCTTGGTACCATAAACTTCGACATAGGGAGTATACATACCGCCATTAAAACCCTTAAGCCAAATGTGAGTTCTGGTGCCGATGGCATCCCCTCAATCCTTTATAAAATGTCAGGTTTGGACATACAGACGCTATTACTCAAAATATACACATTATCCTTAGAGACAGGTACATATCCGGACCGAGGAACCTGGTCGAAAACTACAGACCTATAAATATCACTCCAGTTATATCACGCATAATGGAAAAAGTGATAAAAAATCAACTATCTGATCACCTACTTAAAGAAAATCCAATAGACCCGTCACAACACGGCTTCATTAGAACAAGGTCGTGCAGTACATGTCTGATCGACTTCTTTAACGAGGTTACTCGCGTACGTGATCAAAAGAAACTGGTGGTTATACTATATTTCGATATTAAGAAAGCTTTCGATAAAGTACCTCATAATCTTCTAATGAACAGACTTAAGTCAGTTGGAATTATAAATCCCCTTTTGCAATGGATCAAGTCTTTTCTTACGAACAGATACCAAATAACCAAGATTGACTCTACAACATCTACACCTCGACCAATATCCAGTGGTGTTGTGCAGGGTAGTGTCTTGGAATAAGTAAACTAACGTACTTGTCATTCTCGCGATGAGGTTTGATCAATAAATGTATGGACGTCTCGTTAGAAATAATCCCTCTAATTTCGCTGCTATGGTCAGCAACGACAAGTTTCCGATTTCTTACATCTACGAGTATTTTATGGGATTGTAAAAAATCAATGCCGATTATAGGAATGAGGACGTCAGCTATGATGAAGTTCCATGAAAAATTGGATTTAGGACCGAAATTTAATTGTAACTGCCTTTTGCCGTACGTTTTGATCTCAGATCTGTTTGCGGCTTGTAGTTTTAGTTTGGGGTCAGGTGTGTTTTTCTCAAGTGTAGTGGGTGGTACTACACTAACCTCTGCCCCAGTGTCGACTAAGAACTGTGTTCCAGTCCTTTTGTCTGTAACATATAACAAACGACTGCTTTGAGAGTTGTGTTCAGCGACTGCAGTCGTCATTAACCGACGTTCATGATGGTCTCTCTGTTGTGTGCTTGCGAAATTACAGGGAGGAGTACATTTTTTAGCTTGCTTGCCGTACGTTTTATGGTACCAACAAATGCTATGTCGAGTCGTGCTTGGACTACGACTTTTACGGCTTCTGGACCTTCCTTTCCGCTTGCTGTGTGAGGTATTCAAAAATTGGAGCTGAGCTATCTGATTAGCGAGGACTTCGACTGTTCGTCGCAACTCGGCGATCTCGTCAGATGAGTTTGATTGTATGTGAGTTACGGAGTGCGTCCTAGTTCGCTCGTAAATTCTATCGTCTATATCTGCTAGCCTATCAAAATCGATATCCTCGTCTTCGATTGCTAGTATCTGTTGGATGTTTTGTGGTAGACGTCTGAGCCACAATTGATACAATAGACGTTTATCTACTGTACGATTCCCCAATAAATTTGTCATGTGGCGTTTCAATTGAGATGGTGTACTGTCACCTAGCTCTACATTAGCTGAAAGTTGATCAATTGTTTGCTGGTCGGTGAGTGATGTAACACGAATGACCTCTCTTTTTAGACAATCGTATGGTGAGTCTGGATCCGGTTTAAAAATGACGTCAGACACTTGTTCTATAACATCGTCTGGCAGCGACGAGTTTGCGTAGCTAAATTTTGTGTTCTGATTTGTGATTCTGTTTGCAACAAAAGAGCTTTCTAAGCGTGCAAACCAGAGTTCGGCCTTTCGGGGATTAAAGACAGGTAAAGGTACAGAGATGGCACCCACGGAAATATACTTAGATGAAAGGCTTGGTGAATTATCAAATGACATGATACGAAGAAATAATAACAATAGCAATAATAATAAGCTGAGGATTGAAATAAATGATATGAATAAGTCGAAAATAACAACAAGAAATATATATGAAACTCACCGAAAACAAAGGTCACTTTGAGTTTAAATAGGCAAATATAAAGTAATAATTCCAAAGAAACAATGTTATAGGTGAATTTACTGACTGTCAATGTATTGTTAATAATTGCAATAGTAATTCCAATATGAAGTTCTTTATGATTGGAGAATATGCAGCAGACTTTGTAGAGAAACAGGCGCGTGTTCTAAATGCGGCTCACCAATTTGTAGAGGTTAACCAAGTTTGTTGAGATAAATTTCCTCTATATTCGACTCCAAATAAAGATATCTCATTAACCGAGTATTTAATACAGGCTTAATCTCCTAGTAGAATTATCGATTTACTCGAGATCATTAAAAAGCCCAAAAATCAGTTATATAGTTAATTGTGAAAGCTTGGTAAAGTCCACAAGTATACAGCAAGCAAACACCGAGTGAGACAAAAATCAAAGTGTGTGTCTGTGTTAAAAGATTCATATATATTTTTGAGCATCAATCAAGTGTAGATAAATTATTGATTATCTATGTGTCACAACTAATGAGGAATAGAATAGGGATTGAAGTGCAGACACACGCTCAATCATACTCATATGGAAATTAACACAGTTGTGTAGACAAATAATACATTAATGGAATGGGCTTGCTACAATCTTCTTGTTACACACCAAGATTGTGACAATCCACATTCTTGTAGTAGAGTATTTCTAACAATCTTTACGTTCACCCTGTCAGGTATATTATACACAATAACATTTTGCATACACTGAAGTCTTTTTAACACTTCAGATGATATATGGTTAATTACTTTTTCGGCGTTTTCAATAACTTCGAGATCAGGATTTTCTGGAATATTGACTAAATATTTGTACGGTAATAAATCTTGGATAGTTTGGGTGAAGCTGAGTTCTGTTTGGCTGCTATTAGTGATGAGATTATTGGAATGTATATCAAAGTTTTTAAGGCCGATATGGTTACACACAGACCTGTTGCAGGTGTCTACCGGATGATCGCCTTGTGAATAGTTATTTGGGGGATGGAGTACATATCTGGGTAAGTAGTCAAGGTCTACATCATCGGGCTGGCTATTGTAAGCAGGCTTACATGTACTCCGTGGACCGCTACTCAGGATGGCCGATTGTAAAATATTCGAGTGTTTGGGGTCGGCCGAACTGTTCAAATACTGCTCACTACATGTGATGCTATTATTTGGACTGACAAATGATGTCGACTCTAACGGCATATGACTGCTCTTATTTATATCTACAAGCGATAAACAAGGTAGTGAAATGTCGTGCCCAAGTAAACGGTGCCCGTTTATTGTTGCTGAGGGAAGATCAGAGTAGGATGCAGACTGATCAGTGTGTTTATAAGTTTTCACATTATTCGCTTTAGTGACTGATTTAGATATTTTGCAAGCGCTATAGGCGTCAGGAGAGATTGCATGTTTTTTAGATGGCCGGGACATTATTGTAAGTAATGGGAGTATGAAGTTTAATTTAGTGAACAGTGACTGCTATAATTTCACTTGATAGACGTGTAAAGTTTAATGGTAGGATCAGATCCAGTAATAGTTAAGATCAAATATATTAACGTTAATTGGTGAAAATAGAAAGCGTGAAAACTAACAAAATTAATGTATGACGTTGACAGGACCCTATCAGTGACGAGTTATTTATCGTTAATAAAGGTTAAATTAAAGGGAAAACCCAATGGGAAAATAAAATAATACCACGTGAAAAAAGTTACAACCTTCAAATAATGCGCGTAAATTTTTAAAAATTTGAATGGTAGTCATTTGACGAACTTATTGATGAATGTTCAAAAATTTATATGACAATATCGATTATATATATTTGTATATATACGTTTTAAATTGTTTTTGTTAGCTCGCTCGTTTCTAATTGTTGCAGAATATACTTCCATTCTAAGCTTGGTCTTCTCTCTCTAGATAGCGAGGCTGGGACGCGTCAATAGTTAACTTACTGGTCTTGGTCATCAAATTTCGTTCTCGTTCGCAATTTAAGTGAACTGGTGATAGCTTCAACTCTAACAAAAATCAAAAGTTGAAAAAATGATACATAATGTTCCAACAAAGAACAGACTCACGGCTTACTGTATATAATCGAAGTATGCCAATCCAGTCAAATCAGAAGTCAGACGTGAAGAGGTGCGAGAAATATTTGAAAGGATATCGATAATATCGAGTAACGTTTAGTCTAATCTGGATAACGGTCGCCAGGGATGTGTAGCATCATGTACTCACTCATTATGTGTTGCGGATGCTTCATTAATCTTCTTCAGCTAGATGTGTCCTGGGAAACTAATGAGGTCAGCATCAAATGTCGAGGGCGTATAGAACTATTCATTTTGTGGATTTATTTACTGCCAAAGGACGTTTTCGTTCTGTTGCCGAGACTCAAGATACTGAAGTCACTCGTCTTGGTGCTATCAATCTTTAACATATTTTGATTTTGTTCGCACTTTCTTTCAATTTAAGGGAGGTAGCAAAGTCTGGGCTTTGGTGAGACAACCATACATTAATTAGCCCATCAACAGTGTAGTTGTCGTCGCCAGTCGTGTCCACAGGATTTAAAGTACATCTGACGAGGGACAGGTCAGGCACAAACAGTACTGTCGAGAGTTGTGGGAATTCGAATTATTGTGCTCTAGATAGACTGTAGACATAAGACTGACTCAAACCTGTTTCCTTTGATCTTAATCGTTTTTCACCGCATTATAACAACTAAATACTTGCACCTACAGCTTTAATTTGCTATCATCAATTGAAGATTCATTAGTTATCACTTGAAATAGTTTTACATAGCAATTCGATATCGATAGGCAGGGAGACGAAATCATACACTGACTTGTGCATATGGAGTCGGTAACTCATTGGAGAAACAGTCAGACGCCGTCACGCTTAGACTGGACATTTTTAAACGAAAAATTCCTAGTTGATAATCTCTCAATCCTGGCAACCCTGAAGAGAAGCGATCACGCCATGACAGCTTTCTGTTTTATCAGCAAAACTGAGCTAAGACATCCCACCCACAGCGGGAAATGGAATTTCAAACGATTGAATGTTTCAGATTACAGGACTATCTACAACACGTGGATTAGGATGTTCACCCTCAACTTGATGTAGATACTCACTGGGACCTCTTACTGCACACGCTATTACATGCTACAAAGTAGTCTGTCCCTCAAATGTTCCCCAAAATCTACAAGCAGCCTACGGCCATCAAGAACCGCACTCTTCGTTTGCTAAACCGCAAAGGGCGTTGTTGGGCAGAGTACAAACGAACTGATAAGAACGGCGCGTACAGGTGATACAAACATATAAGGAACATATGGACAAAGGCAACAAAAGAAGATAGGCTTCAGTATCAGATAAAGCTCATCGATAAATTTGTCTTCAATCCGAAAAGCTTATCCCGTTATGCAGCCTTTCTTCGTCAAGCCAAAACTGGAGTTTCCCAGAGGCTAGGTCTTAATAGCCCGACCAATAACGACGGTCATGCCGCTAACCTTTTGGCTGAACAATACTCTCGTACATTTCGACCGACCCACGTTAATCATATTGATCAAAGCTTCATCTGCAACTGAACAGGACATTCCGATGTGAACCTGAGCGCTGATTTGGTGTACCGGAAACTGCAGCACCTAAGAAAAGACACTTCCCCCTGGTCCGGATATGGTTCATTCTGTTATACTGAGATAAGCAGCTTCAATCCTGACAACACCGCTTAGCGCGATGTTCTCACATTCGCTAAGTCGAGGCAAACTACCGGGAAATGGGAAACGGGCTCACATCACACCAATTTTCAAAGGAGGTCGACTCAGCGAATCTTCATGCTACCTACCGGTGGCTCTTTAAGGAGTCCATGATATGCGACAGTACACACGACTATTTATTATCCTCAAACTTCCTTCCACATCAATAGCTTGGTTTCAGGAAAGGTCATTCTTATATAACCAACCTGCTGACTGTGGTAGACAGATGGACAACCATACTTTATTGCAAGGGGAAAGTTGTCGTCATTTACCTTCTCAAAAGCCTGTGATGGGGTCAACCATATATGTCTTATCAACAAGCGCAAACCATTGGATATCAAATCACCTCTAATTGACTGGCTCACTTCATATATAAAAATCCACATTTTAAGGTCAGGGTTAACTTCACTTTCTCTCGGGCTATGGAATGTCCTAGTGGTGTCCCCCGGGGCTCAGTACTAGGACTTCTCTTATTGATCTATTTAGACAATCTCCCACAACAGGTATCGTCTGACTTATTACTTTTTGCAGATGATGTGAAACTTTGGGGAGAGATACGCAACCAAGAGGATATACTGGCACTTCAGGGGGATTTGACTCGACTTCAAAGTTGGGCAGACGACAACGGACTTACCTTTAACACTTCAAAGTGTAAAGTAGTCCATCTGAGACATGTTGCAAACCACAGTTACAACTTTGGAAACTCCTCTCCAGAAGTATCCTACGTTGAAAAAGATTTAAAAGTTCTGGTAACCTACGATTTGAAGTCTTACGCTAACTGTGACAAAAATGTCTTTCGAGCAAACCTTGCTTTGGTAACGTTGAAGTACATTCTTGGCCAGTTTAACGTAAGGTCTTTCCACATAATCTTCAACAGTTTTATTTGTCCCCATCTAGACTACGGAAACATAATATTCCCTCCTACACTCCAAAAGGATAAGGACACTCTGGAACGTATCCAACGGCGAGCCGTGAAATCAATTTGAGAACTCAAATTCAAGCCTTATGAAGAGCGCCTCCATTCACTTAACCCTTACCCATTAGACTATAGGCGTCTTAGAAGAGACCTGCTAATGGCTTACAGTATCCCAAACATTTCTGAACACCTACTTAAGTTTAGCTCCAGCACAAAACTAAGGAGTAACACTCAAACCCTAGAGACACGACACAGCAGAACGAACTGTAGACACAACTTCTACTCCTTAAGAGTTTTCAAATGCTGGAATTCGCTGCCGGCTGATCTAGTCCAAGCGACTTTCCATAAGTTCTTTAAGAGGCAACTTGACCTATTCTTAAGGACTAAGGATAACATCTTACTATGGTTTACCAATTTCTTTTTCCTCTATTATCGTTAATATACCTAGGTTCCTGCATGGAAATATTGGTGATCCACTGCTACTAGACACGGAAGCTCGTTAAGCGTAAGCTTCTATTCCATCCACAACCATTTGAACCATTTGAATCGTTAGTTTTAGGTACATTCATAAAAATGTTGCGACTAAATTTATCTAAGAAGCACTCTCTTTGATGCCTAAGTGTGATAACTTCTCATTGTGTAAAGTTGGTAGTCTTTGCATACAAAAATTGATCAAACTAGAAATTTTACCATGCGAGGGGAAATATCACTCTTTTTAGATAACATTTAGAGTGTTATAGTTTCTAGTTCATATTGTCATTAGATTGCCTTGAGCAGCTCTCCCAAAGTACTTTAAGTTAATTAACTTTTTTTACTTTTTTCCTATTGTTGATGAATATCACGCTTTGTTTTAATTTGTCTACTCACTTTCAAAGCTAGTCTGACGCTAGGTCTTTTTGATATGTTGGACGAATCATGTGAATCATCTGACGGATTAGATAATATTTTTTCAGATGATTTCAGTAAAATCTCTACCTTAGAAGAGGCAGGAGGACTGCCTACATTGTGTGGCATCTGTGAGAAGCCATTTACTAACCCGGTTATTCTGAGTTGTTTGCACATATTTGACCGTGATTGCGTCCGAAACTTCGAAAAAAATGATAGCATGGTACCTTACACTAAATGCCCACGATGCGATACTCTATCTGGGAGTGTCAAGACTCTGGAAGCTTATGATTTATCTGTTGCACAAACGCGCTCTGAAGGGGACGGCTCCCATAAAGTGAGTGGTGCAACTGTTAAGTGTTCAGTATGTACTGATGGAAACGATGCTCTTTACCGATGCCTACATTGCGCAGGAACATTGTGTGAACGGTGTCGGGATATTCACAAGGTTTGTTTCACACTTGATTATCTAAAATATTAGGTTATGAAAGTTTTCTCAAATCACGAAATACTTGACCTAACTGAGGAAGAAAAGGGAAATGCGGAGATTTTGCAACGCAACATGCTGAATACTAAACCAGTCATATGCACAATTCACCCAGAATCAACGTTTACTTCATTCTGTTTGCAGTGTCATGTAAAAAACTAATCCTAAATGATTTTTCCTTTTTAGATTCCTCTTTGTGAAATGTGTTTTGAGTGCGAACATAAAGGACACATAACCATCCTTTTGGAGTTGGTACCCACACATATAGACTCTTTACTGTCAGATATGGTCGAATGTTGTCGGTCAAGGCAAAAAGATTTCCGTGACTCTATTGAGATGATGCATAGTTTGCTTTCAGAGTTAAGTTCATCTAGAGATGCCAACAAAACCCTGATAAATAAAACGTGTAAACAGTGGATAACATCCATAGAACGAATCAAGGTGAGTAAGCTAGATACAATTTACTTTCTTCTAGGATCAGTTCATCCACAAAAACAGAGAAATCCATGACGAATTGGAGATGAAAATATGGTCACGAATTAACACTATGAGCAAGACTGTAGACCATGTAGATTTTGCGTGTGACTTTGTAAAAGTCTACTTAAAAAAATGTTCCAATATTGAAATATGCAAGCTCTTTAAAAATGTGCTTGCTTGTTTTGACAAATTATCAAAGCAGCAAGTTATCAATGACCCTTCAGCTAAAGTTGTTTTCTCACCAGGATTATCAACTTACGATGTTATCCATCAACATTTCGGTACCTTCAGCTTTACCAATGGATTAGACCAAGATTTGCAACAGGTGTCTGATTCTGTGTTGGAAGGATTTCCAGCCTCAAACTCCCATATATCTGTATTAAATAGTGTGGGTGATATAGCTAACGATCTCAAGCAACTGACTCTCAAGGTTGATGGTCACATGGATCCTGATCCTCTTGCGGGCCTGGATCATTCAGCCACAGTGCATTTACCACCAGTTAGTCTGGTACAACAAGACGGTACGTGTGAAAATATCAATCCATCGGCAGTTGGCAACGGGAATATGAATAACTACATATCGAGGTCTAGCAATTCAAGTGCTCCTGGACGCCATAATAGTAACTGGTGTGATTTAAATGTTACTTTGCCAAGTCTTGAGCCGTCCGATTTCTTGTGTAACGTAACACAAGTCGACCCAGTTTTCAGCAATCCGTTTATCACTACAGACAACCTGAGGACCCCAGGAAGTAATGTATCAACATTAGATGTGGATTCTAGTCTTATTTTAAAGCAAAAGCTTCCTGTCAACTATAATGCAACCTTGTACGAATACAGTCGAATGAGAGCGGCTCGCTGTTCACAAATGAATCTCTTGACGAAGTGGGGTTCTCTTGGTTGCGAATTAGGACGTCTGAATTCTCCCCATGGCTTTTGTCTGGGTTTTGAGGAAGAGATAGTTGTTGCTGATACATACAATCATCGAATTCAGGCAAGTCTTTTCCTAACTTGTTAACCTTTCATAGATATTTACAAAGCGTGGTGACTTTGTATCATTCTTTGGAGTCTCTGGTAGAGTGGATGGCTTAATGTGGTATCCGCGTAAAGTGGCAATTATTAGACAGAGCCAACGATATGTGGTGTGTGATCGTGGGAACGAGCGATCTCGTATGCAGCTGTTTAGCCGGAGTGGTCATTTTGTACGACGTATCCCGATTCGGTACATCGATATTGTTGCAGGGCTAGCAATCAATCAACATGGTATCTCGTTTTCTATCCTTTTTACTTTGCAGGACACATTGTTGCTATTGATAGTGTTTCGCCATCGGTTTTTGTTGTATCAGAGGAAGGTGATCTAATTCGTTGGTTCGATTGTAGTAACCACATGAGAGAACCATCAGATGTCGCGATACATGGTCGCGAGTACTATATTTGCGATTTTAAGGTAATATTTTGGTCGATTAAATATGTATTTTCAGGCACATTGTGTCATTGTTTTTCAGGAGGATGGGTCCTTTATTCGTCGTATAGGTGGAGAATCAATTACTGACTTTCCAAACGGTATAGATGTTAGCGACCATGGAGATGTACTAGTTGGAGACTCGCATGGAAACCGTTTTCACATTGCTGTGTTTAGTCGATCAGGGGAGCTTCTAAGCGAATTCGTTTGCAACCAAACAAAAGTCAGTCGCTCATGCTGCTTGAAAATAACGACTGAGGGTTATGTTGTTACGCTTGCACGCAGTTCTAATAATGTTCTGGTCCTCAATACTTTATATATATGTTAACTTTGATTCCCAGCCGGTTACTATTCACAGCACAGCCAGCATACTTCCTAAGGTATCGTTCTTCCACTCACTCATAACATCACAATGTTTTACTGGAAATCATATTTGGTTTTACAAAGTATTCACTGTCCGTTTTTGACAGTTTCTAGCTTTCGTGCTTCAAGAGTCATTTTCCCCCGTAAGTATTTCGGGGTGCTCGTGATAATTTTTTTTTCAATTTACAGTATGTATTTTCGGTTTATTCATGTTCATTTTTTTCTTATCAGTTTTGTGGACTCTAGTTTCAACAGAGTTCGGCCTTTTCCCATATTTATATTGATTGTTATTATTACTATTATTTATTATTATTATTTATTATTATTACTATTATTATTATATTGTTATTATTATTATTATTAATATTTCATTTCTTGGCTCCGTTTACGGTTTCAAAAAACCATCGAAAAATTTAATTTTACTGAATATTTTTCGGTCTTAGAAACATTAGATAGCATTTTATCTGGATTGTTTTCATGGTATTTTTGCAATATTTTTGAGATTACGGACTATTGTTTTTTTCTTATTGTATCACTTATTTAGTCTCTTGTTACTTAGTTAGTCTAGTGCATTAAATCCGATTTATTTTCGGTGGTGCACACTAATGCTCGTATGCAGTATATTGAATTATTTTTCCAAGTGATTACACACGTGCCTTTCATAAATTTCTTTACATGACAATTAGCTGTTTTCACAACCACTTTTACCCTAGTGTTGTGGTCTCGAATTGCTCATACTTCAGGCTCAGGCCGTTTTCATAGTTCTCAACATTCTTTTAATGGTCATGCATTTGTTCCGTTGTTTTTGGCTCCTTAAGGGATGTCTTAATAAGTGATTACTTTCCTTATCCATTCCGTTTTTCTGCATTAATTGCCGATTATTTCTTTGGTCCTATTGACAATTATGTACCAAAATCTCAGAGTTTAATCTTTTTTATTCGTCACTGTTTCACTTTTGCATTATAAGGCGTTTCATTTTTGTCTTTCTTTAAAGCTCCAGAATAATAAGTCATGTTTTAGCAATAATGATTCCATTTTCATGTTTTGAAACGTACAATTAATGTCATTTTTTTCTTTAGAAGGTTCTGTAACAGTCTATTTCGAAGTCTATATTGTGGCTTGTATTTCTCACCTGTTGATTTATTACATGTTTTCTTTATCCTAGTTTTTAATATCAACGAATGTCACGTAGCGGCTGTCGTTTTATTGTGGTTGGTTTTTGTGAGTAGATACCTTACTTTCTATGACTTGTGCTTATCCGAATGATGTATTGTTTGTAGTAGCCCGTATCTTGGTTAGTAAAATATCGGTGATCTTGCCAGCTGCTATTTTCAAGATCATGACGCGATCGATGTTAGACCACTATTGAAAACCTGGGATGATGATCTAACGGTGGTTGGTTCATCTAAATTAAAACTCAACTATATCCACAACCTTCTACTGATTTTTTCGAGATGTCGGAATTGAAATTATAAAACATGAGAAAGTTTATACTGCATTAGGACCATACTGAGTACAGTAGTCGCAGCCACTGATCAGGAGTTTGGCTAATAGGAAATATTACGAAAATAGATAATCTTGCATGTGTTACCGCGGCTCCTTTATCAAAGTACATCATTCCAGTCACGAGTCGAGACTTTTCCTAGCCTACTATGGTCTAAAATGGTTATTCCTGTCATTACGTATAACTTAAGTGAAAATGCCTTAGGCCGTCATACCTGTAGAAAGTAGGGCTGGGACTTGACTGTCGGCAATCTACACGGAAGATGTAGTTTACCTCGGAAGCGGTTGTGAGTCAGATGTCTTGACTTGATTTGGTCTGGGTAACTTTTGTCGTGTGCTAACTGAAGAAAAATAAGAGCAAGTGTAAGTAACCTAATTTGAGAAAGTACGTTCTAATAAGATAAAATTTATCGAGGATGCCTTTATCCTAATATTGGTCACTAGTAACGACCATAGCTAGTCGTACAACACGAGCGTAGAACGAAAGGGTTTGACCGTGATAGATCCGTAGTTTGTTGGCGGCTATTATTATTTGCTAAACGGGAACTTCAAACCGGAATGGCGATCGTCGTAACCAACTGTTAAGGGCCGGATAGGATGGCTCATGATCTCTTGCAATGGTGCAGGTCTACTGTTGTCGTCTAGAATTTAAGCTTTTGGATTTCTGGTAGCTTTTATTTACTCTACTGATTTATGTTCTTAAACTGTATTTCCGATGTCTAATCTTTTCAATAACTCATACTGTTACTGCATCTACTGTGGGATTTGTCCTACAGTTTTACCTCGTCCTAATGCAGTATGGCGACTTGAATTAATGTCGCAACGTACCAGGTTCTACGTTGCTTTTTACTGACTGAATATTAAACCACAATAGTATTTGTAGAAATCTGTGGTCTGGACTCAAGTGAAGCTGTTTCACAATAATATCAGTGAGTTACGCTGGGAGTAGGTCTGTGATTATCCAATTGAGTAGTTTATTTTATGCTAGTTGGTCACCTAGCATTTACCATTGTAATGTTTCGTTCTAAGTGCCTGTACGATCCTACCGTTTCAGTCATAGTGGAATCACCAGTTCAAATAGTGCGATATCTGAGGTGAACTTGGATGTCAAGGATTCGTAAAAGGAAATAACCACGTATCTAAATTTGACAGTATGCTCGTATTCACCAAAAAAATGTGTAATTTTAAGACACTAATACAAGTTCGTAACTGATACGGGCTAGAATCTCCTGGGGTACATCAGTCGAGTTATTGACGACCCCCAACCAGTTCGGACTTTGTCTCCAAGGCATAGTTTACTTATTTTAACACATAGGTATTGGTACAAGGAGGCACCAAATACATATGCGCCACACGAATCTCAATTGATTTGTGTGAGGGCTGTGATACTGCTCGGGTGCCCAAACCGAAGCAGGTGGTTTTCTTAGGGGGCCACACCCCGAGCCTTTGACCTAAAAATCTAGTCCACAAGGCAGTGGGGCATCGTGAGGAGATGCAGTCCCATGGTAGCCGGTGACCAACGATTGGTTCATACGCCATTTGTTCCCGCAGGATACTGGAGCCCATGTGCACCAATGGTTTGGGGTCCGGTTAAAGCGCCGGACATTCGCTTTTCGTCCTCTCATTTTCGTAAACAACACCCCCGCCACGAGAAGGCAGTGAGTAGGACTTCCCTGGCAGAGGCTATGTACGCCTGGCCATGTGAGAGTATTTCGAGAGGGAGAGAGGACTCTCTCCACTCTCGGCCGTACCAGGGCATTTGGGGGCCCATTACCTTGAAGCACTTACCACAATCATCTTAGTTTGTTAGAGTCAAGAAATTCTATTGATTATGTAAGAAGAGAAGTGTGAACGATCAATTTGTCACAGGTGTTTCTGACATGGTTAGTGAAACTTGGTAGTCGGTATACATTGTATCTAACCATTCATGATATTCAGTAGTACTTCATGTAGCGAAATATTAACTTTACCTCCTTCGTTAGTTGCTTAAAACTGATACAACAGTATTTCGTGCAAACTGGCGGCAAGAACTAGTTTGCGAAATATTTCGACATGAAGTTCATTTAATGTTCGTAAAAGTTATTTATGTAAGAACAAAAATCTCCGATTATGTTAATGTGTATAGCATAAAAAAGTTCGTGATATGTGCTTGCGACAGTATGTTCACGTCGAGTCTCAAGTTCATGCAACCAAACAGTATGCTAATGTAAGTATTTACAGAGTTTTTTATATATTAGAGTATGCACATACAAAACCAATGAGCATCAAAATTGGTTTGAATGGTTATGAATTTGGCCTAGTTATCAATTGGGTTTGTTGCTTTCATTAGGAAGATAGTTTATTATTGTTAACGTAATTGGATTCGTAGGGTATATGAACTAGTGTTTTGCTCTTTTACTATCTAATACAAACAACTATGATCTAAATGTACTTATTTAATATTCGTAAGACGGGGATGTATTTAAATAAAAATATAGGTTTCAGTAAAATAAGAAAATACTATTGCAACAATCTAACTATCGAAATTATGAAGTTGTATTCGTGCTAAATGGAATCTCGAAAATTCAGATATTAGCAGAAACAGGTAAAGTATAAATCTGAATTTAAAAGAATGCAAGTCACTTCCATGTTGTATATTCTGAATTGTGTATCCTTTGACCCTGTATGTATCATCTGATTGTTTTCTAACAGTTGTCAGTCAGTCAGTAACAACGTGGAACTTCGTACGTACGTACATCAGTTCGAGTTGCCATACCACATTAGCACAGAGATTCAGTTATCGATTCAAATCCCATAGTGGTAGAGGTACTGAAAGTATAAGTAGAGATAGGGGACATTAAGGTTTGATGATGTTATTAAAGGAGTATAGTCCAGTGGAATAAATTGGGAAAGAAAATAAAGGACATGAAGAATTCAGAATATTAGAGTTTGAGAGAACACAAAGAGTGGATGCACCTGCGCCATTGCAAACGATATTGAGCCATGTCATTCAAGGTCTCTAACCATCGGTTGCTATCGTCTCGCGGTCCCCAACCAGGTAGTCTACACCTACCAACATGACTCAGTCCACTTGTCAGTGACTTCATGGATTTGTGCCATGTTTTTGTCTGACCGCCCCTAGCTTTCTTCCAACCTACTCCCAGGATATACGAGCAATGTTTCGAAGACACGTATGGTCAAATATCAGTAACCTACGAATATCCTCTACTCTTACCGGCCATGTTTCACTGCCATAAAGTAGGACGGAACGAACTGCTGCGCAGTAAACCCGTCCTTTGGTTGATAGACGGATATCTCGCCTACGCCACAAATGACGCAAGTTGGCAAAAACTAGTCGAGCCTTTTGTATCCGTGCTGAGATTTCGTCACACACCAAACCACAAAGGCTGATGAGACTCCCAAGATAAGTGGAGCGGTCGACACGCTCAACTACTTCACTCCCTATCACTAGTCCGGGTGTCGACGCAACCCAATCCTGAAGTAACATTTTGAATTTCGAGGGAGAGAATCGCATGCCGAACAGGCTTGCATTGTTGCTTAGAGTGGTCAACAGACTCGGCATTGTGTCAGCGTCTTCACCAAATAGAACTATGTCATCGGCATATTCTAAGTCAACAAGTGAATCTCCCGGTAGAAGTTCAACTCCTGGAAATTTAGATGAGGAAAGTGTCATCTCTAAAAGGACGTCAACGACAAAGTTAAACAAGAATGGAGAGAGTGGACAGCCCTGCTGAACACCACTTGAGGTAATCAATTCGGATGACAGTTCACCATAAGCTCTCACTCGACCAGTTGTGTTCGAGTAGAGAGCCTTTATAAGGTTGACGTACTTCTTTGGTACTCCCTTCAGTGACAAACATTGCCATAGAACCTTACGATCAACAGAGTCAAATGCCGCCTTAAGGTCGAGAAATACGATTATTGTGGGACGTCTGAATGTGTGTCTATGTTCTAGGACCTGACGTAATGTGAATATTTGATCAATGCAACCACGTCCAGGTCGAAAACCAGCCTGGTTTTCTCTAGTCTGCTCTTCACGAGCTTTGGTTAGACGTCGAAGTACTATTGAAGCTAATATTTTAGACACTATATTAGTCAAACTAATTCCTCTGTGATTGTCACAGGAGGACTTTTGTCCTTTCTTATAGACTGGTACAATCAGTGATTGAGACCAGTCAGATGGGATTACGTCCAGTTCCCAGATTCTACCTAAGACCTCAGTCAATCTCGCTGCTAATACTGGACCGCCATCCTTAAAAAGCTCAGGGATAAACCTGTCAGGGCCTGCTGCTCTCCCACGCTTCAGATTTCCTATAGCTTTTTCAACTTCGTAAAGATTCGGAGGACTTACATCAACTTGCCATTCAGGTCGACTGGAGATCGTGGGAAACCGAAGTGTGGCTGAAGGCCAGTTGAACTGATCCCTAAAGTATTCTGCCCATCGATCCAATCTCCTGGATTGAGAATGAATAATATGTCCATCTTTCGCTGCGATTGTTTCGCTAACAGTTGGGTTCCTAATACCGGTTTCCTTAACAAGTCTGAACAGTTGCCTGCTGTTACCTATTGCCGCTGCATTTTCCATCTCTCTTGCTTTCGCTACCCACCACTTTTCACGATCATTGCGTAGGCTTCTAGTCAGCTTACACTTAAGCTGACGCCGCTCTTCGTTATGTTCAGAGCCAGATGGAATGAGTTTTCGAGCATCTATCAGTGCGGTAGACGCTGCTGAGATCCAGTGTTTCTCCCTAACCTTATGGTTTACCGTACTTGCTGACATCACTGCTGTTTCTACAGCTTTTCGGATGTCATTCCATGCTGCCTCGGGGTGGGCATCACTTACATGGCTGCCTAACTGTTTTTCTAGATGTTCCTGAAATATACTCTTAGCTTGACTATCATTAAGTACGACCCTAAGGGGTTTCCTTGCAGCATGTTTCCTACGTCCAGTAAGACGTAGACAGATACGCGCTCGCACTAGAGCATGATCTGAGTCTAAGCATGTGCTCCAGAATGAGCGACAGTCTTCTATCGAGCCCCTCCATCGATGGCTGATAGCGATGTGATCTATTTGGGTCCAGCGTTGAGACGAATTAGGGGGTCGCCATGTCAAAAGATGTTTTTCCTTATGCTTAAAATTAGTGTTTGCAAGAAACAGGCGGTTATCTGAGCATAGCTGCAACAGACGGTCGCCGTTATCTGTTCTTTGAGCCGCGACACCATAAGATCTACCCAGGTGTCTTTCTCTTTCGCTTAGTTTACCTACTTGAGCATTAAAGTCACCAGCCACTATTACTACATCTGAACGCCTAGCTTTTCGGAGAAGGTCGGAAAGCTTTCTGTAAAACTCATCTTTTACATCATCTGAGCTGCAGTTAGCGGGAGAGTAGGCAGAGACGACGAAGAGGCAACGACGAGTGTCCCTATCTTTCCCAGTCCTTACTGTTCCGTTTAGTCGGACAGCACACAAACGACTGTCTACTGGGATCCAGTCTAAGAGAGCTAGTTCTGCCCTAGGACTCAATGCTATACCTACGCCAGCGAGGCCACGGGATGCAGCATCAGGGCTTCCAGATACACGAAGCGTAAATCGAGTTGGTTCTTACTTTGACATGGTGCAGTCAAATGAATGACACTACTCGGATCCTGTGTGCGCGTTTCGGAGACGCAGCACACATCGATGGAGCGAGATTCTAAGTCTTAGCTAAGGAAGCCTGTTGTCCTATTTGGCACAGTGTTCGGACGTTGAAAGCTCCTACGTGTAGTTTAGAGCGTGGTTTCAGGAGACCAGGAATAACATCCCGCGTACTCGAATCGTTCGCACTAGCGGGGCGAGGTGATAAAGGGACGTGAGAAGGGTTAGTCGTGGAGATAAGAGAGTTATTCATTCATTCATTTTAACACATAAGTATAGGTACAGGGAGGCACCAAATACATATGCGCCACACAAATCTCAATTGATTTGTGTGAGGGCTGTGATACTGCTCGGGTGCCCAAACCGAAGCAGGTGGTTTTCTTAGGGGGCCACACCCCGAGCCTTTGGCCTGAACGTCTGACCCACAAGGCAGTGGAGCATCGTAAGGAGATGCAGTCCCATGGTAGCCGGTGACCAACGATTGGTTCATACGCCATTTGTTCCCGCAGGATACTGGAGCCCATGTGCACCAATGGTTTGGGGTCCGGTTAAAGCGCCGGACATTCGCTTTTCGTCCTCTCATTTTCGTAAACAACACCCCCGCCACGAGAAGGCAGTGAGTAGGACTTCCCTGGCAGAGGCTATATACGCATGGCCATGTGAGAGTATTTCGAGAGGGAGAGCGGACTCTCCCCACTCTCGGCCGTACCAGGGCATTTGGGGGCAAGAGAGTTATTAGGAGGTGTAGGAAGGATTTGAATGTGACCAACTTGGTCTCGTGTGCTGTTACGGGTATGAGGGCTGATATCACTTCCCGGTTGCCCACACCGTGGAAGGATATTTCTTGGGGGACCTGAAAAGGAAATCGGATTAGTGTTGGTCTTAGCGACCTGAGTGCGTGACCGCAGAGCCCAAGGGACAACTGCTTGAGGCCGGTCGCGCACGGCCTTTTTGTGGGAGGTTTTTAATGTGTTAGCTCCGTTCTTCAAAGAGCCTTACCGCCGGAGACGGAAATCCGTGGGGTAAGGTGAGGTGTGACATTTTTAGGGTCAACCTTTTCTAACCCCTTCCTTCCTTGTGAGAAGGCAGCATCGCTGCAGATGCTGGTTGTCCGAGGGAAACACCTTACTGCTGTCACACCTCTGTACAGTCAGCAGTACGACTTCGCCCTCAGACCTTGAGTTGCTGATTTTAGTCTTACCGTTCTCGAATCGACCTGCCTGGCATGGTAGAACCTGCAGGAACTTGAGTTCCAGCCAATATAGCTCGGTTGGGTCATCACGATAGGCAAGCCCGACCACCACGTCAAGGTAGCAGCTACGGTTGAGTTCTAAAGAGTGAATAAAGCAGTATTCACCACATATACATAGAATTTGAAACTGCTTTTCACAACTTATCTAATGAATAAATATTGGTTTTTAAGGGTACGTTTTGAAGCTGGATGTTTGTCCAAATCAAAAGGATCTTTATCATTTTGTTTTCAGTATTTTCATGGTCGATACACTATCATTCTTCATAATACGATCGATTCGTATCTAATAAAATGCGATAAATCTGAAGTTTATCGTTTCGTAATCTCTTAGTATTACTAACAGATATTTTAGAAAAATTAATGTCACCAAATTTTGCATATCTAATCGTAATAACCACATAACTGGTTTCACAATTTATAATTATCTGAATTACCAAAGAGATCTTTGTGTGTAAATATAATTTCTCAGTCTAATTAGGTAAAGAACGTAATACCTAGACGAGTTTAATGAATATTTAGATCAATACTGATCAAATAATCATGTAAGTATCGTAGTTATGAAGGTGAAGATGCCACAGGTATTCAGAGTTTGACAACGCTTTAACCAGTAACACCTAATATGAAGCGCACCCACCAAGTGAAATCAAAAGACAGAAGCGAGGCGATCGAAGATATATTTGATAAGCTATCAATATATCGAGGATCGTTTACACTAATCTGGCTAACGATTGCGGCAGATGTTGAGCACGGCGTTCCTACACGTGATCTGGTGCGGATGCTTGACCGAGCGCCTTCAGCTAGATGAGTCCACTAAAACTGTGGTCAGCATCCAATGTCGAAAACTTACAGAGCTATTTGATTTTGGGGAATTATTTACCGCTACAGATCACTCCCCCCTAGTGGGGTAGTGATGACCCTAAGACGTGGCCAGCCAGAAGTTTAAACCCAACGAGTTTTTCGTTGGTAAACACTCTTCTGATAGCTTGCTAGGTTTAGCAGCGTCTGGTCGTCTTTCCTTACTATAATGGACCATGATGTACAATACAGTAAAAAAAAGGTACAATGCAGATTTTCGTTTCTCGCAACTTCATCGTTCTTTTCATCGTCTTTTCCAGTCGTCCTGGAAAAGAAAAATATGTAAGTGCATGTCGAAATACACTTGTACGCGCGTAAAAACACAAAGCGAGCGGAAAAAATGGAAAATAAACTCATGCTCACGTAATAGCGTAAAAAAGGATTTTTATAATATTGTTATTTTTTTGTTTTTTCTCTTTTGAAATAAAAAAAATAATAAAAATATATAAGCATATTAAATTCGGGTTTTTTTAAAAAAAAATTATATATAGTACCAGGGAAAATCGAGAGGATATAAAATGTTAACTTGTGTCTTACGTGCAGTAATCGTTCAAGTGTTCTGGAAATCTTACTCTTCTTCCAGAACGCGTTGTTTTGAGTTTATTTTCGGATACTGTCGAAGTATCAACGTGTGTGTCTGCTGTCGATTGAGGTATTATAAGGGCAGGAGTTGTGTCGTGCGATTGTATTGAAGGAAAATCGACGTGAATAGGATTTCCTTCTAAATATGCTGCTTTGAGGCAATCGATACTGATGATTTCTTTGGTTCCGTTCTTATCGATTATATTTATTATTTTAATAAAATATCTGTTTGATAAATTTAAGTAAATTGAATTAAGTTTGCATTTTTGATGAAATCGGATATCATGATAAAATTCAACCAGCTTTCAACCGAAATAGCTATAGTTTGAGAATAATTAGTGGCGAAGCTCTCACCAACCACATATATGTGGGTAAAATATTCAGTGATCTTGTAGATTTTCTTAATTGAAAATAATATCTGGAAGTTATAGACCACATTTGGCTGGACGGTGTATAATTAAAATAAAAATAGATCAATGTTGATAGTTTGTTTATCTCCAAGCAGAATTGAATAAATTGAGAAAAGAATGCTAGACGAAGCATAATGTGAACTCTATTATTAGTAGGGTTCTGGAGTGTGTTTTCTCCTGATGTATGTGTAGCGTGGGGTCGAGTTGAGTTTGACTATGAACACCTCTACAAGACTACGTGCCAATAGACCAATAAGATTCCGGTAGGTCAAAAATCAGAAGGCAGATGTTGGCTGTAGTCGAGATGTATTTGTTGGCGATCTCGTGGTATCGAAAGAATACCGAGATCGTGCCAAAGCAGTACAAGCGTGGTTACTGAGCGTAACCGAATTCGTACAAGTTCAAAGTCAACGGGAGAGTAAGTGTAATGGCTTTCATTAGCATAGTTAAACAAACGAGCACAGTAAAACAGTCACTGGTACAATTGGTTATAATAATAATTGTTTTCATTGAACCAGTCGCGTTCTGTTGACAAAAGTAGGTCACTACATATGTAACTCTTCAAGTGGATGATCCCGGCAAGTTTTTTAAGCATTCAACGTTTCCAAAACTTCTGGTCCATCGTTCATGTGTGGATAGTAGAAGTTAAAAGCAATGATGTAATAATTCCGATGGTGTAAATATGCAGTTGATGTTAGAAGGCAGTCAATTAGTTGTAAATTGCAAAACAAATGCGCAACCTGACGTAACTTCAATTGAAGCTAATCTAAGGTCTCTACCCGTTCCCAAACCCAGATGAAGACGTGTTATGCATGGAATTAGCTATCCCATATAACAAAGAAAGAACCCTGCTAAAAGAAGGTTAGCAAGGAATAATCAGATGTACACAAACTAAGACATATGTAAAAACATATATTGATATAGATGAAAGAAAACAGGATAGTTTTCACGCACCTGGAACTGTTCTGATTAAGTGAAAATTTCTTTTGAATTCTTGTTCAGGAAGTCTAGTTGTCCTACTTTATTTCTGTTCATTCGCTACCTGCTTTTTCGTTCCTCAAGTGAAGTAAATAATAGAAAATAATACGAGATCTCTTTATTTTCCGTCTAAAATGAACTGGATTGGTCAAACTTTTAATTTTATAGTAAATAATAATTAGCGTCACGAGACCTTCTTTAAAAATTGCTAGTAATGTAATGTACATTCTTTTAGATAGTTAAGTAGACTTACAGTCGATATTATGTTCATATTTTTTTCAATTTTATATAAGCATTTAAATTTAGGTGAAGTTTATGAAATGCTAGTTTTTAATGTCAGAACGAATCATCAAATTGACTTAAAATTATACGACATATTGCAGACTGAAGGTCAAAGAATCAACTGGAAGATGATAGATTTTGATGTAATTTTACAAGTAGGTAAATAAAAGTTGTTATAAATAAGAACGACAATTGATTAAAGATAATCGTATAACAGTAATAATAAATGAAGTGATTGAATGTTGGTGGACTAAAACACGTGATTCAAAAATAAATTGGTTAGTAAATATCAAACAAAATCATATAATTGTAAGTGAAAATGAGAAAAAAATATAGAGGAAACTAGGGATATATCGGAGAAAGTTATCCTTCTGAATGTTTCCATACGTATAAGTCTGACTTTATATTGCGTATCGCTTGAGCTTCTGACACATCCGGTTTGATTTTATGAACGACTTCAAACGTTAACTCACTTAATACACGGTCATTTTCAACTATATGATACAGAGTAGGCAAAATCATACCTTTACTTTATCCTCTGTTGAGTTATACTGGGAAGTGCTCTCTTATGCGTCGAAAGATATTCTATGAACAAACTTTGTACCTTATCCCACAGGGTCGAGTGAACAAATAAATAAACAATGAATAGGTCAAACGAAATAACTTGTGCTCTACAAAGGCACACAATAGTGACCGGGTAGTGTACATTACTAGCAGTGAATCTGCACAAAAGGTTTTTCTCAATGTAATGGCCAAATGATTACTGAAATCGTCATATACGATATACCCCCTTAAATTGCAGATTATTGTGTATGTTCTTCACCTGCACATCCATGACTTTTGAATGACCTTTAGTAGGCCTTATATTTCCTCCAGTAAACTTGAGAGAACAACCATTATTAATAAAAATGACTTGAACTAAACATTTTCCGACGGTGTATTCTATACATATTTTTATGGTATGTGCTGTGAAGAATTTGATCAGAATACTTTTTCTGACCATAGAGATATTATGAAAATTTGTTATTTGTCTGTTTCATGTAAATTTCATAGGAATGGTTGTTCTTGGAGTTCTATGATGTCTCTGTATGAGAAGACCTAGAAACATGATCTTCAACTTTACTTCTTCTTCTAGAGTTAGTTGAATGAATAGGCGACATTCATTGAAAGTCGTTAATCAATTATAAATGCCACAACCTTTATTTCAAACGGTGAAAGTATTCTGAATATTTTTTAATGCATATTCGACTACCCTACTGTTTTCTTTGTTTCACTAAAGGGGAGTCCGCTAATTCTGAGTTGAAGTGTGGTCCCATTATGATACCATCTCTCTATGGATGAATCTCGTTCTTGAAGCTGAATTGGACATTTAGAATATATTTGAGAATTATCTTTTTGGGTAGGATATGTATATACCTACAAGTACTATGCATGGACTTACATGGGAAGTATACTGTTTCATTTGATGTAATATTCGTGAATAAAGAGAACATACCTAAAGAGTGGTGCGTTTCACCGGACACATTCATGTTTTTAATACGAATATGAGTATGTGTCACAGATAACTATCTTATATTTAGCTTAATCAGAAAATATAATATTTTCTGCTTCATGGACTATTGTAAACTGAAGAGAAATATTCCTTTACAGTTAGTTTTTTATCGTGACAATATACTGATGTAGGATTCACAACAATAAAATAACACTAATAGGTCAGCAGTGCTACATAAATCTATAATTTCTCAAGTGAGTGTGACACTATTGATGATAAATTAAGTAATATCCGTAACCTTCTTATTAGGAATTGTTATCCCACTAAATTCATCAATTAACACATGAATGACACCGAAGTCAGCCTATTGATGACCCCCGTTCAGAACGATTTATTTTTTTAAAATTACAGTTTAAAAAATCCACGTTACCAGTGAAATAATTAGACGAAGATTAAGAAAAGCCGTACAAAAAACATTCACTGCAGCTAAACTAAGTGTGATTTCATATTGGAAACCACTGATAAAGGCAGTCTGCCTGAATTCACCACATTCATGTTTGTTTATCAACTCAATTGCTTTCGTGGATCAGTTATATAATGAGTACAACTCGAAATACACATCATCGTATCGTTTAACACCGATTATCATAGTTGATAAAAGGACAGTTAAAAATGATTTGGAGTTCTATTTTCACTCATTTGGTGAACATCGGACATCAAGTTAACTTGAATGAAACTTTTAAGGATATCCACTGGATTCCATTAAATTCACCCCATATTTTACCGGTTCATCTTTTGGAAACTGATGAAGATTTTGAAATCCATATTGATAAACCTAATCATTGAACTAAAATGAAGTTTGTGAGAATATTTTGTTAATCATTGTATTAAACATTACTGTAATAAGTAGAAGTATTTGAATTATTATACGAACTAGGAATCTCAGAAATAACGCAGTTTAGATCAAAGAGAACTAAGTGAGCACAAATGAAGGTATTGTATTTAGAATTCGAAACCAGACAGTCATCAAGTAAAAAGAAATCATTAGTTCATACAAACACATTTCCCTTCAAATCACTAACTTAATCACTCAACATTAGTTTCATAATCATTTGTGGAATTATGAAACTACTACTTGATTAGTACTATCTTATTGTTATAATTCATTTGTATATTATCGTAAAGTCGTGATGAAAGACTTGTTTGAAAAAATATTTCTTCACAAGGTTTATCTGTTTACTAAATTTCTGAATAGGAATTTTTCCTTCTTGATCTCAATTTTAATTTTAAAGTAAACTGAATTATTAGCAGCTATACACAGTTTTAAACATAAAGTTCATTTTTGTACTGTGATATCGTCTTATAAAGCAGAATAAGAGGCTATCAGTCGATGATTTTTACCATATTCAAAATTAATTGTCATCTCCAGACGTATTAACTGATATGTTACTAAGTTTCCAATTCATTTTGACTCAGTCCTTACTGATTAGCATCCAATATTAGAAGAACTTATACCATTTTAAAATTATCATAATTATCAACGAAAAAAAAGTGTAGACATAATACCTCTTAATTTAGATTCTGAAACTTTTAAATCTTAGAAATTATTGTATCGAATATTTGTTAAGCGCCCATTTCTATGCATATATACATATCTACCTTTAGTGCGATAAGAAAAATGTTCATCTTAATTTGTCGTAAATAATGTATATTGATAGTAAATTACTCGTCGTTGCTAAGCCTGCATTTGAAGAGAGAAACACTCCACCGAAATCACACACCTAAACTACAAACCTTCAACATCTCAAAGTCAACAGAAATCTAAAGCACTAGGGAAACTATTTTACAGTATGAGTTATGTATACTTTTCATTTACATAGTGATATAGTTGTCTATTAAAGGCTTTGTGTGAACGATTGTGTTAATAATATGAACACAATTTTTCCGAAATTTTGTAGCATCTTCAGTAGAAATTTTTGACATAATCATTATATCTGCATTTACCGATCAGTTTTTATCCTTCATTTCGGACATAAGCACAGAGTTACAGTAATTAGAATATTGCGTTGACATTCTCAATTTAATGTGTACTTTGTGATGGACAGGAAAATGCAAGCACACAAATAACAACAATAATAATATAAATATAAAATATAATATAAAAAAGAGTACAGATAGGTTGCATAAACTGTTACTGGTTTGTAAATAAGTGTTTACACGTTCACAAGATTATAAAATTATTTTCGAAATTATGGTATAAGATTTATAGATACAGCTTGATAGATCCCCTCGATCATTGAAATGGATGATTGGCGGGATAATGATTATGACAATTGTACGAGTTAGGAAGAGTTATGAAGGTGGAAAGTGACAAAAATTATTTATAAAGTAATTCTAAACTGACATTTCTACAACTTGAATTAATTGATTTTGCTTTTGGTAGGATAGTTTCCGACAGAATTTTTATTCAATAGTCAGATAGAACGATTGCTTAACAGTAACAGGTCTTTCTCTGAACATTCTAACATTAGAGGAGTTAATAGATTACACTTTTGTGGTGTTTGTATGAACTAATGATTCTTTAGTACTCGATGTGGGCTCGATTTTAAATTCTTAATACAATAGGTTCCTTTGTGCTCACCTAATTCTGTTTGATTTAAATTGAGCTATTTCTGAGATTCCTAGTTCGTATAATAATTCGAATACATAGAAATATCACAACTTTGTCAATGATTAAGGTGAGCGAGATAACAATTCAAACTTACTAACGATGTCATGATAATAAATTAAAGAATATGTCTGCGGTAAACAAATATTTCAACTGTCTTGAAATCCAAATGCTTCATCACAATTTACATCTGTTGATGTTATATATATAGTCGGGGTAAAATTATCCCATACTGATGAATTTAAGTTAAATAATCATAATTAAGAAGACGCTCCATGTGTTCTGCGCTAAGTCTGAAGGGCAGTAGTAGATACCGCTTACGTTACCATTGACCAGGTGTAAATTTCTAGACCACTCACTCGGCAACCAAAGTTTTTATTGTCTGACTCCAACCAATCCACAATATTGCGCGACCATCTGCCATTGTCTTCAGTGAGTAACTATCAATCAGAAAACATACTTGTACTCCAGTGGTCACAGTTTCTCACTAAAACTCCGGGAAATGCATCCTGAAGCTAGTCAATAGTGAGCAAATGATAATTATCAGCATAGAATTATGGGGATTGTTGAGTTCAGATAGATATCATGAATGGAAAGCAGTATCGTGGATTTGTGAATATAGGCACGAAAAACTCGTTTGTAAATAGTTTTTGATATTGTTTGTATTTCTCTTCTTAATTCACATAATTTTTACATTTACCACAAATGATTGTAAGAG
The DNA here is from genome assembly GCA_946903255.1 of Schistosoma spindalis. Lineage (NCBI taxonomy): Eukaryota > Metazoa > Platyhelminthes > Trematoda > Strigeidida > Schistosomatidae > Schistosoma > Schistosoma spindalis. The sequence goes on along the minus strand of OX336420.1, from coordinate 41,838,881 downwards.
TTTTTGAAATTGTATGACCTTGATAATGAATACACTGCTACACACAGTTCTCCTTACTCAATTGTCTGTTGTTATTTTAAATGAACTGTAAAATATATATTATTATGATAATTAGAAGTATTTGAATTATAGTATGAACTAAGAATCCCAGGGATAACGCAATTGAATCAAGAAGTACTACACAAGCACTAACGAATGTACTGTATTTAGAATTCGAAATCAAACATTCAACGAGTACAAAGTTGTCATTAGTTCATTCAAACACCACATCCGCCACAACTTAAATTGGAGTCTAAGTGTCTGTGATCAGTTGTACGTCTTTTTTTTCAAGTTCATACTGTGTCTGTCCGACAATGTATTGGATAAAGACTCCGTATTATCTATAATGCACTCATTAGTATTAGAATTAACAACCGAAATCGGAACAGACTCACTTGCTTCCTGGGATTGTGCATGACCATCATGTCTGTTGAGTACTAAAACTACTGCTACCTAGAATTTCAACCATAGACATTCAGACTATCCTCCCCCACGAAATAATGTCGGATCTTCATATCCCCAAGTTATGAATAATGTGGCTCCATTTAAAACATCTTTCTCAATTTGACTTGAGTAAACATCGGAAGTGAATTTATGATAAGGACAAACAACAGTTGATATGGAATTATCTGAATTGTAATCAGAATCGAGCTCATTTAATACTCGTGCTTCGCACTGAACAAGTTTCCCACAAGAAACAAATGCATTGTGAGGACAAGTAATATTTGATATGACATCAAGATTTGATTCTTCTGAAATGGTTTCCTCAAATTTATTGTAGGGCCAGTGAAATTCCACTGAGCCCTAGTCATTGAATGTCGAACAAAATCATCAATCCTCGTCAATGTCAAGGACAACGAACGCGCATCACTTAATCGTACGCCATGGACTTGCCCATGCGGCAGTGGTCTTACCTTCGCTTGTATCTACTTTAACTAATATATTTCTGTAATAACGTCCTTTGTGTTGTACAGTCTTCAAAGCATCTATAGTACCTTGATACGTCAATGGGGTAATCTATGTAAGGTGCAGACCGCGAAGTGTGACTTCGACGTTAGCTAGTTTGTCACACCACTCACGTCTAACTCGAGTAAGCCTCCAATCATTTCGACATAGATCATCCACGCTGGTGATCTACATTATCAAGAATGTCATTGCAGAGTAAAGGATCATTAGAAAAATCAGCACCAATCAAAACTACATGAGCTTTTTGATCATCATTAGGTTCATTCGAAACATTCTTCTCAGATTTGTAAGAAATTTCACCAGAAATATGTGAATCATTAGGAAAAACCATATCTGGTACAATAACATGAGAAATCTGATAGGTTGATTCATTAGAAATTGTTGTCTCGCAAGAATCTTGAGTTTCTTTTAACTCTGAACTGCTATATGACTCTAAACTGTCTTTTGAAATCGTCGATAAAGATAAATGATCATTATAAACACTAAGCTTAATAGAATCAGAATCACAAGACTTAATATTAGTTGCAGCAAGATGAACAGTAATATTACAAACTGACTGAATATGTCCAACACCACCACCACATTTAAAGCACTTAGAATTACGAAATTTACATGAATTAAAAGAGTGGAACCTGCCACAGTACAAACATTGACCAAACTTGTGCCCATCCTCGTCAACTGCATCGCGATTCCCAAATGAATTATCTGCATAATCTTGAGTATGCACTGGGATGGGGCGACGTAATGTAGTGGAATTTTTTATATCCTCATGAATTATTTTACGAAATCTCCCTTTACCGCATTCGAAATTTGTATACTTAGCATAGTCCAGAAGTAGTTCCTTGAGAGTTGTATAAGGAAGAGAAATGGGCTTTTCCGGTAAAGCCAAAATTTTTATTAAGCTATATGCTTCTTTTCCGATGAATGTGAGAAAATGTGCCACAATATTAATATTCTCATCATCTTCCTTGGTCATAGCCCAGATTTCGAAACTTTCAAAGTAATCCTCATAAGCATCAAAATCCGAATGAATATCTAACTGTTCCATCGCAGGCCCCATCGCGACGCCAATATGATAATTAGAAGTATTTGAATTATAGTATGAACTAATAATCTCAGAAATCACTTGAGTGGATCAAGAACTACTAGATAAGCACGAACGAATGTATTGTATTTAGAATTCGAAATCAGGCATTCAACAAGTACAAAGGAGTCATTAGTTCATTCAAACACCACAATTATCTACATTTATATACTACAGCCATATTTCGATCATATACTTTACTTGGATATACCGCTCGAAGGACAACGAACCTTATTAGAATTGTTAATTACCCACAATTGCGGATTATGTTACCAGATGCAGCTCGAACACGCCAAAGCTTACTGATTTAAGTAACGTTCTATAAATTTTATTTGTAATTATATATTATAATTGATATATTAAAACGTTAAATTTTGGATATAATAACTGTATTGTCATTTTTGAGTTAATATTGTTTTTGGTCTGCCACGGATTGGTTGCAGTTAGACATTAACAGCGTTAGAGGCCTGCTCAGTAGTCTAGAGACTAAGCGAGACTAAAGGTATAGAGTTCGACTGCCTCGTACGGGAACGTGGATGTGCGCTGCTAAGAAGTCCCATACTAGGATGAAACGGCCGTCCAGTGCTACCATTATTCTTATATTTGTAAACAGATGGGCGGCAAAGCATTATGTCATAACAGCCCATTTTCACTATATTGGGAAAAAATTTGTCAGTTTTCAGGAAATTTTGAAGGAGCCATTATCAAAATTTTCGGGGAAATTTTAAGAAAATTGCACAAACATCTCAAAATTTCCCCAGAACTTTCAAACACTTGAGGAAATCCATCTTTATTCACTGATAAAACCCTATAATTGTTAACCCTTAAATTTTGGGTTTTCCACAATGTATGCCTGAAATTCCCCCGGAATTTTTGACAAATTCGGTTAAATTTATCTACGTTATGTGATTGAACCCTATTATCTTTTTGCATTTAAGTTACCTTCTGTATCATTTTTAGATCTCCTCAAACTATTCATAAACTTCTAGGAAACCTATAGACGTTCTTTGGAAAAACCCCAGGATTAACCGTTATCCAGAAGAACATACCACCTTTATACTTGGTTCTGAAAAATTGCTGCGCATATATTCACAGTTTACCACCTAGTGAACTTCGCAAAATGAGTGCAGTCCGAAAGCTATTAAACCGCAATTGGTAAAAAATTTTCTGCTGCTCGCACAACAAGGGTGCATGGAAGTTTTCCGCAAAACTAATTGCACGATTCATCATGAACTGACCTCCAGATGTCAGTTCCTTTTTTGGCAGTTGCAGTGCGCTTAGGATCATTTTTCACTTTACTGACCAGTTAGACAATCGTAGAGGTATATTGCACAGCTAAATCTCTAGCTGGCGAAACTACAAGACCTAGAATGTTCGGCCTTTTGATGGTAACACCCCATCCTTTTTAACGCTATTGACTTATCTCCCGTCGTCTAGAGAATGTTTGTGGACCACAGTTGCATTTAGGAGAGACTCAAGTTTGCTGAAAGTTTAATACAGTTGATGTTATGATCGTGCCGAGCTTCAGTATATCTGCACTAGTGTCGATGTGTGTTCCATCAATACTATTGTTGTCGAAAACCCTCTGTTTTACTTCATTGTCCATATTTGTTTGTTTATCCGTTTTATGATTTTATTTTTTTCAGGTTCGCAGAACTGTCATGTAAATGATAATGTTGGTCAGTAAAATCAAAAGAACTATTTGCTTAAAATAAGTAGAAAGAGGGTGGTACAGAAGGTTAGAATATACTAAAACTAGCCTTGAGGTGAAAAACTGTAATTGATGCTTTTTTTGCGTATGAACAGAGAAAACGTTTGGGAAATTCATATCACATAGAGACTAAAATTTCCTGTTGTTCTAGCTTCCAAACAAGCAAACTCATTCATTCTTCTTGAATCACATGTTGACCATGTCAACTATTCGCTTTCTAACTTTGACTTTTTATGATTGTCTGTGTATATTCCTCGACCTATTCACTACAGTCCAAAGATTGTGTTTGTATGAATAAATGTCTATCAAAATTGGACTCATATCAAGGGTCTGAAAGTTTAATGACTAAACACTGATTACTGTTTGGCTGTCAATGTGATCAAGGTTGTCAGTATGTCATATTTTACCATAGTCTGATTAAGGGAAGACAGAAGTCATTAAGCCATCAATGTTTGGCGATGCTGCATGTCAGCATATTATCACTAGCGTCAATGTTTTTTCCATCGATACTAGTGTTGTCGAAGAAACTCTTCTGTAACTCACTGCAAATTGTTTATAACTATATGGTTCGATTTGATATTATTCATCTCTACTTAACCACCCAGAATTTATTTTGAAATTTATGAATAGTGGTGCAGATCACAACGTAGATGATCTATGTCGAAACGATTGGAGGCCTACTCGAGTTAGACGTGACTAGTGTGACAAACTAGCTAGCATCGAAGTCACACCTCGCAGTCAACACCCTACGTGGATTACCCCACTGATGTATCAAGGTACTATTGACGCTTTGAGGACTGTACAACACAAAGGACGTTATTACATAAATATATTAATTAAAGTAGATGTAAATGAAGGTAAGACCACTGCCACATGGACCAGTCCGGCACAGGAAAAACGTTAGAGACGTTCGAAGCTGCCCGCGCTTTCGTTTCAACGACCTTGAACGGCCTGACAAGAGGCGGTCATTCCGTATTTCAATTGCCGTGGGTTTGTTGGATTGCATAAGTATCAAGTCTTTTAATATTTAAGTCATGTTTTGCTGCATTAAAAAGCACAAAATAACTACCAAAGGCATTAATTTAGCTTTCTCTGTCTTGTAGTGTACACGTTGGCTCTGTTGTTGCTCCGTAATTTGATCTGTGGTCCCAACTGCTGTAGTAAACCTGTACTAAATGTCAAATCAGCGGTAAATCTTAAGTATTTGTAGTACTTCCTTGGGTTATTATTGTTTCAAGGCATTATTTTTTTATAAAAAATGATTTCTATTTGTAGTGCTTTATGCTGAAGTGTCATTTCAGTCGACCTTAGCGATGCCCTTCAAAGTATGATACTTAACAAGCGTTTTGCATGCTGGGCCAGTCCATGGCGTATGATCGACTGATGCGCGTTGGTTGTCCTTGACCTTGACGAGGATCGATTCAATGACCCAACTGCCGGATGATTTGGCTAGGACTCAGTGGAATTTCACTGGCCCTACAGTGGGAAGCATATTTTTCTGTTTTTAGTCACCACCTTCAATTTTGATATTATTAGAACACGAACTTCAAAGTCTTGGTCTCTTGGGTTTTCTGTTAAGATTGTAGGAAACGTTTATTGATTATTTCGGGATGAGTTTCACACTGATGTGACCGTCTGATAAGAATGTATTTCTGCTGAACTCAAGAGATACTTTCAGAGTACCTACAGAGTTGGATGAAGACAAATCTTTCAATGAAGATCGATTAACCTTACATTCTCAATATACTGGGTGGAAAACTGTTTTCTGTCTCTTAACTAGTTACAAATAATGTTATCCAGTTCAGACAAAACGTCTAGCACTGTACGATGCACTGGAGTTACATACACAAACGGACCATATTTCTATGTAAAAGTACTGTATCATATGACGTAGTTCGTTCATTTATTGGGTAGCAAAGCGTGCTGAAAAACAATCTTGACACAGCTTTTTATTTTATGTTTTAAAAATTGTGGTATTCAAGCTAGCTCACTAGTCTCCATGAGTAAGTCACACTAGATTGTTACGAAGATATAATGTGCCACATTTGATCAATAATTTATTCACAAAGTGGTGTAGATAAATCTCATTTATCCTAAATACATTTTAGGAACTTTCGAAAATATATTTCGTCCATTAACTTTATAAAACATATGTCTTAAACGTGATGACCCGTTATTAGTGATTAACGTCTGTAGAATTATCGTCTACTGCTCTAACAATAGACCTTATTCTAAAATTGTAGATTTGTTATGGTGTAACTGTCTAATCTATAACATCGTACGTGGAAGTCACATCATGGTCTACACCAACTCATTGCATTGTAACAATTGCCAATACACGATGAAGAACAAGCTTAGACTAGAGATAGAACAATATATTTAATATGAATAAAAGATATATGGTAATATTCAGTATGGACCGAACCATGACATCCGATCAACTCCAATTCATTCAATTCCTTGTTCCCACATTATTATCGTTGGGTTTGTCCCCGCGTTAAATGTTGAATATTTATTTCACATCTTGTCTCGTGTTAGGGCGGTTTAGCTGTATTATTGGGTAAAGTACACCGTGATCAGATAGAATGACTTTATTTTAAATAATGCAAGATAATTATCATAATCGGCTGAAAATCTTAGTTTATGCCCCTGTTTATATTAGTCATTCATTAAATGGGTAGCATCCTAGCTTTGTATATAAGTTTCAACTAAAGTTGTAAGCGCTACTGTGAAACTACTACAACTAAAATATTGTGATAATTAGAGGTAATCAAAATCAATGCACTTAATAGCAATAAATATAACTATTCAGTTGTGGTGTGTTTTGTTATGACGACATAAGTATATATAACGCTAGTCAATAATATAATGTCTGTGAGAAGAATGTTAAGCAAATCGTGCAGGAAATAATGGGAACGTAAAGAAATTGGCGTGGAAATGCAGGGACAATGAAGTCGGAGACAGCTGTTGAACATTTTGCGAATGACGTATTTATTGTATGGTTCTCAGATTTTACTAATACGTTCTATAATTTTGTGTTAAATGCATTCGATTGTCCTCACGTTTATTCTCGTTTACTACACAATTTGTACACAATAGGTGTTGGACAAGTACGAGAGAACTCTGTGAGCACATTCAAAGCAATGTTCTTAGAGTTAAAATTAGCCCCACAATAGGGTACAAAGAAATAGTCAGGCAGCACAACTACGAAGACTAAATAGCAATCTAGAGGTCTGTAGTATGTTATGCGAATCAGTATATTTGTTCGAAGGCGTATTGAGTTTACAATATGTATGGTCTAGAATAAGTTGATTACCCATAGAATAGACAACGGAAATCAGAATGACATTCTGTCAGAACTTCAGTTGTATATAATTAATTTATTGGTATCAAAAAATCGTCACTACAATCCCCTTGAATGGTCGAAGAACATATTCATAATTCTATGTAACTCCCCAAGCCTTTAAATATATTATATTCTAACGGAGAATCATTTTTTTCAAGAATTTTGACGGTGGTGCTTATAAAACTGAATTTTTAACACTTCTATATCTGAGCAGAAAAGTGGCCGATACCGTCTGTAGTTCATTGAAAATCATAGCAGTTATGCGATTTGTTGCAGTCTCTGACGTCTTAGCGAAATTCTCTGTCTGACCATTAGAACAAGGGTATCTGTGAACAGTGAACAGAAGTTTACTAAGTGTACCATTTAACCAGGTAATAAATTCATCCACAGTAAAGTAATGTCATTGTCAGTTATCTCGTCTCTAATGGAAACTTCTATCAACGCCAAGGATTTCATTTTCTCAACATTTAAATGTCGAAAGTAAAGAGCCATCAAGAAAAATAACAACATGATCATTTTAACACAAACGATTATATACATTAGTGGATTATTCATCCTGCTTCGTAAAATAGACAGGTAATCTACGCTTCAGAGTAGAATAGTGACCATTTCGAAAATCAAATTTGGGTTTAACATTTTTGAAATTTAGAATAAGCGCGACATGTGTATATAGGAAAGTATCTTAAACCAAGACACGGGTTATTCCTAATAAACCTGCTCAACATACGACATAAAATTTGGGTGGATTGAAGGACGTCACGGATATTGCTTACTTGACAACGCTATCTTATGTACCACCTTTCAACCAAGGATTCTAAGGTCAGCACTTTTGTATTTAACCACATATTTCACTTTCGAACATTTTATAAAGGACAAATAAGAGGAATTTTCATACAGAGCAACAGTAATGAGATCAAAAACCTATTAGGAATAAGTTTTGATCAAACTTCGTTCATTTAAGATAAAAAAACTACGTTCACAGGAAAATGCTGTTGAAATACCTAGGAACAAAGTACAAGAACAATGTAAAGTAATTGCAACATCCTTATAAAAAACAAGCAATTCTATGAGTCTTGTTTTAGTGCGCTCATTATGTACACTTAAGCGACCTTGAAAGATAAACTTTACAAATATCAATGAGCTTTTCGCTTTTATCCTTCAATCAATGAGGGACAGCTATGAATACATCAAAATTTATTTACAAAACGTTCATTATCATAATGATTAGCTCTTTTGATAATAACGATTATCAAGCATTTTCTTATTAAAACAGTTAAATTTGATCGTTATGTTTGCTTTTTTTGTCAAAAAATTTAGACTAAAGATAAACTAGGATATTGCTTAACATGCCCACATTATCCGAAATTTTGAAGCCCCACAATGAAGCAAATAGTTCCTCGGAATTAAAACATTCACAGAACTGCTTGTCGACCAATAACACTATTTTCCATGATAACAACGTTTACGTAAATCAAACTGAGTCAGAAGTTGAACCATGCGTCAAAAATCACTCCATAGTTGATGACTTAAAAAACGATGCCGAAGTACCAGTAATACCCAAATTCGCCTCTGAAGCACGCATTTGTTTTCCAAGAAAATTCACTAAAAGCTTAGAACCAACGCTTATGTGTATAAACGCATTAGACGACTTTTGTAATCAGGTAAGTGCCAGAGGATGAGAAAGCCACCGATGGCATTGGCAGGACTTCACGAATTTTTCTCATTTTTTTAAATATATCTGTTATATAAACGTTGATCTTACGTATTTCAGTCACCGGGTTTTACAAAGTTAAAATAGATCTTGAAATATGATTTTAGATAAAAAAAAATGATTATCATGTTCAGAGCACTTTGTAGAAACAAAAAGAGATATATGTGGCTGGTTTGTCGGTGTCAATCGAGAGTTGTGTATGTAAAGAGTAAAATATTTTACTTCTCTTGAGTTACTTAGTAAACAATTAAAAAAGTGTGTGAGAAATACACTGTTTAAACGAAAAGCAAGTTAGAGTGCTTGATAAATTGACACATAGTTGAGCTACACTGTAGTATTTATAACAACTTATCAATTTGTTCGCACATGAATATTCGGTTGATTCAACTACCAGATACAATACTTTCAGATGTGCTCATTATGTTCTTTATGATAGCAATACTGGTATATGCGGAACCCCTAGTCATTTCGAATTACGCTATTTCCGAACATCACATGTGCTTGCGTTTCACTAGATCACTAGAATAAAAATTTATACACACAATGGAAGAGCTTTAGTACACGCATCCACTAATCTCTACTTCTATACTGTTGACTACAGATAATATTGAAAAAAATTTTATAGTTATCATTATATTATGACATCAGCCGCTATTTTATCAATGAACCTATCTTACTCGACTAACTGCTTTTACTTTCATGCTAAACACGCTATTGAACCACGTAACATTGACGGTTTGACATTTTTAATTGAGTCAAAGCAACAAATGTGCGTGCTTGGATGTAATATGTGTGATTCAGAAGAAATACGGAGTTCATTTTACAAGGAAAATAATGAATGGAATTGTAATCACGAAAATCAAAGTACTAATCATCTTCTTCAACAGGACCAAAACAGTAAAAGCGATCTGTTACATAAACAAATCAATGAGTTAACTGAACGTGAAAGTTACAAAATTAAGTGGGTTGAAAAGCGCAACGAATATGAAAGTGAAATCAAAGAGTTAAGGAGAGCCAAAGACAAAGCTACTCGGCAAAATATCAAGTATGAGGAACAGGTAATTTATAAGGGCGACATATTGATAATGGCATTATCAAACGTTTTATTATTTTAATATTTTTGGTCAAACATGTTTTTAGAATGTATCGCCATAAAACTCCTTTTAAAAACTTCCTTACCATTGTAATTGTCAGCCTTACGTTTTCATAACTTAAAAGACAGGTATATCATGTTAAAAATGCAAACAATCTCATAGTACTGACTCAAGGCTGTTTATTCTGCGCTGATAAATCCATAGAATATAGAAAACAATTTTATAATTTGTATATATAGCCTTTGGTCATCTGTTCGCATCTTGCGATGCAAACCGTCTTCTTTTCTGTCATTCAACTGTTCTACCTATACTTTGCTATTGATCTACAGAAATCCTCTCGATCTGACAACTCTTACAGCCTTAATACCACGTTCTGCCACATGTACTAAAAATCAATCATGTAAGGAGCGTCCACCAGATTAGGGTAAATCCCTGAATCAATTTTATTGCTCCAAATATTTGGTAATTTTTTGTGTCTGTTGGTAACTACATTTACACGCCCCCTTTTTAATTTTTTTGGACATCTTTCATTTAATTGTTTATTGCCCCAGTGATCTCAAAATTGGCTAATTCGAAAAGTGTACTAATTTGTTTAGTCTTGCATCATGACAGTCAGTTTAATTTTTTGAGCTTTTCTAAATAAATGAATTAACCTGGACGATAATCAAAGAAATACTGATTTTTTGGAACTTTCAAAGTGAATTTTGCTTAGCCTATTTAGTTTTAAAATGTAATTACCATAAAGATTTCGAATTATCTGTTGCTTATTATGTCATAGATTTGAGCTCATCCAGCTGGCCTCAATCATTGATCCTCCCAGTTTATAAGAACACATCTGTTTTTGATAACCACAGTGGAATCAGACTGACTAGTATATTATCTAAAATACCAGTTTCTATAATCGTCAGGTCGCTAATTAAGGCTTGTGAAAAGTAAACTAGATAAATCCGGTCTGGTTTCAGACCCAGATATATATGTAATAACCAAATGACTACTCTTCATTACTTTTTAGAACATAGGTATACTTGCTTACGTCTAACCATAATTGTAGCAGAATTACCAATCTCTAGCAGCCACCACAGCTGCTCACCGTGCTAATTTTAATTGAATTTCGTCATAGATTTACTCCTTGGAGCTACCATTTCTGCACCTAACTCAGTAGTTGATCTACTATCAGAAGATTCATTTATCCACTTAAAACACTCATAATACTGTTAGTCAAATTTGATCCTATGAATGGTCTTATGATCTTCTTAAGGAACAGCTGGCGTATACTTGGGTGCGTTCCTTCTCTTTTTGTAAAATGTTACTTCTTGACTTTTTTTTGAAGAAATCCTGGCAAAGACTAAAATCGCTTCGTTGGTTTTTACCGATCCTCATCATTTGTGGCGTGGGTGAGTTGTCTGTCTGCCAACAAAAGGATGGATATACTGCCCATCAGTCCCTCGTGTTTGTCTCCATAAGTATGAAACGTGGTCTTTTAAACAAATAATGTTCATAGATTACAATTTCAATGGTTAAGATCATGAGTCAGTTGAAGCTAGACCGCCATGGAAAATCTGGAAGAACTAGACGGCCGTTTCGTCCTATTGTGGGACTCCTCAGTATAGGTTATTTGTCATCTGATTATAGATGCCTTTGAAATATTGCTGGAATGACCGAGCAGGCAATAAAAAATTTAGGAACAGAGTTCTAAGCTGATTCAAAGAATTAGTCGATGAGGCTTGTGAATCTTTATTGACTGACGTGGTTGGGGAATGTGTAACGTATATTGGTGAGGAAATAGATTGGAAGAAAGGATCTGACTCATGTTGATAAATGCAGACTGCCCAGTAATGGTCTACGCAACAGTGACTATCGGTGACGGAATACTTCTAATAAGATGGCCAGGAATAGGTCCAGACGGAAATGACACATCTACTCTTTATCACCTAGATCCTGAGCTACAGTATTTATCTATGTAGGCCTTCTTGCTGTCTTTTCTTACCAGATGTCCCATTTTCAGTCTCTCATGTTATCGTTACTATCACATTGATTTGAGTGTCTGCTATTTTCCTAGTTGATTTTTTTGTTGTGGTTGTGTGGTATGATAACTAGGTCCAACACACATTTGCTCCAGGCCCTACGTTTTTATGACTGAATTGCTGGTCCGGACACATCTCACTATCTTGGCTCAGTATCAAAATAATATTGTTATTCTTTTCTCAATAGACATAAATTACGTTTTTGTAAATAAACATATGTATGGTTTACGGTTACATAGATGTGCAGATTATTTAAATGTGAGATTAAAAATAGTTGCTCGATTATAAAGTTACTTGGTGAGACTAAATTTATTTCAATAGTACTTTTTTCTATTACATTATTTGACAATAATATTTCAATTATAATCTGAATCCATTTCTATCTATCTGAAACTATATTTTTTATTGTAAGTCCCAAAAGAATATTGTACTAATAAGTTAAAAACCTTATTTTCCGAAACATTTGTCGTTTATCAGCTTGTAACTGTTGACATTTATACACAGATAATTAAATTGCCATTACAATTGGTTCAGATCATATGTAGACTAAATGTACTTAAATAAGTTTCAGTATTTGATGTATTTTTTTGACCTCTTCTTTTAGCTTACAATTAATTTTTATGAAGAGACTCAATCTGTTACCAGTTTAAAAAAATGAAAATATAGTGCTTGCTGTTGCGTACACTTACAAATAAAATATTCCATAAACTACAAATTTCGAAACGGAGTGATTCATTTAGACATCCTTCATTATGTGTTGATTGCTTTGAGTGGTGGTCACTATAGCTAGAATTGTTATTATTCATTATTTAACATCATTTATACGGGTAGTCTGTTTAACCCAGCATATCACTGTTTTCTTCCTTGTTTATTCAGATAACCGAGTTAAAAACTAAGCTCAGTTCAAAACAAGAACAGATACATAATTTATTGATCGAATTAGAACAATCTAATCAAAGATTAAATGTTATCGAAACACAATTCAACGCTTACAAATTACAAACTAGTCAAAATGAAGAGAATTATCAAACCTTATCGCGTGAATTTGTGATTATGAAACAGTGTAAAGAGCAAGCAGAATTGAATGCAAAAAATTGTGAAAACAATCGGTTACTATATGAGAGACGAATGAAAGAATTGGATGACAAGTTAAATGTTATCCTGAGTTTTTTATTCTTATAAATTTTGATCTGTAGGGGCTTCTTTATCTGTTTAGATATGATATGTGCATATACAATACATTGTTCAATATCTGAGTTTTCAAAATTCTTTCATAAGATGGTTCATGGAAATTTCGGATATTTTGAGTTCATGTACTCCCTTAGATTATGCTATTTCTGCTGCCAGTAAAATATATCTATTTCCATCAATAGTTAAAATCTCAGTGCGGTGTACCAGCCATTTGAGCTTGGAGAAGCCTATCGGCTTTTCTGGAAGGAAAATTGTTATTACGAGGCACAAAAGCTGCCATAAATCTACTCATGAAACTTCATTTATAATATTTACTGATTAGGCACTTGGAAACTATCTGTTTTTGTGACAACAAAGTAACATATAGTTACTCGTGATTATTTTCAAATAAATGTTAATTGTTCTACAGTAATTAAATTTATATATTATTAATACATCTAGATCAGAGAATCCGATAACTGTGACCATACTAATTTATCCTACTAGTCAAAAATTAAGATATTAAGTAACTATTTTGACACAAACGTTCTGTATAAGTGTGAAAATTTATATTTCTGCCATACATTAAGATAAATACAAGAAGTTATCCACCATAATATAGTAAATTTTCAACACTAGTAGTATATTCATATCCACAGTTTTGTGGTTTTTGAGGAAGGAAAAATCAAATATTTGTTCTGACATCGGTTTGTGGTGACAATTATCTTCAGAAAAATGAATGAATAATAATATTGACATGACATCTTGCAGCAACTTCAAATAATCGTAGTGTTATGGCTAAAATAAAATTGATTTCGTGACAAAAAGAATTAGTAATAATACGACAGACATAGTGACGATTTTTAGTCAGTCGTATTTAAAAATTCAATAAAAGACTAAAAAGTATTTCAGTTTAGCTATATTTAGAAGATATCCTTCGAATCTACGAGTTGTTTCTTGCCTCCTTTATCACTGAAGTTTGTTAGCTCTCAAACTGGCTTTATTTGTTCATGCATTTAATGTTTTATAGTATAAAAACCATTTTAATTATTATAAGTTATTCCACTGGCTAAAACATCATTACAGATTTTGCATGAAAATATAAAAATACAAAAAAATGATTTTAGGTAGAAAGTTTTGCAAATTATGATCGTTTTTCCTATCTCAATCTAAGTTCAATAACATAAATGAATTTTTTAGTTATGAACAAAGTAAACAACGTTATTATGACGATATACAAGGATTAATGCATCAGTTGGATATGGAACGTTCAAGGGCTGATGAACTCTTGCAAAAAATTGAACATAATCGCCGCCAAAATGAAGAACAGCTTAGAACCGTATGATTGTTTTGTTATATATATATATATATATACTTCAGAATAAATTAGTCTCTTTCATAATACCAGGACTGTCTTCTAAAGTTCATCATGATTTATATTTCCAATGTTGTTGAGGTTGTATACTAAATTGTATTTGGATTTTTAAAAAGTAGTATGTTCAAAACAACTTTTACGACACAGAATCTGTACGTGAAATGTGAATGACTGTCTGTTATTAAATTTGAGTGTCATTTTTAGTGTGGATTTTGTGGAAATAATCTTTTACTGTACTGTAATAAAATGTGGAATATTTCAGTTAAACTATTATTTATTCCTATTTTAAAGCTTAACTTCTCTTAATAACCAAATAATGTTTCAGTGAACGACATAAAACTATTCAGGGAGTCTGAATTCTAGTTTAAGTGAATTCTAATTATATTTCACTGACTTGATAAAATTAACAGAATCCAGCATCTGACAAAAAGTTAAATCAGTATAAGTTTTCTATAAAATATTTTAATTCAAACGAATAAGCCTATGGAAATGTATTTGTCACTCTCTGATGAAAGCACAATTAGTTTCCTAAAAAAATGTATTAGTTATTAGTTTAATTTGATAAATTTATTTCTAAAACTGATTAGGAATATTTAAATTCTTGTGGAAATGTGACACATTTTCCTTTATTTTCAGCTAATCATTACCTTTAAATTTTCTTAACAGTTTCGAATTTATTCATGTTTATTTGTCTTTATAATTGGTATGATAATTACATTGTAATTTTTTTATAGTGGGATGACTGTTTAGAAAGTAATTATTCTGTGATACCATGCCTATTAAAAAAATGCTTGTGTAGCTAATAATTTGTGCAAATTATTTTATGAATGCTACTTAATGTTTCATTATAAACACCTTAGTTCTTATGATGGTCTAGATGATTAAAGAAAATCTGACGGTAATCCGTTATATTAAGTCAAATTCCTTAATATTAGTGAGTAATTATTATATTGTGAGAGTAGTATTCATAGCGTGTTTGCCTCAAGTGGGATACTATTACAATTCATGATGCAACAGTGATATCATTCAACGTAAACCTAGCGGTAAATTCAGACGAGAAATTACCTATCCTTGATTGCTGAAACGCTTTTCGTCTAAACTTAAACGATATATTCCATGGCTTTTGAGGCTGAATTTGCGGCGTTAAACTAAGTTTATCAGTACATTATAATGAAACTGCTGACACAAACAGTTTCTGAGAATAGAAATAAGGATGAAGAGAACAACGCTTTGAATACAAACAGCTGTTAGCATGATCATCAGAATGAAAGGATGTAGCACACGTGAAAATATTTTAAAACATTCGAAGCATACATTAACAATCTTTTGCAGTAAGATGATAAGACCCTCACAATCAAACAACTTTGGTGATAGAAAATAACATCTAAAGATAAAATATATTTTACGCATATGAAGATCCTCTATTTAATCATTTGTACCATTAATGCCGATACCGTAGATCGAACAAACTCAACAGAAGAAACTAGATACATTGTTGGAAGATGGTCAAAAGGAGTTAAGAAAACAGTTAGCTGAAGCGAATGAACAAATTAAGGAGCAACAAATAACAATATTTAATCAAGAATTAAAAATTTCTACAATGGATTCAGATAAAAACGAGGTTAGTGAATAAATTGACATACGCATCACTGAAAATCTAGTCAGATATTTTCTAAACAACGTGAATTTATTAAATAAACACAATTATAAAAACATGTGTCAATCCAACCAGTTTCGAATAAAGTTCTTAATAGCATCGAACATTTTGGCTGGTCACAAACAAGTACAACTGTCATTGAGTATACAAATCTATAAGAAAATATAAATCCAGTTAAAGTTCGGAGTCTAACAGTAACCCATATTGTATTTGTTGAGTACTGAGATAGTCTATTGGTATATTAGACTTGAGAATATAATCACGATTTTAGTTCACTGGTATAAAGGAAATCGAGAGGTACTTGGCCTAATCCCTTGTGAATCCTTGTTTGTCCGTTAATCATTAATTTCAAACTAAAGTGAAAAAGCTGTTCAGTACGCCTTGGTTTAATTGATTATCAAGCTAATGTCGATCTGTGGCAAAAAATAATCTTCCTAAGTATTTTATTGTCGTTTCAATCAAACCGCAAATAAAGAACTCTTTGGCTTTTCACTAAATTCAAGAATGATTTTTCAGTACGTAAATGGAATGAAACGAAGCTAGATAGATCGACTAAGATAAGAATGAATTACTCTTAGTTTATTAAACTACAAACTAAACAAACATCTAAGTTTAATACTGTCACAGATAAACTCCCACCCAAACTAAATTATTAATGATAATGTATAAAAATTTAACTTACAAAGATCATTTTGAAACCTGAATTCATCACACACTAATAACTTGTGGAAGTTTGTCAAACAGCACTTTCCAATTATATGTTTATTGGTTATAATTCAATAATGTATTAAAAGAGGTTTCTGAACCTCACCCATATCTTTACTTTGGTAAATGTTTTCAGTTAAAAAGCAAGCCATTTCATACAAACTAATCCTTTCTGTTAAATGAAATATCGAGTAATGTTGTATTGTGGTGCTTATGGTTCGTCTCCCTTACTTAAATTAAAAGTATCTTTTAATTAAATGGTTATCAAAAGTTTACTATGGCTCATGACCACTTTTATCAAAATCTATCCTGTTATTTTTAGCATACTAAACCTGCATATGAATTTTATACAGTTTATTATTCGAAGAAATACTATTTCAATTGTATTTTGGAGAGTAGCTATTACTTGGAATTATTCAAAATAATCGAGCCGAACAGTTCAGTAGTAACTTTTACGTGTACAGCTTTGAACCGAAAATTCGAATTTTTGAGTTGAATATGAAAATTAGATAAACAATTTCTAGCCGTTAATTTGATATATCTGACCCTTATGATGATAAATTATGATGTTTATCAATTTCATTCCACCTAGGAATTCACCTGTAAAATTTTTGTTCAGAACTAAATGCTTCCGATGAAAAAACATCAGCAACGAAATATTATGAGATGATATTAAATTATATGATTTTGTGTGTTGTAAATTTTCTACATACTTACTAATTCATATAAATAAATAAAATGTTTTACAATTTCAACTTCATATGTAATATGCATAGATCTACTTGGTTCATCAGCGTTAAATAATAATAATAATAATAATAATAATAATAATAATGATTACTATCTATATTCACTTGGTATTGTTTGGCTTGTATCCTCCCATTGAGGTTTAAGACTGCAATTGATCAGTCTGTTATTGGCATATGTGCATACTGTGCGTATGCCTCTATATTGCCTTAATTCACAAGCTTTTTGTAATAAGCAATAGGACGAAACGCTCGTCCTGGATTCCCCTGCTAGCCACTATCCATCATTGCTTACAAAAAGCTTGTGAATTAGGGCAATATAGAGGCAATACTCACAGTATGCACATATGGCAATAAGAGATTGATCAATTGCAGTCCTAAACATCAATGGGAAGATACAAGCCAAACAATACCAAGTGAATTTAAATTCAACCAATTGCACAAGCAAGTGGCTATCAGGACTCGGTAGCTTACTGGATAACGCGATAGCGTCTGAAGCGTATGGTACTAGGTTCGATTCCCAGAGTGAACATCAACTCTGAGATGCAGGTACATCCAGCCGACGAGTCCCGAATGGGACGAAACGCGCGTCCTGGATTCCACTGCTAGCCACTATCCGTCATTGCTTACAGAAATTACTATCTATTTCCACAAAAGTTCAACTTATAGGCTAAAAATATATTTGTAAAGCATTTTATTTATTTATACAAAGTGAGTAGGGAATATTCAGAAGACATGAAATGAAATGTTGTCAAAGGAACTAAATATATGGAATACGAATTTTACAATCTAAAATTAAATATTATTTAATGAGTGGTAGGAATTTGTTTTTATTTAATAAACTTTTGTAAGTTTTAAAACTTACATTGTAGTGTCATTATCAATGAGAAAACTGTTTATTTTCAATGCTCTTAATTGAATATCACATTTGTAATTTTAATGTTTTTTAATCGTTGATGTAGTGTTGTATGTTTCGTCTTTTAAATTAATTTTTAATCAACAATTTTAATGGCATACTTCGTCTTTCTTTGTAAAGCTTATAAAAATCAATCAAAAATCAATAGATGAACAATTAGATCTTCGTGAACAAATTAAATTGATTGAAAATTTGTTAACAGTAAAAGATCAAGATATTTCAATGATGCAATTTGAATGTCGTCTTTATGCTGATAAATTAAAACAAACTGAACTGGAAAAAAATCATTTCATTGAAAAAGAACGATTTATAAAACAAAGATATCAAGTAAGATTGGTCGGGTAAATTGAGTATATATATATATATATATATATATATATAAAGCTTCGAGTAAGAGTATTTGTGTGGCATATGAGCTTCGATTGACGCTTCCTATTTATTTCATACTGTGCATAAGCTTACTCCATGAATTTATCAAACTTGTATATAATCAAACTGTTCATGTACATTATAAGACAATTCCATAAACACAAGATAGATACTAATTTTGATATTATCTTTTTCTAATTTAGAACAAAGCCAAACGTGCATGGGAACAATGTCAAACTATTCGTACACGTTTAAGTAGAAGACTTGTTCATCTGCGTTATAACAGAGATTTATTATCAAAACATTTAAAGAAACAATACGAACAAATGAATCGTTTAAATAATTTAGTTTGGGAAACTGGATGGGCATATGTTCAATCACAAAACTGTCTGCAAAATATCAATAGACAAGAAAAGGAATATGTAGATAAAGAAATTCAAACAGTCTTAATTATTAACAAGATAAAACAAGTAAGATATGTTAAACTTTGTAAATACATGTCCCTAATTACGATTGTAAATACTCTGGTTTTATAACCTATACAGATGGAGTAATGATTAAATCTACCTATTTGACACAAGTAACTATGATGAAAAGTGGAGATAGTTTCCTGTAGAAGTAGGGTTATAGTGTCATCTTTTTTTGTTATTGTATCTGAATGTGTATCTACTATGTTTACTTGTAGTGGTTATCCTTAGTTTGATGGATATTTTATTTGAAATGTAAAAATGCCAAACTTTATTCACTAATACGTCCCTTGTTTTTAAACATATATAATTAATAATTTGCACATATTCAGATATAAGGTTGTAGTGAATATTCTTTAATAGTAAATAAGAACATGCTGTATCAAATTTTTTTCTGTTTTCAGTGTTTACTAGAGTACATGCTGTAGAAGCGTTTTTAATAAATACTTGATATTTTTAGCGATTTATTTCCCAAAAGGACTTAAATCATCGAGAAATTCCAAAGTTAAAAGTAAAATAGAATTTATCCCTAAATAATTTTAATGACATGCAACCTGTAATGTAGTTAGCTGAAATAAATCATTATTTTGTCAAAACGTTCAACCTCCAAAAATTTTTAAAAATAAGTAAA
Source organism: Schistosoma spindalis (assembly GCA_946903255.1). NCBI lineage: Eukaryota > Metazoa > Platyhelminthes > Trematoda > Strigeidida > Schistosomatidae > Schistosoma > Schistosoma spindalis. Next base: position 41,818,870 of record OX336420.1, on the reverse strand, counting down.
GTAAAATAATAATTAATTGATGATACTCTACCTAATATAGTGTCTTATCCAGTTACGTACGGTGCATATACAACATTTTGATGCAATACTCTGATGCAGATGTTCCTTCATGGATGGAAATATTTTACAACTGCACTTAGTGTGCATTTAATATATCACTTTGAGATTATTCAATTATAATAGGTGTACTCCACAAAAGTTTTAACTACTACTTTTATGAAACGTTTGAGTACGAAATATAAGTTGTAAACATCATTGTTCACCTATCCAGTTTTTTTATAAATTAATCGTTTTATACAATAATTGATGCACTTGTAATGATGTGCACAACAGCGATATTTTTAAATGAAAATTTTCTCAAATATAGATGATTTGTTTACATATAAAAACTGGTCTATTAATTGTCTGGTTTTTAAAGAAGGTTGATCTCAATATTCACTGGTTTCTTGAACAATATGAGATGAATTACCTCCAGGTTAATTATATCTCTCTAAACAACTGTAATGGCTGTGCTTCGTTAACCAATCACCCTCGTAAACGTTATCATATAATCCTCAATGGTGTTTGAAATCAGAATGCAAAGAGAAGCAGCGACTACAGTTTTATTAGCAGATAACTCAAACCGCAAAGCAGAGGCAAATGAATGAGTCACCGAACTGCGAGTGTAGTGTTAAATGTACATGTATATATAGAGAGAAATGAATGGATCATTGAATCGATTAAGCAGCTAATAATAAAGCTAGCAGAATGAATATATGCATAGGCGGTAAACAATGTTCAAGTATGCCTATTTCATACAAGTACAACAATAATAAAGGTGCAATAAGTTGTTATAGTACAGATGACTTTTTCAGCTAAATAAGTTAACAAAAGAGCTTAACCGAATTAAATGAGAACAAACTCAATTGCACGTGAGTTGCTATACAAACACTATTGATGTATTTAATTCAGCAAATACAAGTTCGTGTATTTAGATTTTAAGCCATACCTTAAATATGGAGTACGGTGATTCTACCCTACTATGTTTACCGGATTCGGTAAGACAAAGTTTGAGTCCGACATTTTACTTATTGAAAACCAAGTGACTCAATTAGTAGGTTACATTGAATGGTGATTATTTAAAACAAGAAATTACTTTTTGTAAACCCTATTGTTAAGAAATTAGTTCCATCATGTACACCAATTAGACAAGGGGATGATCTAAAACGTACACGATGAAAATAGGCTATAACTTATCAAGTGGTAACCATAATATGACTTGTAAAGAAGCTCTAGTTAATTCCGAAAGTTGATAGTTAAATGGAAATATCAGAGTTAAAGCACATATCATGTTATACATACATTATGCTATCTACCTTAAGGAATTCATGGAATTCTAACCTTGATATAGAACGATCATTTAATTGTAACTGAGTAGCTAATTACTTACAACCGATTGAATTATATGTAGACATGTAATTTATTTAATTAATACTAGTGTATTCCTTGTATTACCTACTTCTATCATGTATCATTTTATTAATAAATCACTAGTTTATAATATAGGTCACGTCACTAAAAAGTTACTAAATTGGGGAATTACTTCATCATGATCTATTCTAATATTGTTAGTTTACAGCATAAAATTTTTAAAAGCTATACATTATTTGTTTCCTCTTCAGCCTTATGTGACTATAGACCAGATTGTACAGACTGACGCTTTACAGGCGGATAATGATGCTAAGGATGATACAATGATATCATGCGCTATCACATGGATTTCGAATGATTTAGAAAATTTGACAGGAAAGTTGGAGAAATTGCTTAAATATCACGGAAAAGGTTGGTTTTCCCCTTACTATATACATATGTTAGTACAATGAGATTCAGTTATTAGTAATCAAGGTAACTTCCAGTTTTGAAAAGAGCTAGAACAAAGATTTTAGCAGAATAGCATGAATTCATTTTATTTCGTAGGTTCTCATCATGGCCGTTGCCATCAGGCGTCAAAAACCTGACCTATGTGTTCAAAAGGAGATGGTTGTTAATCTTTCTTTGCCTTGGTGACAAATATTCCTTCGCTGCACCATAAATTATTATTATTATTTTTGTACTTATTACATCATTGATTTTCATTATTTTATTTCTTCAACTACGTTTCAAATTAATAATCTTTTAACTGAACTCTACTCACTATATTCCTATCAAAATTTTTTTACTCATTATGTAATCAATTGTTTCTAACCCCTTTTTGAACTGTCGTCACAATTAATGATGTAGAATATTCTTTCACATTAGGTATATATTTACAATATTCAGTATATTAATTTCATTTACACCCTTGCTACACTATACGAATATGTCTTCTATATAACTTCTAACAAAACCCTCTCATGTAAGTCATTTAAACTCATCATCTTATTATGATTTATAAATATATAATAGGTTGTAAGCAGCTGATGAGAACCTACGAAATAAAATGAATTCATGCTATTCTGCTAAAATCTTTGTTCTAGCTCTTTTCAAAATGATAAAGGGAACTATGTGTATGTAACTTCCAGTTGCTAACGTACGTAGTAGATAGTTTTCATTTAGATACACCTTAAAACATATACAACTACGGAATATTTTATTTGTAAATAATCCATTCGAATAATACTAAATAGGTTATCTACGCTAGGAGATAGCAGTTTAATGCAGCGCAATATGTTCGTCACAACCCACTCTTTTTAACTAAATATGAATGCTGAATGTTTTAAAAGGCTCTGAAGACTATTATTTGAAACAACTATAGAAGAAAAGATCCATGTTTTACAAGAGTGTATATCGATACCATAATGAGAACTGTATAGTGATAAAAATTCCATAGTACAACAGCTGATTAACAAACGTATTGAATAAAACAGTTTATAGATTTCAAGATAGCTATTTTGTTTTCAACTTTTCAAGTAAATAATTCAGTTTTACCACATTTCGAATTCATTTAAAAGGTCAATATGGCATTACATTTTGTAATAGTAATTACTTCAGATATGGGTAATTTAACTTAATATATGTTTTTAAATAATGGTACAAATTATTATAAGTTTGCAAATTAAAACTATGTGGTGATATAAGGAGTTGTACCTAAAGAAAATATTGATCTATTCACTGTTTGTATCTGAATACAAAAACTTTAATCTCGATGCATTCATTCATAAATTTCTACTAGTTGACAATGCTTTTACTGGCCTTTATAAGATTGATATATGCTACAAAAAGCGTATCACTGGTGATACTGAGATAAAAATCTGAATGAAATTATTATTATGAGATAATAGATTCTCACTAGGTACATCTAACTGTAGCATTTTCAAACTAGTGAATTAAAAGTGTTTCTGACGCGTTTTCTTTATACAGAAAACTTCAGTGATCAAGATCTAGACAACGAAGAATTTCATAAAGGATTTAGTGAAAAAGTATCTCTGATTTCAGTGATTCTTGAATTAAAATGCAAAGTGAATTGGTTAAGGACGTGTTTTAATCAATTAACAGGACATACTTTTAGAAAAAATAGTGAAGTGAGTTAAAACTATCATTTCATGAATAATATGAAAAAATTTAGGAAGAAAGTTGTTCAACGTGTTTTTTCCAGTTATTTAGTAAAGGACAATTAACATATTATTGTACATGTCAAAAATAGGAAATAATAGAGTACATTGTAATTAATCAATAAGATTTAGAAAAAATTCCAGTAGTCAGTTTGTTTTGCAATATGTGGAAGGTAGCACAATTTATAATAAATCGTTTAGTTGAAAAAAAAATATTGGCTAGCAAGAATAACCAGACAAGAGTTTATTCGCGCCCATCAAAGTGTCGATACACTATAAACTTATGTTGATAAACAATGGGATTAATATGGATTGCATAAATTATATCACTGCACTGATATTCTATATCCAGTAAACATTTAAAAGGCCATGCTTCTCATGAACCCGATATCTATTTCTTTTGCAACTGCATAATTGACAGTGGCTATTCACTGATATACATATATATATATATATATATATATATATATATATATATATATATATATATAGATAGATAGATAGATAGATAGATAGATAGATAGATAGATAGATAGATAGATAGATAGATAGATAGATAGATAGATAGATAGATAGATAGATAGATAGATAGATAGATAGATAGATAGATAGATAGATAGATAGATAGATAGATAGATAGATAGATAGATAGATAGATAGATAGATAGATAGATAGATAGATAGATAGATAGATAGATAGATAGATAGATAGATAGATAGATAGATAGATAGATAGATAGATAGATAGATAGATAGATAGATAGATAGATAGATAGATAGATAGATAGATAGATAGATAGATAGATAGATAGATAGATAGATAGATAGATAGATATAACATCTAAGTTTTAAATCAATAATGACAAAAAGGTTAGCACTGCTGACAAAATTTCATTTGAAGAAAAGATAAGCTGCTGAAGAAGTGTGGATTACACATTTAAGACGGATATAACGGTGTACAACGTGGTATAATACTTTAGAAATCCAGTAATATCCATCCATGGACATAGTAATTAATTCAAATTACTGAGACATTAAAGCGAATAGGAAGCTTAACATATCAGGATAAAGAGAAGTAGGTTATTTCGGAATAAAGTATGCAAAATCGGAGTGATACTAAATAATGTGTAGTTTTTGTAATATCAAATGCTTTCGAATGGGGATCCCGAATAATATCCTCTAATTTTCTAGGGAGTCAGTCACAACTTATTTACTTACGCCTGTTAATCATAATGAAGCATAGGCCGCCATCTAGCATTCTCCAACCCACTCTGTCCCACTCTACCTTCTTTTCTAGTTCCATCCAATTCTTGTTCATTTTTCTCATGTCTATCTCCATTTCTCGGCGTAATGTGTTCTTTGGTCTTCCTTTCCTCCTTCGGCCTTGAGGATTCCATATGAGGGCTTGGCTTGTGGCGCAGTTGAGTGTTTTCTTCAATGTGTGTCCTATCCACTTTCAGCGCTTCTTCCTGATTTCTTCCTCCGCTGGGATCGAGTTTATTCTCTCCCACAGTAGGTTGTTGTTGATAGTGTCCGGACAACGGATCCATAGTATTTTGCGTAGACAACTGTTAATGAACACCTGTATCTTTTGGATGATGGCTATCGTAGTTTTCCAGGTTTCCGTCCCATACAGTAGAACTGTCTTGACATTTGTATTGAAAATTCTGACTTTGGTGTTAGTTGACAATTGTTTTGAGTTCCAGATGTTCTCCAGTTGTAAATATGCTGCTCTTGCTTTGCCGATCCGTGCCTTCACATCTGCATCAAATCCACCGTGTTCATCGATGATACTGCCCAAATATATAAAGGTATTTACGTCTTCCAAAGCTTCTCCGTCAATTGTGATTGGATTGGTGCATGCTGTGTTGTACCGGAGAATCTTGCTTTTCCCTTTTTGTATATTGAGACCTATTGATGCAGCTACACTGGTCGTCTTCCCCTGCATTTGTTGTTGCGTTTGCGATAGACGAGCCAGATCATCTGCGAAGTCTAGATCATCCAACTGCATCCTAGATGTTCACTGTATCTCGTGCTTCCCTTCAGATGTTGACGTCTTCATGATCCAGTCGATCACCAGGAGAAAGAGAAAGGGTGAGAGTAAACAACCTTACCTGACACCGGTCTTTACTTCGAACGAGTTTGTCAACTGTCGTCTATGCACGATCTTGCAGTTTAATCCATCATAGGAATTCCGTATGATATTGACTATCTTCTCTCGCACATCGTGTTGTGTTGTCCTGTCCATGATATCAAATGCCTTCTTGTAGTCAATAAAGTTAATGTAGAATAATGAATACTATTCAGTTAATTGCTCCACAATGGTCCGTAGAGTTCCGATTTGGTCTTTACACGATCTATCCTTACGGAATCCAGCCTGTTGGCTTCGAAGTTGAGCGTCTACGGAGTCCTTTATTCTATTTAGCAACACTTTGTTTAAGACTTTTACATGTATTGAGAGAAGAGTGATGTCCCTGTAGTTGTCGCAGTTGCTGAGATCGCCTTTCTTTGGTATCTTGACCAGTAGTCCTTCTTTCCAGTCTGTTGGTACTTGCTCTTCATCCCAAATCTTACTGAAGAGGATGTAGAGTATTCTTGCAGTTGCCGCTACGTCTGCCTTCAGTGCCTCTGCTGAAATGTTGTCTGGTCCTGCTGCTTTGCCTCTCTTGATTTTTCTGATGGCTAAGCTGATCTCTTCGATTGTTGGTGGGCCAACATCGATTGGGAGGTCCATGGGTGCTGCTTCGATATTAGGTGTGTTCAGTGGGACTGGTTGATTCAAGAGTTCTTTGAAGTGTTTTACCCACCTGTTTCGCTGTTCTTCAATATTGGTGATTACTTTGTCTTCCTTGCTTTTCACTGGTCGTTCTGGTTTACGGTGATTTTCAGAGAGTTTCTTTGTTGTGTCATACAGTTGTCTCATGTTTCCTTCTCTTGCAGCCTTTTCCGCCGTCATTGCTAAATCTTCCACATATTTACGTTTGTCAGTTCTGATGCTCCTCTTCACTTGCTTGTTTACTTCTGTGTATTCAGCTTGTGCCTTGGCTTTCTCTGCTCTTGTTCAGCTGGCGTTGATTGCTGCCTTCTTGTTCCTCCTTTCTTGAATCTTATCCAGTGAATCAACAGTGATCCATTCCTCGTGATAGTGCTCCTTGTGGCTCAGAACCTCATGACATGTTGAAGTGATTGTCTCTTTTATCCCTATCCAGTCGCTCTCCATAGTAGTTCCTTCTCCATTGCATAGATCATAAAAGGCCTGGAACTTATTGCTGAGAGCTATCTTGAATTTGTTGAGTTTGTCAGTATCCCGAAGAAAAGCCGTATTAAACTTTTGTGATATTGTCCGCCGATATGCTTGATTTGGCTTTGCGTAGTGTGATCCAGTGAAGTCCATGTGGTTTTGTGAATGCGTTTATGTGGGAATATAGTGCCGCCTATGACCAGTTTATTGAAGACACATAGGTTTGGAAATCTCTCACCATTTCCGTTCCTTTCTCCCAGTCAGTATCGTCCCATGATGTCTTCATATCCGGTGTTGTCCATTCCAATCTTGGCATTTAAGTCTCCCATCAGAATGGTCAGGTCCTTTGTTGGGCACTTCTCGATGATTGACTGCAGCCTATCGTAGAATTGATCTTTAGCGTCTTCATTGTAGTCGTTGGTAGGCGCGTAGCATTGGATGACGTCGATTGAAATGCCCTCTTTCTTTGTTTTGAAGTAGGTTTTGATGACCCTGGGTCCATGAGATTCCCATCCTATAAGTGCATTTTGTGCTTGTTTGAATGGCATTAATGCAACTCCTTGTGTATGTGGGGCATTTTCTTCTTCATGTACGGAGTATAGCAGAAACTCCCCTGAAGCTAGTCGTTGTTGTCTAACCTGCATTCAATGTGTTTCACTGATCCCAAGAACCTCTGGTTTGTATCTCCTCATTTCTGCAGCAATTCGGAAGACTCCCAGTCTCCCACATTGTACGAGCATTCCATATACCTAAATAAATGGTTGCCCTGGTTGTCAGAAGAGGCATCGGCCTCGTGACTTTCGAAGGAACTCGGCTCTCATCATGAGGCGTCATAACTCTTCGAAATGAAGATCTTCTGACTCCCAAGGGAGTTTAAGTGGTTTGAATAATTTTTTCTGGTTAGCGTTTTTTTAGCGAGTTAGTTTTCTACGGGATGGGGTCGCTAACCCCATGCCCAACCCTCTTCCTTTATCCGGGCTTGGGACCAGCAGTCGCCCCCGGAGGGACTCTAGGCGGAGTTGAATCAGTCACAAAACCTATCATAACTACCCATAACTATGAAATCCCAGTATATTTTGGCGTATATATGAGGTTATAGCAAAAGATTAACGTTTGCTCGTTAACAGAAGAAATCATCATAATATAGTTTTCAGCAGCATGTGATGGAGTGTACGCCGAATAACCAAGCATAAACGTATGGAGTAAGATAAAGTTATATCAAATGGTGTATATTATGATATCGAGTAACTTATATTATTTACTAATACTAAGCACGAGTAATACAATATTTAGTAATAAGAAAAATAGGTAAATAAATGCATGAGAAATGATCAAAGATTGAAATAATTATATTCGTTTAGGAATATTACATAACCAAAGAGAAATGAAGCTTTTGGTGGATACTTGATGCATCCTTAACTAATATTTCATAATTTTGGTGGAAAATAGTCCAGATGTTTTAAGGTCCAAAACGGTGCGATGTATAGTATGAACTAGCAAAAATTCTCTGCTTATTTCAATAATAAATTTTTCTTCAGCAAAATATAGCTGTACATAACTTGTAATTGTTTTTATTTTGAGTTCTTCAACAATGGTCAAAGTGATTTTTTCTTGTGAATATTCTAGTTTTCACATACTTGTTTAAGTGATATATAACGAAAACTTCCGACTTATTTAATGAATTATAGGATATTTTGATTGAATGAAAGTCAAAGTTTTTGTAGTCAAAATGAAGCAAAAACCCTATTTCCTTAAGAAAATAAGATCTTTAAAGGTATCGGGTTCAAGTCAGGTTCAACTAGTATAATGTTTACACTTTCATGTTTACAGGGCACCTGATAACTGAATCATAAGAATGTATGTAAATAGTAACCTTACCTACGTTTTTTAGTTATCAAACAAAAATAACTTAACTAAATTGGAAGATATTAAAAGGAATTTCGAGAGTTCAACTAGAAACTTGAAGTTATTATTAAGTCAAATGGAAACTGATGCACTAGAAGAGGAATTATCATGTGTCGGTCAACTAGCGCAAACAACAGCAAATCAACTGAAACTTAGTCACTCAAGGTAAGTTATGAATGAGTGCATTAAAAATTTGTGTTGTATTTGTTTTTACTTTTCATCTTAAATCAGTAAGCATAAGTGTTATGATACTTTAAAACCAAATACCTTAAATATAATAATAATAATAATAACACAATAAAGGTAGTTTGCGCTTTAAATAATTACTGCTAAATTTATTTGCGATGTGTAGTTGTAATATATTCAAACGAACCTTACCAAAGAATTACTTTTTCATCAAAAATAAGAAATATTGTAGCCTGCTTTTTATAAGCTGAAAGGTAGACAGAATTTGTTTTCATAATTGCAGTTCGCTTTACTAACTTGGGAAAAGGAGCTAAAGTTTAACCAAGAGAATATTTCACTCCCTACTAAGAAAACGATTCTTTTGTTGCATCGCTTATTCCACTAATTGATGGATGCACCCTAGTAAATTAAAAGAAGCAGTGATTCTTCCAAAGTAGAATAATTTACTAAGTTTATACGTTGTTTTATCTAACATCTAATGTAACATTTAAACATTCACCTGCTAAGAGAATGTATTTGTCATCGCCAATACTCTCAAGGTATTTGGACGTCGAGTTTATGATAGACAGTCGAATAGGGATTAAAACCAGTCGAGCACTACACTACAAACCGTATTCATGAAGTTCAGTCTTTAAAAGATAAATAGGGAGAAAATATTTCACAAAGTCCTCATGCATTTAATAAACCGACGTCAATATTGTTATAACTTGCGGCCTGTGTGCACTGTTTATTGTATAACGTAACAATACCGCCAACTACAGAGCAGCAAATTATCGATCGGACCAGTGACGCATAAAACCCGTACGAGCAGTTTAGAGTACTTATTGGTCCTGCTTTCCGTCTAGCCCAGCTAGTTAAGTCCAAAACACCAATCTCAGCCTCTGCAATATGAATCATTTATTTCGAGTATACTGGGTTGGTATACCAACCAGACAGACTACGTCGCACCATAAAATATGAAACAACATTTGTACAAGAATTATCTAAATGTGGCTGTGAATGAGGGAGGTAGTAATTAATAGACAGGCCATAACTCAAGAATGGTAAGTCGTATAATAGTAGATCATAGGTCAAAATCAAGTTAATAATACATTGGGCATGAATATGAATAGTTTAGTTATTTAACAATTATACGATAAAAATATACGCACAATATTGGCTCATAAATGCATCCCAAAAGTTAACATCCATTATGCTAATCGGGACATAACAAATATCGGTTCGAGGACTCAGTTGAATTGATAAATAACTCCACATCTGATGTCGAAATTAGATAGAAAAATAATCTTCACACACTTGGCGAACAAACGACCCAAAAAACATACATCTTAATGAGGGGAAAATATCCTGAAAACCACAGGTCCAAGTTACAAAATCACTGCATATCCACATTTTGATTTTCCACAGTACTTGGCATATAAATGTTGTAACGTACGGTGTTCAGAATCTGATACTGATACACGGCATGTTACGCGCTAACCCCACCTGACTACTTGAGCGAGAAAGTGTATTGGACTACCGAATGGAATGCACAAGTACTCATATATATATATATATATATATATATATATATATATATATATATATATATATATATATATATATATAGTGCTATCATTAGGAAATTGACCCCAATGAAATTCACTCAAAACTTAGGTCAGTTCTGGTTGCCATTGACCGACCTTTTTTACTTTTGATTGGCTCTCCATATCAATGGATCTCCGGGAATCCATACATATTGAGCCTATGTATTGACATTTTTACTTGTAAATTACTTGTTCCCACACTGGTTACTCATTATCTATATATGACAATATAACTTAGAAAAATGGATCTGCTAAAAAGAATTTTTGTTGAACTAATTGACATCACAATAATCGCTTCCTAAAATATGAACACTACTTTGGTCAAGTAAATAGGATACAAGCTTGTATTACTTTGGTCACGATGTTGTGTTTTCTCGGCTTACTGATATACAACATCTATCTTAAGCTGTAATATTACCTCTTTACGAAGCCAACTTATAAAATTATTTGTCGGACCATCTATTACTGTTTAGTTATTTGTTAATTAAATCAAGGAGATAAGTTTTTAAGGGATAAAGACGGAGGATTCTAAAGTTAAATATTCCATCAATAGCAAAGGCTGACAAATAGGAGATTAGACTGTCTGACGTAAATTCGTTGGCTATTTATAAGTTGCGCATATTTTCCTGAAAATTATACGGAAATTTTATTTGCTATTTTTGACATATACTACTACAATATTCAAGTGAAAAATGACTGTAAGCCTTTTAAGTAACTTATTAATACAACTATGAACTAAATTGATTTAATTTGTTAACTTTTAGACTTGAAGAAAATCTTGACTCAATAAGGACTGATCTTATTCGTCTAAAGGCTGAATGTCACTAACTATCTATGAAATGAAGTCGTTCGTTGGACTGGGGATAATTAAAACAGCAATAAATCCAATCCAATTTGTGACCTTTTATAAACTGTATTTGTATACGGGATATCTATTTAACTAAATGGCTAAAAATATTATTTGGTTTGAATATAACGATTTATAACAGATATCCACACACGTAATAAGATGATACTCATATATAGTTAAGACAAATTGACAGACAAATACATCCCTGGCTTATATTACACTGCAGTCTATCATCAGGGTTTACGCTCGAAATCCGTTAGTATAGACACTGCATAAAATCTGTTTCTGCACACCGGTTTTAAGCCGAGATGATAGGTTGCAAGTTCATTGGGACTTTATGATACAAACTTTTATGGAAACGATACCGAGATTTTGTGAGTAAAATCAACAAACGCCGTATTTCTGAACATTGCTTTTTACAAAAACTGTGTGACATGAACAACTTTACTGAATTAATAGCATCAAATTAAAAAGCCTTAAAATATAGAATAATGTGGAATGTCAACCAAAGCTGCTCCTAAACATTAATGGATGACTACCAGAAATATATGACGGGAATGACAACGACAATGCTGGTCACATCAATAATTCTCATGAAACATAGTCCTGATTTGTTATTGGGCAGCAAACAACATGAAGCATTTTGATTTAGACTAAAATAGACAGCATAAACACTCAACGCACTGGATAATCATCAAACCTTTTATCAGTCTATTGTTTCGATAGAAGACGGAATTATGCTATACATTTCAAACAATCCGGTCACACATACTTGTCAGGGCATTTTATATGAAAATTAATAAACGTCAGGTTTCGGCAAATTGTTTTTGTGCACATAAGGTAGGTTTAAATTTAAGGATAGCCAGGGCTTCAATAACCTTGAACATTCGTTCTTGACAATTTCTATACAACGTCTTAAAAGCTGTATTAATGTCGATTCGGTGCCCCGTTTTAATTACGTGTTTCGCTGTCGATGTACATGGTTTTCTACCTCCAACATTGATCGCATCATTTGATACAAATTGGTTTTGAAGTCATCTAGCTACATGTCCAATGACCCTTGATTGCATTGTTCGACTTTTACTCCATGTGTGTCCTCACAAACATGTAAATCTATAATACAATGTGATATGACGCAACCACATGTGCATTGTCTAGGTCTGCTTGAAATTCGAGAAATACTTGCTCCACTGGAAGGAGAAGACGAGAATATTTCGACGGTCACTTCAACTAAAAAGTCTAAGTCTGAGTATTCATCAGATACTGTGATAAAGAAAAAGAAACATGAAAATAAAACGGTTAATGAAAAGCTATTGGTTTACAAGATAACTGTGTCACCATCTTCAGAAATTTCGATACCTAAAGTTTCATGTGAGTAGATGTTAACGTCTTTTTTATGTAGCTACTAGAATGATTCTCATATGCACTAATAAATGCCCCCGTTTATTTTATACATGAATCAGCTGATTTATTTCACCACTTGATAATACACATCAGATTTATCCATTAATTGTCCGGCTATTTAAACTAGATAGCCGTCAACTTGTATCTGTGTTATTCACAGTGATTACGAGTCAACAGCTTGCTATTTTCTTCTATAAGGATTGCTAGGGAATTATTCTCATTTCTTCATTTTTTATCTGATTTCCCTCCATAATGGTTTGAAGTGCAATAACTTGAATAGGACTATTCTGGACTGGAGATCAGTGATTTAAAACATCTAATGTGGATCGCCCAACCGTAGCTGCTACCTTGACGTCGTGGTCGGGCTTGCCTATCGTGATGACCCAACCGAGCTATATTGGCTGGAACACATGTTCCTGCAGGTTCTACCATGCCAGGCAGGTCGATTGGAGAACGGTATGACTAAAAGCAGCAAATCAAGGTCTGAGGGCGAAGTCGTACTGCTGACTGTACAGAGGTGTGACAGCAGTAAGGTGTTTCCTTCAGACAACCAGCATAACAGCGATGCTGCCTTCCCAAAAGGAGGGGTGGTTTTAGAAAAGGTCGACCCTAAAAATGTCACACCTCACCTTACCCCACGGATTTCCGTCTCCGGCGGTAAGGCCCTTTGAAGAACGGAGCTTACACATTTAAAACCTTCCACAAAAAAACCGTGCGCGACCGGCCTCAAGCAGCTGTCCCTTGGGCACTGCAGTCACGCACTCAGGTCGCTAAGACCAACACTAATTCGACTTCCTTTTCATGTTTCTCAAGAAATACCCTTCCACGGTGTGGGCAACCGGGAAGTGATATTAGCCCTCATACCGGTAACAGCACACGAGACCAAGTTGGTCACATTCAAATTCTTCCTACACCTCCTAATAACTCTCTTATCTCCACGACTAAGTCAGTCAGTCAGTCAGCTGCAACGTAGGACCAGGCACGTATATTCATCGGTTCAAGTTGCCATACCGCATTAGCACAACAAGATGAACACCGGATTCATAGAAGTAGTTAATTCAGTGGTGGTAATATATAGAAGAAAGATTGTGTATAAGGAGATAGTACAGGAAGGTAGAATTAGTTCCTAGAAAAAAAGATTTGAAGTGATTTTATTCTCTTAGTTTAAAGGAAGACAGAGAGTGTATACACCGACGCCATTGTGATCGATTCTGAGCCATGTCGCCAACAGTCTCCAACCATTGGTTACGATAGTCACGCGGACCCCAACCTGGCAGTCTGCATCTCCCAACATGGCTCAGACCAGAAGTTGGTGACTTCAAGCACTGATGCCACGTTTTGGTTTGGCCGCCCCTAACTTTCTTCCAATCATTCCTAACACCGGTTAGCATTGTGCGTCGTGGTGATCGGTGTTCAGGCATACGCAGCACGTGGCTCAACCATCTCAGTCGATGAAGATTCATAACCTCATCAACTGATTTACCATCATTCCCTAATACCCTGCGTCTAACCTCACTATTACTTACCCGGTGATCCCAACAGATGCGAGCAATATTTCTAAGGCACCTGTGATCAAATACTAATAGCTTACGAATATCTTCTACTCTTAAAGGCCATGTTTCGCAGCCGTATAGTAGAACGGAACGAACTGCCGCGCAGTATACTCGTCCCTTAATTGATAGACGGATATCTCGCCTTCGCCATAGATGACGTAAGTTGGCAAAGGCCAAGTGAGCTTTTCGAATCAGTGCTGAGATTTCGTCAGACACCAACCCATTAGGGATGATCACACTTCCAAGATATGTGAAGTTGTCAACGCGTTCGACTACTTCACCCCCTATCCTTAGTTCAGGTGTTGATGCAGACCAGTCCTGAAGCAACAACTTGCATTTAGAGGGAGAAAAGCGCATCCCAAACATTCTGGCATTGTTGCTCAGTGCTACCAAAAGACTCTGCATTTCATCAGCGTCTTCACCAAACAGGACTATGTCATCTGCGTATTCTAAGTCGATAAGTGGACCTCCTGGTAGGAGACCAATACCCGAGAAGTCAGTCGATGAGAGCGTTATTTCCAAAAATGGAGAAAGTGGATAGCCTTGACGGACACCACTTAACGTTGCAAAAGCAGATGACAGTTCGCCATAAGCTCTGACCCGACTAGTAGTGTTCGAGTAAAGAGCCTTCACAAGGTTTATGTACTTCTGAGGTACGCCTTTCAATGACAGACACTGCCACAGAACCTCTCGATCTACAGAGTCAAACGCTGCTTTTAAGTCAAGGAATACCACCATTGTCGGACGCCGATAAGTATGCCTGTGTTCTAGAACCTGACGAATGGTGAATATGTGGTCGATGCAGCCACGACCAGGTCTGAAGCCAGCCTGATTTTCACGTGTTTGCAGCTCACGAGTCTTAGTTAGGCGTCCGAAAATTATCGAAGCTAGTATTTTAGATACTATATTAGTCAAACTAATCCTTCTGTGGTTGTCACAGGATGATTTTGACCCTTGCTTAAATATTGGGACGATAAGTGATTGTGACCAGTTAGATGGGATGACGTCTAACTCCCAGATTTTAGCTAAAATATTAGTCAACCAAATCGCTAAAACTAGACCACCATCCTTAAAGACCTCTGGGGCCAATCCATCTGGACCAGCTGCCCTTCCTCGTTTCAGATTAGCTATAGCCTTTTGAACTTCAGCTAGAGTTGGGGGACCTACTTCAATGTTCCATTCACACTGTCTGGGAATAGAGGGTAGTTGTAGAGTAGCTGAAGGTTAGCTGAACTGCTCCTTAAAGTGTTCCGCCCATCGTTCTAAGCATCTGGACTGGGAGCAGATGAGAGTGTCGTCTTTTTCCGAAATAGTCTGTCTTACACTTGATTTATTGATTCCAGTTTCTTTTATTAGTCTGTGGAGTTGTCTTGTGTTCCCTATAGCCGCCGCCTTTTCCATCTCTTTTGCTTTCGTTGCCCACCACTGCTCATGATCATTCCTTAGACTTTTGGTTAACCTAGATCTGATTTCTTTACGCTCTTCATCGTGTTCAGAACCTGATGGGATGTGTTTGCGAGAATCCATCGGTGCAATAGACCTTGAAGAAATCCATTGGTTCTTTGTAACCCTGTGGTTTAAATCACTAGTAGATGTCACTGCTGTTTCCACAGCTGCTTGTATAACTTTCCAAGCAACATCTGGGTCAGCCTTGTTTTCAGAACTACCTAAGTGTGACGCATATATATTTGGTGCCCCCCTTGTACCAATATTTATGTGTTCAAATAAATAAATAAATTCTCATTACTCAATTCGGTTCTAATGAGTCTTTTTTTGTGTGGCTTTTTTGCGTCCAGTGAGGCGGAAGCAGGTGCGTGCTCGTATTAGGGCATGGTCGGAGTCCAAGCAGGTACTCCAGAATGAGTGACAATCTTCTATTGACCTTCTCCAACGATGACTGATGGCAATATGGTCTATTTGAGTCCATCGTTGGTTTGGTGCAGCGGGTCGCCATGTTAGACGATGTCTCTCCTTATGCTTAAAATTTGTGTTTGCTAAAAATAAACGATTGTCTGAGCACAGTTGCAGCAGACGATCACCATTATCTGTTCGCTGTGCCGGAATACTAAAATACCCACCTAAATGTCTTTCTGTTTTGTTTAAGCTACCTACCTGGGCATTAAAGTCACCTCCTACGAGTACTATGTCTGAACGTTTAGCTTTCTGAAGAAGTTCAGACAGCTTTCTGTAAAATTCATCTTTCACTTCATCCGAACTGCAGTCAGTGGGAGCGTAGGCAGAAACGACGAAAAAGCAACGACGTGTGTCCCTATCCTTCCGAGTTCTTACGGAGCCGTTTAGCCGAACAGCGCATAGACGACTGTTTACGGGGATCCACTCTAATAGCGCTTGTTCCGCCCTCATGCTAAGTGCTATGCCTACACCTGCCAGTCCACGAGAACTAGCCATCGGGTCGCCAGATACACGGAGGGTGTATCTCGTTGGCTCTCCGTTTTGCCGAGGTGAGGTCAAGTGAATGACCACACTAGGATCCTGTATGCGTGTTTCGGAGACACAGCATACACCAATGGTACGAGATTCTAAGGTTTTAGCCAAGGAAGCCTGCTGACCGATTTGGCATAGTGTGCGTACGTTGAAGGCTCCAATGTATAGTTTGGAGCGAGGTTTCAGTAGACCTGGGACAGTGTTTTGCGCACTAGAATCGTTGGCTGTGGTGACACTTGAGGAGGAAGCTAAAAGAGGAAGTTTAGTGTATAAAGTCGATGTAGGAGGAATAATAGGAATTGAAGAGGGAGGTTGACTATGAAAACAGTGGTCTTGAGTGCTGTTAGAGGTATGAGGGCGGTTATCACTTCCCGGTTGCCCACACCGTGGAAGGGTTCTTCTGGAAGTACCTGAAAAGGAAATTGAATTAGAGGTGGTCTTAGTGACCTGAGAGCGTGACCGCAGTGCCCAAGGGACAGCTGCTTGAGGTCGGTCACACACGACCTTTTTATGAGTGATTTTTGTGTTAGCTCCGTACTTGTTGAGTCCTTACCGCCGGAGACGAAAATTCGTAGGATAAGGCGAGGTGTGTATTTTTAGGGTCGACCTTTTCTAACCCCACCCCTCCTTGTGGGAAGGCAGCATCGCTGTCATGCTGGTTGTCTGAAGGAAACACCTTACTGCTAGTACACCTCTGTACAGTCAGCAGTACGACTTCGCCTTCGGACCTTGGTTTTGTTGCTTTTAGTCTTTCCGCTCTTCAAACGACCTGTCTGGCATGGTAGGACCATGAGGAACGGTTGTTACAGCCAGTATAACTCAGTTGCTTCATCACGATAGGCAAGCCCGACCACCACGTCAAGGTAGCAACAACGGTCATGTCCACGACTATCCCTTCTCATGTCCCTTTATCACCTCGCCCCACTAGTGCAAACGATTCGAGTACGCGGAACGTTATTCCTGGTCGTTTGAAACCACGCTCTAAATTACACATAGGAGCTTTCAACGTCCGAACACTGTGCCAAGTAGGACAACAGGCTTCCTTAGCTAGGACTTTAGAACCTCGCTCCATCGATGTGTGCTGCTTCTCCGAAACGCGCACACAGGATCCGAGTGGTGTCATTCATTTGACCTCACCATGTCAAAGTAACGAACCAACTCGATTTACGCTTCGTGTATCTGGAAGCCCTGATGCTGCTTCCCGTGGCCTCGCTAGCGTAGGTATATCATTGAGTCCTAGGGCGGTACTAGCTCTCTTAGACTGGATCCCAGTAGACAGTCGTTTGTGTGCTGTCCGACTAAACGGAACAGTAAGGACTCGGAAAGATAGGGACACTCGTCGTTGCCTCTTCGTCGTCTCTGCCTACTCTCCCGCTAACTGCAGCTCAGATAATGTAAAAGATGAGTTTTACAGAAAGCTTTCCGACCTTCTCCGAAAAGCTAGGCGTTCAGATGTAGTAATAGTGGCTGGTGACTTTAATGCTCAACTAGGTAAACTAAACGAAAGAGAAAGACACCTGGGTGGATCTTATGGTGTCGCGGCTCAAAGAACAGATAACGGCGACCGTCTGTTGCAGCTATGCTCAGATAACCGTCTGTTTCTTGCAAACACTAACTTTAAGCATAAGGAAAAACATCTTTTGACATGGCGACCCCCTAATTCGTCCCAACGTTGGACCCAAATAGATCACATCGCCATCAGCCACCGATGGATTGGCTCGATAGAAGACTGTCGCTCATTTTGGAGCACATGCTTAGACTCATATCATGCTCTAGTGCGAGCGCGTATTTGCCTGCGTCTTTCTGGACGTAGGAAAGATGGTGCAAAGAAACCCCTTAGGGTCGTACTTAATGATAGTCAAGCTAAGAGTATGTCTCAGGAACAATTAGGAATACAGTCAGGCAGCCATGTAAGTGATGCCCACCCCGAGGCAGCGTGGAATGACATCCGAAAAGCTGTCGAAACAGCAGTGATGTCTGCAAGTTTGGTAAACCATAAGGTTAAGGAGAAACACTGGATCTCAGCAGCGTCTACCGCACTGATAGATGCTTGAAAACTCATTCCATCTGGCTCTGAACATAACGAAGAGCGGAGTCAGCCTAAGTGTAAGCTGACTAGAAGCCTACGCAATGATCGTGAACAGTGGTGGGTAGCGAAAGCAAGAGATGGAAAAGACAGCGGCAATAGGTAACAGCAGGCAACTGTTCAGACTTGTTAAGGAAACCGGGATTAAGAACCCAACTGTTAGCGAAACTATCTCCGAAAAAGATGGGCATATTATTCATTCTCAATCCAGGAGATTGGATCGATGGGCAGAACACTTTGGGATCAGTTCAACTGGCCTTTAGTCACACTTCGGTTTCCCACGATCTCCAATTTACCTGAATGGCAAGTTAATGTAAGTCCTCCGACTCTTTACGAAGTTGAAAAAGCTATAGGAAATCTGAAGCGTGGGAGAGCAGCAGGCCCTGACAGGTTTACCCCTGAGCTTTTTAAGGATGGCGGTCCAGTATTAGCAGCGAGATTGACTGAGGTCTTAGGTAGAATCTGGGAACTGGACGTAATCCCATCTGACTGGTCCCAATAACTGACTGTTCCAGTCTATAAGAAAGGACAAAAGTCCTCTTGTGACAATCACAGAGGAATTAGTTTGGCTAATATAGTGTCTAAAATATTAGCTTCAATATTACTTCGACGCCTAACCAAAGCTCGTGAAGAGCAGACTAGAGAAAACCAGGCTGGTTTTCGACCTGGACGTGGTTGTATAGACCAGATATTCACACTACATCAGGTCCTGGAACATAGACACACATTCAGACGCCCCACAATAATCGTATTTCTCGACCTTAAGGCGGCATTTGACTCCGTTGATCGTGAGGTTATATGGCAGTGTTTATTACTGGAAGCAGTACCAAAGAAGTGCATCAACCTTATAAAAGCTATCTACTAGAACACAATTGGTCGAGTGAGAGCTTATGACGAATTGTCATCAGAACTGATTACCTCAAGTGGTGTTCAGCAGGGCTGTCCACTCTCTCCATTCTTGTTTAACTTTGTCGTTGACGCGCTTTTAGAAATAGCACTTTCCACATCTGAATTTCCAGGGGTTGAACGTCTACCGGGAGATCCACTTTTTGACTTGGAATATGCCGATGACATAGTTCTATTTGGTGAAGACGCTGACACAATGCCGAGTCTGCTGACCACTCTAAGCAACAATGAAGGCATGTTCGGCATGCGATTTTCTCCCTCGAAATGCAAAATGTTGCTTCAGGATTGGGTTGCATCGACACCCGAACTAATGATATGGAGTGAAGTAATTGAGCGTATCGACCGCTCCACTTATCTTGGGAGTCTCATCAGCCTTTGTGGTCTGGTGTGTGACGAAATCTAAGCACGGATACAGAAGGCTCGACTAGCTTTTGCCAACTTGCGTCATTTGTGGCGTAGGCGAGCTGTCCGTCTACCAACCAAAGGACGTGTTTACTGCGCAGCAGTTCGTTCCGTCCTACTTTATGGCAGTGAATCATGGCCGGTAAGAGTGGAGGATATTCGTAGGTTACTAGTATTCAACCATAAGTGTCTTCGAAGCATTGCTCGTATATCCTGGGACCACCGAGTAAGCAACTCAGTTGTTAGGAAACGGGTACTAAGTAAGGATGGCAAATCAATTGATGAAGTAGTGAAACTTCATCAGTTGAGATGGCTGGGACATGTGTTGCGCATGCCCGACCACCGACTGCCTCGACGTGCGTTTTTTATGGTGTAGGAGTAGGTTGGAAGAAAGCTAGGGGCGGCCAGACCAAAACATGGCACAAATTCATGAAGTCACTGACAAGTGGACTGAGCCATGTTGGTAGGTATAGACTACCTGGTTGGGGTCAGTGAGACGATAGCAACCGATGGTTAGAGACCTTGAATGACATGGTTCAATATCGTTTGCAATGGCGCAGGTGCATCCACTCTTTGTGTTCTCCCATACTCTAATATTCTGAATTCTTCATGTCCTTTATTTTCTTTCCCAATTTATTCCACTGGACTATACTCCTTTAATAACATCATCAAACCTTATTGTCCCCTATCTCTACTTATACTTTCAGTACCTCTACCACTATGGGATTTGAATCGATAACTGAATCTCTGTGCTAATGTGGTATGGCAACTCGAACTGATGTACGTACGTACGGAGTTCCACGTTGTTACTGACTGACCTACGCTCACATAAAAAGTCAGGGTTAATAAGTGAATAGTAATAAAAAGTCGAAAGGTGACTCAAGAAAATGGATAAATTGGTGTGTCCAGAAGCTAGAATAAATTATATGGGCTTGACGAAGCAACCGATACTACAAGCGGGCGAATCCCAGTGGGTTGCGTCTCGTCATTCATGCTTATGTAGTCCGCATTAAGGACACGGACTGAGAAACTTCTTTCTTTATTTAATTGACATAGATCAAGGGGATCCTGTTCAATAAAGTTTATATCATACCTAAATGATGTACAGATAAAATTTCCAACAATGACCGTGTAAACAGCATGGTTGGATCCTAGGTAACTTGCCACTTTTGGAGATGTGTACCACTGAACATAATAGTAATCTTCGGCAAACAGTGTATAAGTATTAAGACGATCTTGTTTATGCTACGAATATACCAGTTAAAAGAATCAACATCTCACTAAGATGTTATATAATGAACGCTACTGTATCACTTATTTTGTGCTATTTAAATTTATGAATACCGTATAATTATTAACGACTATCAACGGAGTAACTTTACTGTACGTTGACTTATTAATGACAAAAAGTGGGCGGTGAAATCCCAGAAAATTAGGGTTTTGTAGAACATTAAATTTTGAAAGGTGTGAAACCTATAATTTACCGAATTCGAGTAGACAAATCTACTGTATGCTCAGTAACTAGTGAGTTTACAATGGATGGCATAGTTAAAGCCTACACGAAATATAGACAACTACAAACAAAACTAATCACGAATTACGGTCAAGGTGGACACGAGAATTAATGCTCTAACAAAATCTACGAATGAGAATACTTCTTTCACAAAACTTTAGGCTGTCACTTTTGCTCAACTAATCCTAGTTGCCTCATATAGATTATTGCCAGTTATTTACGTTCTATTTTTCATATCCTTAAATGGCCTACTCCTGGATGAACCGATTTACTATTACTTTAAAAGCATTAATAGAAAAGAAGTAATAGGAAATTCAAATACATTGCACTACTTAAGTGAAGTTGATATACAAATTTTATTTGTTATTTATTTGAACAGTCAGCTACAACGTAAGACCACACACATATATGCATCGGTCCAAGTTGCCACACCCCATTAGCACAACAAGATCAACACCAAATTCATGGCAGTTACTTCATTTAAGGACATGATACAGGGAAAAAGAATCAGTTCGTAGAATGAAAGGTACAAAGTGACTTTAATCTCACGATTTAAGGGAAGACAAAGATTGTATACACTTACGCCATTGTGATCGATTCTGAGCGATGTTACCAAGAATCTCCAACCATTGATTACGATAGTCACGCGGACTCCAACCACGTAGTCTGCATCTACCAACATGGCTCACACCACAAGCTAGTGACTTCAAGAACTGGTGCCACGTTCTGTTTGGCCGTCCCTAAATTTCTTCCAACCATCCTCAACATCAGTTAGCAATGCGCGTCGTGGTAATCGGTGTTCAGGCATACGCAGCACGTGGCTCAACCATCTCAGTCGATGAAGATTCACAACCTCATCAATTGATTTACCATCGTTCCCTAATAACCTGTGTCTAACCTCACTATTACACACTCGGTGATCCCAGCAGGTGAGAGCAATATCGTCAATACATCTGTCATCAAATACTAGTAGCTTACGAGTATCTTCTACTCTCAATGGCCATGTTTCGCAGCCAGAGCAGAACGAACTGCCGCGCAGTATACTCATCCCTTAATTGATAGACGGATATCTCGCCTTCGCCATAGGTCACGTAAGTTGGCAAAAGCCAAACGAGCTTTCTGAATCCGTGCAGAGGTTTCGTCAGACACCTGGAACTGTTGTTCAGTGCCACCAAAAGATACTGCATTTCATCAGCGTCCTCGCCAAACAAGACTACATCATCTGAGTATTTCAAGTCGATGAGTTGACCTCCCGTTAGATCAATGCCCTGAAATTCAGTCAATGAGAGCGTTATTTCCATCGGTAGCTCTACGATGAAGTTGAGGTAAAGTGATAGTAGACATCTGAACAGACACTTGAAGTTGCAATCCTTAATAGACAACAGTGATTGAACACACCGAGTCATCCAAGATTCTTAACTCGTGGATGCAAGGTTTACAGGCATAGAGCAAAGCTGCCCTCAAGGACCCGTTTCAGAGCCAACTAACGTCACGGTGCAGAAGTATTACTCAACATAGCTTTAACAATACATACATTGATCTCATCACACGCAACCACCAGTGCTTACGCAGCTATCCTAACTGATGAACTACATCTGTTGTTATCAAGATTGAGTGAGGATTCAAGGTCTTGTCGATCTTCTGAAAGTACTTTATACTTGAATTGTTCAAAGCACATCCGATACCTACCAACATGAACTAAGGGGAAAGCCTAGATGGCTTGTGTCATGAAACACCACGATTGTTACCCCGTAAAAAGTACCAGTTTTTAACATCGACTAAGAATGACAGTATAATCAACGCATCTTTGACCATAACTAAAAACAACCCAAGCTACACGCGTCAATCTTTCTCGGGCCTTTGACTTAAAGGTCTAATCCACACGAGAATGAGGCACCGTCATAATGTACAGTTCTATGGTGCCCGGTGACTAACAACAGATCGAAGAATGACTTTAAATTCTGTTTGAATTGATAAGATCGTGCAAAACGGCGACTGGAGTTTTACTAAGCGCGGATTAAACAATAATATCGGTATTTTTGTTGAAAAAAGGGATGCCGACTTTATAGATACAGAACATGCAACTTGATATGTAGTTTCAACGAACAAATTTAAAACATTTAGCTTATTTCAACATATATTGAAACCACTATATGGAAACTGAGAAACCCCGGGTTTAGATTAAAAATGCCCACGTCCTACAAAAGTTTATTTCCAAAGAAATTTATTTTGCTTTTTTAACTTTTAGTTTTTTTGAATAAAACTCCAACTCTTTGCCTTCGAGAATATAACCATCTGCTCGACCGATTTGACCAGGTCTAGAGGATATACAAGCTAAGCAGTGATAAGATTTATCTTGGTGACTTACCTAACAGACGACCTGTAACAAATGCTTCTTTTAAAGGCTCTTCTACGTTTGCTTGAGGCAAAGCCTGACGAGTTTCATACTTTTTCAAGGCTGCTTTGCTTCGTTTCTTCAACAAAATATCTTCTTCCGGGTTTTCCTGTGTAACTGTGTGTCCTTTTTTACTAACGACTTTACGGCGACCAAGTTCTTTTAAATAGTGAGCTTCAAACCATTGTCTAAATGGAGCTCCATCGATCTGAACTATTGCTCGCTTGACAAGAGTTTTTGTTCGGACAAGTTCATTACTAGAAGCATTATAGACAACATCAATTATTTTAGTTTTCCGTGAGATAGCTTGAGAAGGCCAGCTGAAATTCCCTTGATCCAAACGCATTGCACGGAGCTTTAAATTCCCACCTCGGACACGAACTGTATGGACACGTTTAGGTCCAAGCTTTGTCATTGCTGCTGGACGTCCTAACTCGAACTTCCTCTTTTTGCGATTTCGCTCTCTGCGAGCTCCAGTTTTAGCCCTTTTATGAATGCGATCTCGAGCAATACCTTAAAAAATTAGTATATTACATAAGATTTTAATAAATGAGAAAACAGGCCACAACTAGCCGTCAGATGGCATGATTACTATGAGATCGCAAAGTGACACATTTTGCAAATAAAAATTCCGTCTTATTTTGGCTTGTTAATACATACATTATAAAAAGTTCTGGGCATTATTTGTGCCTGGCATTACTGTAGATTTGAGTTGTTTTTAGTTATGATGAATAGTAGTGAGGTACCTGTAGATTTAACTTGACTGCATTAGTAGTTGAGGGAAGTAACCACATCCCGACCCAATAATACCATTGTGAATCTGGCTTCATTATGACTAAACTGTTAGTCGAACATGTTATATAAATTACATGACGGATAGGTTGAGGAATCGGACAATTAGAATTGGTACGAACATAGACCATAAGGCTACTCTTGTCCAGAAATATTTGACTGAACAGAAAAGACTTATTTCAGCTACAGCTTGAATTTTAAATACATGAGTTTCATCTTGAGACGTGATAGATATCTCAATGTAACTATAATTTAATGAGTCAACTAGACTTGAGACATCAGGTCGTTGACGGTAACGAAATTCGCTCATTTAGAGATAAATGGCACAAGCAACACAGCTGATGTCAGTACGAGATGAACACCCTAACTTTAATTCCTTACTTAACTGCAGAACTGTGCATTCTAATTCCAGTATTATTTAGCTCCAGCAAGTAGGCTGACATTTTCCAAACCACTTCAGCGTCGCTCATATACCGTCCATTAATTATAGCCTCACCACATACTAAGCTTCCACACAAGATGGAAACCAGAAATCTGATCCCGTAGCTAGTGATATGAACGTGACCTACGAATTATCCTCACCAAAATTCAATTCCAGAACTTTGCATAAAGGCCCGATACTAAAAACTCAGTAGTAAGTCAGAAACTATAATACAGCCGAAGATAAGAGGCCTGGTGGGTGTTACCATTAGCGCTTCCGGAAAACAACATACATGCTAATGGAACACCAGCTAGAATAATGAATAACTCTTTTTTGATAAGGATGTGCTTGGTTCTATTTGTGATATGGAGCTGAAGCACGCCTTTTGTTTTCACTTCTAAACAAGCAGAGGGTTCTGTATATTACGGCGCGGGAACTCACCACATCATAGTCCTCATTATACATTCTCATCAATTGAGCAAAGGAACTTAAGGTACGAGGTGAGGCAGACGGTTGAAAAAATCCGGTTTATAAGTAATTTATATAACCCAAGCATAGATGAAAAGCTCATTCAACAGTCGGAACTTCCTACAAAGCAAGAAACCCACCCATGCCGCAAATGACTTAACGATACCGCCAAGTTGTGTGCACAACAGCCAGTAAATCAAAACAAATCGGGTAGATGTCAATAACCAATCATATTATCCTAAGCATACATACATCACAGTATCTAGGCGGTGTGCTTAAAATGAGAGATCGCAGATTCCAGTATTTCTCTGACAAGATTTTACACAACAGGGTGTTATTTAAGCTAAGAGATATCAGGAGTGGTAGTCATGGTCTTATGTGTATGAACGATTTCACAGTTGGCAGTCAACAAAGAGTTGGAGCGAAATCCATCTTGTTCGGCTAGAAGACTGTGCTAAACGAAATACACCAAGAAGTAGTCCTTGAATCAGTATTATTCCTCCTGAAATTTAATGGACTTACTAATCTTTTACTATCTTTGGGTATATTATTATTAATGGCATTATTCTTAGCTTTGCTATTTTTATATGCAGATAATATCAAGATATGGAGATTGATTAGAAGTCAACATGATGGAAGGTACCCAAATGACTTAGATTCTGGTAGTTAGTAATAAACGCTTCCAAGTGAATTATGACGCACATTGGTCTACAAAGCATGGACAAATACACAGTGAATAATATTGACCTACCTGTTATTCAAACACAGATTGTTTTCAACTAGGGCCTAAAAACTACTACTGTTTGTTCTAAACTCGAACTGTTACCCCATGTCTAAAAAGAAGACAATGAGATGTCAAAAAGGTTTAAATAACCGCACGTAAATTGATTACCGGAATTTTAAAGATATTGTATGACAATAGACTGAATAAACACAGACTATTCCCCTTGTCAGATCAAAAAAGATTTGATCGCAATTTCTGAATTACCTACGCCTGTTACTCCTCATGAAAAAATAGGCCACAGGCCAGGATTTTGTTGTCAACCCTGTGCTGAGATTTACTTTCCGATTGTTTCTAGTAGCTATTCACTCTTTTGGTAGCTGCCTCCAATTTTCGACGCTGTGTTTTCGTTGATCTTCCTCTTTTCCTTTTTCCTTCGGGATCCTAAGTAAGAGCTTGACTCATGAAGCAGTTTGATTATTTCCGCATTGTATGCTCTATCCCTTTTCAGGGTCTTTTCCTGGTTTTCCTTCCAGCTGGAAGTCGGTTAGTTCTTTCCCACTGTAGGTTATGGTTGATGATACATGACTACCAGATCTTGGATATTTTTCACAGGTTACTGTTTACAGTTACCTGCAAGCATTTTTTTTAAAGCCAGTTTGCTCCATGTCGAACAAAATTGATGACTCCATCCCCAACACTTCCCAGTACGAGTTTTTACCTGGAAGCAACTTTAGAAGATCTACAGTTAGAGTCACTTGGTAATAGGCTCACATCTGACATGACTTGATGTTTATCCTCTTCCAAAACAGACTTTACGAAGACACTGAAGTAGCTCATTAGTCCAGAACAGGTTACTTGTGAGGTGACTGCTGAATGAAACTTATTACATCAACATGTGTCTGAAGTTCCATCTGCCAATGCACTGAAAAAACCGGATCAAGGAGCAGACTACAATTTCCACGACAAGCGCAGGCTAACGAGGCTGAAACTGATGTGAGTATTCAATCTTTCACTTCAAACTCATCTCACACCCGCAAAGGTTACAACGACCTTATTCGAGACACTCTCACCCACTTTAACCTAGTAGGCCGTTTGTTTAATATATGTCTCATCAACGCTAGGTCGATCTGCAATAAAAAGACGGATTTAGCCCTGTTTGTATCCACATATCAACCATCATTTATAATGATATCTGAAGCATGGACTAACAGCAATACTTCCGACCTAAGTATATCTCTTGATAACTATTTCCTATATAGAAGTGGTAGATTGAAAAGACGAGGCGGAGGATGCCTGATTTATGCTCACTCTAGCCTAAACTCACTACTATGTGATATGCCTGAACTAAACAAACTGGATTGTATTAAAGCGGTCGAATTCCGTTACCTTACTGTTCGGCTGTGTTTACCGTCAACCTAACGCATCAATAGATGACATAGCAATAGTATCGGAGGTATTCACACTAGCATCATCTCTTCCATTCACAGGCAAGCTTATTTGTGGTGACTTCAACTTGCCCGAAATTTCTTGGTTCCCAGTCAGGGCACCGAAGCGTTATGAATCATTTATAGAATGTCTAGAGCTCGGACAATGGACTCAGTATGTCAATAGCCCTACCAGACATCAAAATATCTTGGACTTAGTCTTTACCAGTGGCCTCACCCCCAATACTGTGTATAATGGAAAAACGTTTCCAGGTAGTGATCATAACATTGTCATATACAGCCTTAATATAAAAACCACAACCGGTAGACGTAAAACCGCAACACTTGGTAAAAACTATCGCAAGGTTGGTTGGAATAACTTCCACAATTACCTAAGAAGCACTGATCGGGGAACTTTCTTTACTGCAAACAATACCGACACACTAACCAATATATTCTATCTCAACATCAGAAGTATCATCAACAAAATCGCAAATTAGAATACTGTAGACCTACGGTCTCTAAAGATAATAATAATAATAATTTATTCTCAAATAACATTTTGTTACATGAGGCATGCCAGTTTACAGGCAAGATCAAATTGTTACAAATGATACAATTTACAACTGTAGTAAATTAATCAGCTGGGTCTATAATTTATAAGATATGAATGTAGAATGGTTTTAGTCAGTATCACAGTTAGCGCGCTTCATGAGAGTTGCGTTGCGACGTGCAACTGACGGTCGATACTAGATTCATGTGCAGTTGAGGACTTCTAGAAATCGCAATCTTATATCCCTTTGGAATATTTGAGTCTTTAAAGATGGTGCAGGACGGGGTCACTCGTTCCGTATCTCAAGGGGGCTGAAAAACGGTTCAAGAAAACAAAAAAAGGACGAGAAGCAGAGAAGACAATGTTCATGAAGAAGTGGTTGAGGTATGACTACTCAGTCTGATTCTCTTTCATTAAAGTATTTTAGTAAGCAGGAACATCCTAATAGGTTAAAGGAAATAACTGTAGACAAGGTATGAGTGGATAATCAACTGACAAATGGAGGTGGTTCAGAATATGTAGTTATAAAATATAGTGCTAAAAGCAGTGTTATGATACACAAATGGCTGTCTCCCTTTTTTTTGTCGACGCTATTGGAGCCTTTTTTAGATTTTATAGGGTCTTGAGTAGGCTTCGTTTTTTTTGTTTTTATTTTATCGAATTGTCTAGTTTGCTTGTAATAGGATTACTGGGTAGGAAGTTAAACCAATTTAACATTCTAAACACGATTTAAAGAGGTATTTTGCATGATAAGTCATCATCAATACCACTAGTTCGTGACATTCCAATAGACCATAAGGAGCCGTAATTTATATACCGGTCGGTACACGAAGACGTCTTCAAAGACATTGTACTCGTTTCCACAACTTTATTGACTTTTCCTCTTTAGTGACGATGACTTAAATAATTATCGGAATAGAGGCAATAAATACACAAAAAGCAGTCGCACAGGAAAACGTGCAGTCGAACTTAATAATTACTCTGTAGAATTATGGTCTACTATGATATTAGTGCTGCTCTAATAATAGACCTAGTCCCAAAGTTGTAGATTTGTTATGATGTAACTGATCAATCTATAAGATCTCACGTGCAAATCACATCATCGTCTACACCAACTCACTGCATCGTAACAATTACCAACACATGATGGAGATGAATTTCAGGCTAGAGATGGAACAATATATTTCATATGAATAAATGATATAAGGTGAGATTGAGCAGGGACCACGCCTTCATGACCGAGCCATGCCACCCGATGGACTCTGATTAATTCCTATTCATTTTTCCCGCCTCTCTCCATTGTTTTGTATTTCTCCGCGTTCAATGTAGAATGTGTATTTGCCATATTGTCTTGTGGTAGGGCTCAATGCCACTACACTACTCTCCCACCAGAATCAACGTGACGTTGGTTCGGTACAAAATTGAGTGGGATCGTCACGTGCCGGAGGTTGCCAATAATCATAAGAATCCTCCGGGTATTGATAAACTGAAAGATAAATAAAAAAGGAGGCAGCATCTGGTTGGGAAATACATGTAAAAATTTCAAAATACCTGTTTTCATGTTTAACACGCTTAAAATGAAAATTTAAGTAAATATTATTCGAGCTAAACAAAGTGGGATTATAATAATAATAAAATGACTCCGTATAGGGATATTTTAATGAGTCACCGTAATAATAATAATAATGATAAAACGTAAGACGCGTGTTAATAACCGTTGGTTAATAACGTAACTTATAGGTAGTAAGTATTTTGTGTTTATAAATATTAAAAGCAATCCATATTGTAAAAATGCTAATATTGGTATTAGTTTTGGCTTAAATTATAAAATTAAATAAAGTTTATGCCTGTAAGCTGTCCATATGAGTTGATTTCCAACTCGTATTAGTAGGCTAACTCAGTCACTCAGTAACAACGTGGAACTTTGTACGTACGTACATCAGTTCGAGTTGCCACACCACATTAACACAGAGATTCAGTTATCGATGCAAATCCCGTAGTGGTAGTAGTAGATGTCGTGAAAGTATAAGTAGTGATAGGGAACATTAGGGTTTGATGATGTTATTCAAGAAGTATAATCCAGTGAAATAAATTTGGAAAGAAAATAAAGGACATGAAGAATTCAGAAGATTAGAGTTTGAGAGAACACAGAGAGTGGATGTGTAGAATTATGGTCTACTATGATATTAGCACTGCTCTAATAATAGACCTAATCCTAAAATTGTAGATTTATCATGATGTAACTGCCTAATCTATAAGATCTTACGTGGAAGTTACATCATCGCCTACACCAATTCATTGCATTGTAACAATTATCAATACGTGATAGAGGACAAGCTTAGGCTAGAGATGGAACAATATATTTAATATGAATAAAAGATAAGCTGGAAGATAAATCGAAAAGAAGGCAGCAGCATCTGGTCGGGAAATACATGTAGTAATTCTAACATATCTGATTGCATGTTTAACACGATTAAAATGAAAATTTAGGTAAATATTATTCGAGCTAAGCAAAGTGGGATTATAATAATAATAAAATGATTCAGTATAAGGATATTTTAATAAAGTGCCGTAAGATACGTAGTGATATCCGTAGGTTAATAACATTTCCTGTTTAGGAATATTAAAAACAGCCAATATTAGAGAAATGTTAAAAGTGGTATTATATTTGGTCGAAATTATGAGATCAAATAACGTATGTGCCGGTAATTTGTCCATGCGTTGATTTCCAATTGGATCTGTATTAGTAGGCTAACTTAAAGAACAAAAGTATAATCGCGGAGAAGAATTCCAACTAGTGTTCCAGTTAGTTTGATACGGTTTATTTAGATATGGGGAGATTTTCTCGACCTCGTTTGTACTTGACCGTGATAGAATTTAGTAATACAACTAATACATATGAATTGTTATCGAAAATTTTTAAATACGTGAAAAGTAATCATTATGTGGACTTTGGACATATAGCTAAGAGCGATTCGTTAAACATGAGTGTACCCGTTAGAGATATGCTCTAGACTCAATGTTCTGATTTGCCATAGACTATTTATTTATATTCGTACCTATCGGCTGATGGTACATACAAGTTAGTTGAGAGTGTCAGTTTAGTATAAGACGGAATGCTATTTCATTGAGATATAGTGATTATAAGTTACTGGAATCAGTTAGGTCTATGTGCCACATTTTTAGGTGATGTGGTGCTGCAAGATGTATTCGTCTAAATAAGTTTTTACAAGATGATTAACAGTGAGTGATGCTCATGGAATTACCAGGAAGAACATAAGGTGTAACCAAGGGGAGTTCACTCTCAACTCATGTCTATGATAATGGCTTGAACCTCAGTCAGTGTTGAGATAAATTCGACATTGATGTTTTCAGTTTGCAGGAGATTTGCTCAACTGCTTATACTGATTGTTTGCATGCATGATTGTGTCGCTAAACCTCCAATTAGACTGACAAGGTTTTGAGATATTTACTGAATGAGCAACTGATAAACATACTGTAATCATCCGTAGTGAATGAAAAGAAAAACAACACTACTTAAGGATAATAATAAGTCGATTTGCTGACCGATTTGCTAATAGTTTCGTCAATTTTATCAATCATATTACGTGATTGTCAAGTCATGACAATGCTTTATGACGATATCCTGAAACCATCATTTTTAACTAGTTGTAGTGTTGATTGAGGATTAGCCGGTGGAAAAATAGGTATTTTTGCTTTACTTACTTACTTACTTACGCCTGTTACTCCCAATGGAGCATAGGCCGCCGACCAGCATTCTCCAACCCACTCTGTCCTGGGCCTTCTTTTCTAGTTCCATCCAATTCTTGTTCATTTTTCTCATATCTATCTCCATTTCCCGGCGTAATGTATTCTTTGGTCTTCCTCTCCTCCTTCGGCCTTCAGGATTCCATATGAGGGCTTGTCTTGTGACGCAGTTGGGTGTTTTTCTCAATGTGTGTCCTATCCACTTCCAGCGCTTCTTCCTGATTTCTTCCTCCACTGGGATCTGATTTGTTCTCTCCCACAGTAGGTTGTTGTTGATAGTGTCCGGCCAACGGATCTGAAGTATTTTGCGTAGACAACTGTTAATAAACACCTGTATCTTTTGGACGATGGATTTCGTAGTTTTCCAGGTTTCCGCCCCATACAGTAGAACTGTCTTGACATTTGTATTGAAAATTCTGACTTTGGTGTTGGTTGCCAATTGTTTTGAGTTCCAGATATTCTTCAGTTGTAGATATGCTGCTCTTGCTTTGCCAATCCGTGCCTTCACATCTGCATCAGATCCACCGTGTTCATCGATGATACTGCCCAAATATGTAAAGGTTTTTACATCTTCCAAAGCTTCTCCGTCAATTGTGATTGGATTGGTACATGTTGTGTTGTATCGAAGAATCTTGCTTTTCCCTTTGTGTATTTTGAGACCTATTGCTGCTGAGGCTGCAGCTACACTGGTTGTCTTCTCCTGCATTTGTTGTTGTGTGTGCGATAGAAGAGCCAGATCATCTGCGAAGTCTAGATCATCCAACTGCATCCTAGCTATCCACTGTATCCCGTGCTTCCCTTCAGATGTTGATGTCTTCATGATCCAGTCGATCACCAGGAGAAAGAGAAAGGGTGAGAGTAAGCAACCTTGCCTAACACCGGTCTTTACTTCAAACGACTTTGTCAACTGTCCTCCATGAACGATCTTGCAGTTTAATCCATCATAGGAATTCTGTATGATATTGACTATCTTCTGAGGCACGCCGTAGTGTCGAAGAAGCTTCCATAGGGTTGTTCTGTCCACGCTATCAAATGCTTTTTCGTAGTCGATGAAGTTGATATGGAGTGATGAATTCCATTCAATTGATTGTTCCACAATGATCCGTAGAGTTGCGATTTGGTCTGTGCACGATCTATCCTTACGGAATCCAGCCTGTTGGTCTCGAAGTTGGGCGTCTACGGAGTCCTTCATCCTGTTTAACAATACCCTGTTGAAGACTTTTCCCGGTATTGAAAGAAGAGTGATTCCCCTGTAGTTGTCACAGTTGCTGAGATCGCCTTTCTTTGGTATTTTGACTAGAAGTCCTTCTTTCCAGTCTCTCGGTACCTGTTCCTCATCCCAGATCTTTTTGAAGAGAGTTTGGAGTATCCTTGCAGTTGCCGCTACGTCTGCTTTCAGTGCCTCTGCTGGAATGCTGTCTAGTCCTGCTGCTTTGCCACTCTTGATTTGTCTGATAGCCATGCTGATTTCTTCAATTGTCGGTGCGCCAACATCAATTGGGAGGTCCGTGAGTGCTGCTTCGATGTTAGGTGGGTTCAGTGGGGCTGGTCGATTCAAGAGTTCTTTGAAGTGTTCTACCCACCTGTTTCGTTGTTCTTCAATGTTGGTGATTATCTTGCCTTCCTTGCTTTTCACTGGTCGTTCTGGTTTACGGTGATTTCCGGAGAGTTTCTTTGTTGTGTCATACAGTTGTCTCATGTTTCCTTCTCTTGCAGCCTTTTCCGCCGTAATTGCCAAATCTTCCACATATTTACGTTTGTCGGTTCTGATGCTCCTTTTCACTTGCTTGTTTACTTCTGTGTATTCAGCCTGTGCCTTGACTTTTTCTGCTCTTGTTCGACTGGTATTGATTGCTACTTTCTTGTTCCTCCTTTCTTGAATCTCATCCAGTGTATCGACCGTGATCCAATCCTTGTGATGGTGCTTCTTTTGGCCCAGAACCTCATGACATGTTGAAGTGATTGCCTCTTTTATCTCGTTCCAGTTGCTCTCCATAGTAGTTCCTTCTCCATTGAGTAGATCATGAAAGGCTTGGAACTTATTGCTGAGGGTTATCTTGAATTTATTGAGTTTGTCAGTATCCCGAAGAAGAGCCGTATTAAATTTTTGTGATATTGTCCTCCCCGTTGTCCAGTGCCTCTTGAGTTTCAATTTCATCTTGGCGACCAGCAAGTGATGATCTGATGCTATATCAGCTCCTCTCTTTGTTCTCACGTCCTCCATCGTCCTCCTGAACTTTTTGTTGATGCAGATATGGTCGATTTGGTTCTGTGTGCTGTGATCCGGTGAAGTCCATGTGGTTTTGTGTATGCGTTTATGTGGGAATATAGTCCCGCCTATGACCAGTTTATTGAAGGCACATAGATTTGCAAATCTCTCACCATTTTCGTTCCTTTCTCCGAGTCCGTGTCGTCCCATGATCTCTTCATATCCGGTGTTGTCAGTTCCAACCTTGGCATTTAGGTCTCCCATTAGAATAGTCAGGTCTTTTGTTGGGCACTTCTTGACGATTGACTGCAGCCTATCGTAGAATTGATCTTTAGCGTCTTCATTGTAGTCATTGGTAGGCGCGTAGCATTGGATGACGTTCATTGTAATGCCCTATTTCGTTGTTTCGAATGAGGCTTTGATGATCCTTGGTCCATGAGATTCCCATCCTATAAGTGCATTTTGTGCTTGTTTGGACAGCATCAATGCAACTCCTTGTGTATGTGGGGCATTTTCTTGTTCATGTCCGGAGTATAACAGCAGCTCCCCTGAAGCTAGTCGTTGTTGTCCAACTTGCGTCCAATGTGTTTCACTGATCCCAAGCACCTCTAAATTGTATCTCCTCATTTCTGCAGCAATTTGGAAAACTCTCCCAGTCTCCCACATTGTGCGAGCATTCCATGTACCTAAATAAATGGTTGCTCTAGTTGTCAGAAGGGGCATCGGCCTCGTGACTTCCGAAGAAACTCGGCTTTCATCATGAGGCGTCATAATTCTTCTAAACGAAGACCTCCTGACTCCCAGGGCAGAGTTTAAATGGTTTGAATAATTTTTTCTGGTTAGCGTTTTTTTAGCGAGTTAGTTTTCTACGGGATGGGGTCGCTAACCCTATGCCCAACCCTCCTCCTTTATCCTGGCTTGGGACCGGCAGTAGCCCCCGGAAAGGGACTCCAGGCGGAGTTATTGTTGCTTTAGGTGATTTGAAATTATCAGAAATTTGTAGCGTTGACGAAACTGAGCCGCCTAATTATATTATAAATTTCAATTCAAGAATATACATCTAGTGTTAATTTTAGTAATAGGTTCCGGAGTTTTAATTTTAAATGTTTGTTTAGCCAACAACTATCTGATTGTTTAGCTATCATACTAAGGCAGTATGCTAGTACTTGAATTTGTAACTTTATTATCTAAACTATGTCCTTTTATGTTACTAATATGGTAGACCGATTGAAAAACCCAAATACGTATAGCAAGAATGACTATGATGGGTTTGGTGAGAAATGCTAAAGGCGATTCAAATGACTTTCGAATTCAAAAGGCATGGAGATATAATGCAACGCATTTACAGGGTAGTTTAACATGCAGGTTATTGATGTATATGACAAACATTGCCAGAAAAATAATTTTAAAGTTAAGACTGCTTATGAAACTTCAGGCAGGATTATGATGAGTTATAAACTTCCCATAAGAGGTTCCTGTATTTAGCATAGTGGCACGTACAAATATGTAGCAAAAGCAACTGGAAAATATATAATGTTAAGTACAAAAAAAACATACAGTAAAATAGTTAAACTCGCCTGGATTATTTTTGAAAATTGGAATATTCAGTAGACGACAATGTAACGCCATTCGTGAGAAGTAATGATCCAAAAGCATCCAGAATAAAACATGCAGTATGGTAATTAATTCCAGGGTCCTTGGTGCCGCTGACGTTTTTGTCACTTGCTCGGATCAGAACAATTGAATGAATCCAGATAATTGTATGGTTGCCATTGAACGAGCCATCTAAAATGACCTCAAGATTGCAGAAAACTTATAGCTAAAACTCACCGTATGTTTTTGTAGTAGTGTCATCCTTGTTGTTTGGCAATGGAACTCGAAAATTGGAAATTAGGCAGGCAGTGGTCGGAAGAATAAAGATATTACAGGATAGTGAGCATTAATCAGAGGACTATTAGAATAATGGGTTTACATAAGTATATATAGATCCAGAGTTATCAGGTGAAAAAGAGAACTAATAATAATAGGTTGCGTTTCTTAAGTCGGGCTCACCAATGTAGAATTATGGTCTACTATGATATTAGCACTGCTCTAATAATAGACCTAATCCTAAAATTGTAGATTTATCATGATGTAACTGCCTAATCTATAAGATCTTACGTGGAAGTTACATCATCGCCTACACCAACTCATTGCATTGTAACAATTATCAATACGTGATAGAGGACAAGCTTAGGCTAGAGATGGAACAATATATTTAATATGAATAAAAGACATAACGTAACATTTAGCAGGAGGGACCACGCCTGCATGGTTGAGCCATGCCATAAGATTAACTCGTGGTAATTCAATTCACTGTTACCGCCTTTCTTCATTGTTCGGTATTTCCCAGCGTTTAATGTTGAATGTCTATTTTCCAGTTTGTCTCGTGTTACGGCTCGATGCCACTACAGATGCACCTGCGCCATTGCAAACGATTTTGAGCCATGTCATTCAAGGTCTCTAACCACCGGTTGCTATCGATCGCGGACCACAACCAGGTAGTCTACACCTACCAACATGGCTCAGTCCATTTGTCAGTGACTTCATGGATTTGTACCATGTTTTGGCCTGGCCGCTAATGGCTTTCTTCCAACCTACTTATTTCAACATATATTGAAACCACTATATGGAAACTGAGAAACCCCGGGTTTAGATTAAAAATGCCCACGTCCTACAAAAGTTTATTTCCAAAGAAATTTATTTTGCTTTTTTAACTTTTAGTTTTTTTGAATAAAACTCCAACTCTTTGCCTTCGAGAATATAACCATCTGCTCGACCGATTTGACCAGGTCTAGAGGATATACAAGCTAAGCAGTGATAAGATTTATCTTGGTGACTTACCTAACAGACGACCTGTAACAAATGCTTCTTTTAAAGGCTCTTCTACGTTTGCTTGAGGCAAAGCCTGACGAGTTTCATACTTTTTCAAGGCTGCTTTGCTTCGTTTCTTCAACAAAATATCTTCTTCCGGGTTTTCCTGTGTAACTGTGTGTCCTTTTTTACTAACGACTTTACGGCGACCAAGTTCTTTTAAATAGTGAGCTTCAAACCATTGTCTAAATGGAGCTCCATCGATCTGAACTATTGCTCGCTTGACAAGAGTTTTTGTTCGGACAAGTTCATTACTAGAAGCATTATAGACAACATCAATTATTTTAGTTTTCCGTGAGATAGCTTGAGAAGGCCAGCTGAAATTCCCTTGATCCAAACGCATTGCACGGAGCTTTAAATTCCCACCTCGGACACGAACTGTATGGACACGTTTAGGTCCAAGCTTTGTCATTGCTGCTGGACGTCCTAACTCGAACTTCCTCTTTTTGCGATTTCGCTCTCTGCGAGCTCCAGTTTTAGCCCTTTTATGAATGCGATCTCGAGCAATACCTTAAAAAATTAGTATATTACATAAGATTTTAATAAATGAGAAAACAGGCCACAACTAGCCGTCAGATGGCATGATTACTATGAGATCGCAAAGTGACACATTTTGCAAATAAAAATTCCGTCTTATTTTGGCTTGTTAATACATACATTATAAAAAGTTCTGGGCATTATTTGTGCCTGGCATTACTGTAGATTTGAGTTGTTTTTAGTTATGATGAATAGTAGTGAGGTACCTGTAGATTTAACTTGACTGCATTAGTAGTTGAGGGAAGTAACCACATCCCGACCCAATAATACCATTGTGAATCTGGCTTCATTATGACTAAACTGTTAGTCCAACATGTTATATAAATTACATGACGGATAGGTTGAGGAATCGGACAATTAGAATTGGTACGAACATAGACCATAAGGCTACTCTTGTCCAGAAATATTTGACTGAACAGAAAAGACTTATTTCAGCTACAGCTTGAATTTTAAATACATGAGTTTCATCTTGAGACGTGATAGATATCTCAATGTAACTATAATTTAATGAGTCAACTAGACTTGAGACATCAGGTCGTTGACGGTAACGAAATTCGCTCATTTAGAGATAGATGGCACAAGCAACACAGCTGATATCAGTACGCAACAAATGTCCCAGCCATCTCAACTGATGAAGTTTCACTACTTCATCAATTGATTTGCCATCCTTACCTAGTACCCGTTTCCTAACAACTGAGTTGCTTACTCGGTGGTCCCAGGATATACGAGCAATGCTTCGAAGACACCTATGGTTGAATACTAGTAACCTACGAATATCCTCCACTCTTACCGGCCATGATTCACTGCCATAAAGTAGGACGGAACGAACTGCTGCGCAGTAAACACGTCCTTTGGTTGGTAGACGGACAGCTCGCCTACGCCACAAATGACGCAAGTTGGCAAAAGCTAGTCGAGCCTTCTGTATCCGTGCTTAGATTTCGTCACACACCAGACCACAAAGGCTGATGAGACTCCCAAGATAAGTGGAGCGGTCGATACGCTCAATTACTTCACTCCATATCATTAGTTCGGGTGTCGATGCAACCCAATCCTGAAGCAACATTTTGCATTTCGAGGGAGAAAATCGCATGCCGAACATGCCTTCATTGTTGCTTAGAGTGGTCAGCAGACTCGGCATTGTGTCAGCGTCTTCACCAAATAGAACTATGTCATCGGCATATTCCAAGTCAAAAAGTGGATCTCCCGGTAGACGTTCAACCCCTGGAAATTCAGATGTGGAAAGTGCTATTTCTAAAAGCGCGTCAACGACAAAGTTAAACAAGAATGGAGAGAGTGGACAGCCCTGCTGAACACCACTTGAGGTAATCAGTTCTGATGACAATTCGTCATAAGCTCTCACTCGACCAATTGTGTTCTAGTAGATAGCTTTTATAAGGTTGATGCACTTCTTTGGTACTGCTTCCAGTAATAAACACTGCCATATAACCTCACGATCAACGGAGTCAAATGCCGCCTTAAGGTCGAGAAATACGATTATTGTGGGGCGTCTGAATGTGTGTCTATGTTCCAGGACCTGATGTAGTGTGAATATCTGGTCTATACAACCACGTCCAGGTCGAAAACCAGCCTGGTTTTCTCTAGTCTGCTCTTCACGAGCTTTGGTTAGGCGTCGAAGTAATATTGAAGCTAATATTTTAGACACTATATTAGCCAAACTAATTCCTCTGTGATTGTCACAAGAGGACTTTTGTCCTTTCTTATAGACTGGAACAGTCAGTTATTGGGACCAGTCAGATGGGATTACGTCCAGTTCCCAGATTCTACCTAAGACCTCAGTCAATCTCGCTGCTAATACTGGACCGCCATCCTTAAAAAGCTCAGGGGTAAACCTGTCAGGGCCTGCTGCTCTCCCACGCTTCAGATTTCCTATAGCTTTTTCAACTTCGTAAAGAGTCGGAGGACTTACATTAACTTGCCATTCAGGTAAATTGGAGATCGTGGGAAACCGAAGTGTGACTAAAGGCCAGTTGAACTGATCCCAAAGTGTTCTGCCCATCGATCCAATCTCCTGGATTGAGAATGAATAATATGCCCATCTTTTTCGGAGATAGTTTCGCTAACAGTTGGGTTCTTAATCCCGGTTTCCTTAACAAGTCTGAACAGTTGCCTGCTGTTACCTATTGCCGCTGTCTTTTCCATCTCTTGCTTTCGCTACCCACCACTGTTCACGATCATTGCGTAGGCTTCTAGTCAGCTTACACTTAGGCTGACTCCGCTCTTCGTTATGTTCAGAGCCAGATGGAATGAGTTTTCAAGCATCTATCAGTGCGGTAGACGCTGCTGAGATCCAGTGTTTCTCCTTAACCTTATGGTTTACCAAACTTGCAGACATCACTGCTGTTTCGACAGCTTTTCGGATGTCATTCCACGCTGCCTCGGGGTGGGCATCACTTACATGGCTGCCTGACTGTATTCCTAATTGTTCCTGAGACATACTCTTAGCTTGACTATCATTAAGTACGACCCTAAGGGGTTTCTTTGCACCATCTTTCCTACGTCCAGAAAGACGCAGGCAAATACGCGCTCGCACTAGAGCATGATATGAGTCTAAGCATGTGCTCCAAAATGAGCGACAGTCTTCTATCGAGCCAATCCATCGGTGGCTGATGGCGATGTGATCTATTTGGGTCCAACGTTGGGACGAATTAGGGGGTCGCCATGTCAAAAGATGTTTTTCCTTATGCTTAAAGTTAGTGTTTGCAAGAAACAGACGGTTATCTGAGCATAGCTGCAACAGACGGTCGCCGTTATCTGTTCTTTGAGCCGCGACACCATAAGATCCACCCAGGTGTCTTTCTCTTTCGTTTAGTTTACCTAGTTGAGCATTAAAGTCACCAGCCACTATTACTACATCTGAACGCCTAGCTTTTCGGAGAAGGTCGGAAAGCTTTCTGTAAAACTCATCTTTTACATTATCTGAGCTGCAGTTAGCGGGAGAGTAGGCAGAGACGACGAAGAGGCAACGACGAGTGTCCCTATCTTTCCCAGTCCTTACTGTTCCGTTTAGTCAGACAGCGCACAAACGACTGTCTACTGGGATCCAGTCTAAGAGAGCTAGTACCGCCCTAGGACTCAATGATATACCTACGCCAGCGAGGCCACGGGAAGCAGCATCAGGGCTTCCAGATACACAAAGCGTAAATCGAGTCGG
Organism: Schistosoma spindalis; assembly: GCA_946903255.1. Taxonomy (NCBI): domain Eukaryota; kingdom Metazoa; phylum Platyhelminthes; class Trematoda; order Strigeidida; family Schistosomatidae; genus Schistosoma; species Schistosoma spindalis. The sequence continues at coordinate 41,777,848 of OX336420.1, read as the reverse complement.
TTCGTTACTTTGACATGGTGAGGTCAAATGAATGACACCACTCGGATCCTGTGTGCGCGTTTCGGAGACGCAGCACACATTGATGGAGCGAGGTTCTAAAGTCCTAGCTAAGGAAGCCTGTTGTCCTACTTGGCACAGTGTTCGGACGTTGAAAGCTCCTATGTGTAATTTAGAGCGTGGTTTCAAACGACCAGGAATAACGTTCCGCGTACTCGAATCGTTTGCACTAGTGGGGCGAGGTGATAAAGGGACATGAGAAGGGTTAGTCGTGGAAATAAGAGAGTTATTAGGAGGTGTAGGAAGAATTTGAATGTGACCAACTTGGTCTCGTGTGCTGTTACCGGTATGAGGGCTGATATCACTTTCCGGCTGCCCACACCGTGGAAGGGTATTTCTTGAGGAACCTGAAAAGGAAATCGCATTAGTGTTTGTCTTAAAGACCTGGGAGCGTGACCGCTGAGCCCAAGGGACAGCTGCTTGAGGCCGGTCGCACACGGCCTTTTTGTGGGAGGTTTTTAATGTGTTAGCTCCGTTCTTCAAAGGGCCTTACCGCCGGAGACGGAAATCCGTGGGGTAAGGTGAAGTGTGACATTTTTAGGGTCAACCCTTTCCTTCCTTGTGAGAAGGCAGCATCGCTGTAGATGCTAGTTGTCCGAGGGAAACACCTTACTGCTGTCACACCTCTGTACAGTCAGCAGTACGACTTCGCCCTCAGACCTTGAGTTGCTGCATTTAGTCTTACCGTTCTCCAATCGACCTGTCCGGCATGGTAGAGCCTGAAGAAACATATGTTTTAGCCAATATAGCTCGGTTGGGTCATCACGATAGGCAATCTCGACCACCACTTCAAGGTAGCAGCTACGGTCTGGCAGTAGGCTAACTGAAAGAACAAAAGTGTTACAGTGGAGAATTCCAAAAAGTGTTCCAGTTAGTTTGATACAGTTTATTTAGTTATGGGGAGCTTTTCTCGACCTCATTTTTATTTGACCGTGATAGAATTTAGTGATATTACTAATACATATGAATGAATATCAAAAAGAAAAGTTATTTATTACGTGAAAAGTAATAATCATGTGATTTTTGGACAGATAGATAAGAGCAATTCGTTAAACGTGAGCGTATTCGTAGGAAACATGCTCTAGACTCAATGTTCTGATTTGCCATAGACTATTTATTTATATTTTCACCTACTGGCTGATGATGAATACAAGTTAGTTGCAAGTTTGCAGATTAGCGTGAGGCGGAATACGATTCACTGAGATATATGGTGATTATAAGTTGTTGGTGATGTAGTGCCGCGAGATGACTTTGGTCAAATAAGTCTTTACAAGATGATCAACAGCGAGTGATGCTCATGTGATTATCAGGAAGAACATAAGTTGTAACCAAGGGGAGTTCACTCTCAACTCATGTCTATGATAATGGCTTGAACCTCAGTCAGTGTTGAGATAAATTCGACATTGATGTTTTCAGTTTGCAGGAGATTTGCTCAACTGCTTATACTGATTGTTTGCATGCATGATTGTGTCGCTAAACCTCCAATTAGACTGACAAGGTTTTGAGATATTTACTGAATGAGCAACTGATAAACATACTGTAATCATCCGTAGTGAATGAAAAGAAAAACAACACTACTTAAGGATAATAATAAGTCGATTTGCTGACCGATTTGCTAATAGTTTCGTCAATTTTATCAATCATATTACGTGATTGTCAAGTCATGACAATGCTTTATGACGATATCCTGAAACCATCATTTTTAACTAGTTGTAGTGTTGATCGAGGAGTAGCCAGTTGAAAATAGGTGCTGTTGTTTTATGTGCTTCTGGAATAGCAGAAGTTTTTAGCGTTAAACAATCTGAGCTAACTAATTATACTTTAATCTCAATTTAAAGACATTCGTTTACATAGTGTTAATTTTAGTATTAGGCTCAGAAGTCATAATTCTAAATATTTGCTAGGCCAACAACTATCTGGTAGTTTAGTTGTTATGCTAGTGCATTATGATAGCACTTAAATTCGGTGACTTTATTATCTAAATTATGTTGGTGTTTTTATGCTGCTAATATGATAGACCAATTCATAAACCTAAAAACGTATAGCAACAATGACTACGACGGGTTTACTGAAGATGTTACAGGTTATTAAAATGATTTTTAAATTTAAAAGACACAGAGATATGATGCAACGCATGTACGGGCCAGGTTAACATGCAGGTTGTTAAGGTATATGACAATTTAAAAATAATAAACATGGCCAGAAAAATAATTTTAAAGCTCAGAAAACTTATGGAACATTAGATAGGGGTATGACGAGTTAGAAAATTTACAAATACGTGGCAAAAGCAACTGGAAAAAAGGAAATGCTTTTAAACAACACATTTTTTAATAGTAGGTTGCAGTATAAAAGTATTAAATATTTCTACCAAGTCCTGGGAGTGGCTCGTATAAAATATATACAACGAGTCCAACAGCAAATATCTATGTAGGGTGAGAAGTACCATAATCATAGTAAATGAACCAGGAAATGGAAAAAGAGTAAAACTCGCCTGGGTTATTTTTGCTTCCAAGTAATGATGGTTTGAATTGGACAGTAATTCGAACCTGGATTATACATGAGGTACTGTCCAGTAAATTCTTGGATTAACACAGCATTGAAAAATGGATTTGTAAGAGTCCAAAATTAATTGAAGCCAAATATGAAGCATTACCCAACGAACAGTCTAAACGAGATCTAAGATTCCAGGAAATTCATGGTTCAAACTCACCGTAAATTTCTAGCACTTGCATCCTGTTTGGCCATAGAACTCAGCAATTGGAAATAAGGCAGGCAGTGGTCAGAAGACAAAATATGACACGATAGTGCATAGTTAAATGTAGAATGAGAAGTTAAGTTAAGAAATAATATGGAGAATTAAACCAGATAACAGTTTAGTCCTTGCTTATGTTGCTAGTCAATGTATATTTACGTTATTTACAGGTTATGTTTGCTAGAGCTTGATGTTTAAACAAGTTTATTTCGCTTGTGTGAATGCTATGTGAATGCTATTAAAGCTTGCTAATGAACCATCAACGCTTATAAGTAATATAGATGGCCAGTTTATATTATCGATTGAACTAGTAGGTTATGAGTACTAATCAATATAACGTTACGATAATACATATGAGCATTAATCAGAAGACTATTAGAATAATGGGTTTACATAAGTAAATATCGATCGAGAAAGTTGAAGTAAAAATACGGATTACCAATAATAGGTTGCGTTTCTTTAGTCGGTGTCTACTAAGATTTTAGTGCTGCTCTAATAATAGACCTAGTCCCAAAGTTGTAGATTTGTTATGATGTAACTGATCAATCTATAAGATCTCACGTGCAAATCACATCATCGTCTACACCAACTCACTGCATCGTAACAATTACCAACACATGATGGAGAAGAAGCCTAGTCTAGAGATGGAACAATACATTTAATATGAATAAAAGATATAAGGTAACATTCAGCAGGAACCACGCCTTCATGCCCGAGCCATGCCATCCGATCAACTTTGATTAATTGTAACTCCTGTATTCAGCAGTCACTGGAACGAGCGGGAAGATCTAAAACCACAAACACACAATGTTAAGTGAGCACTTCACAACACAGAGATAACACGGAATGGGGACCACCAGTCGTTTATTTGAAAATCAAAACGCACGGGTTATGTACGGAAAAGAAGGGCTAGTTTACAAACAGTCTCATGAGTCATCCTGTAAGTTTAGTGCATGCAGAGCTTGCTGTTCTTCTTCTAAAGCATTTATTCTTGGTTGCCCTGTAATGGAAAGAAATCAGAGTCTATTGACAGTACCATACATGACGATTTTAACCCTGTTACATCGCTCCCTCTCTTAATGAGGCACTGTCCTTAGTGCCTGGTCTTGGGCATGGATATGCTTACCCTCCTTCAGGTGGTTTTTCATAAAACCTAGTGGCCGGCGGTTGGTCGGCGAACTGAGCATCGGAGGGCAGCGTCGTCCGATCCGGTTTTAGCTGGTTGTAGTGTACTGTTATCACGTCGTCGTTAGGTCGTTGTATGTTGCGCAGCACAAACGTAGTGGGGGATCGGATGAGGACAATTTCAAAAGGGCCTCGCCAGGGCTGATGGAACTTACTGCAACTCTCTAACGAAGTCATGAGACGGCGTAGCCAGACGCGATCTCCGACTGTATACCTTGGTCCTTGCACCTGACGATCGTATATATCTTTTTGGTGTTCACTAGCCTTGCGTAAGTTAATATTGACCAGACGGTAAGCGTCAGCTAAGCGGTTGCGGAGCATGTACGGTACATGCTCTTGTTCTTCGTAGGTCAGCAGGGGTGACTGTATCTCTACTAGTAAGCTTACTTCGTGCCCAAAAGGTAAAATAGCGGGTGAAAATCCCGTGGAACTGTGTACCGACTTACGATATGCTAAAAGACATTAGGGAAGTACCTCATCCCATAAATCAGGTGACGATCTGCTGACAAACGACTGTAAGATGGCTTTAATAGTTCTGTTCGTTCTTTCTACGAGACCGTTACCTTTTGAGTGGTACGCGGTGGCGTACGTTTTTCTGATACCTAATAGCTGGCATGCCTCAGCAGTGAGATGGCTTTCGAAGGCTGGACCTTGGTCGGAGTGAAGTGAGACAGGGGCACCATAAAGGGAGATGCAATGATCGATAAACGCTCGGACAACAGTCAGGGCGTCTTGCTGCGGCAGGGGCACTGCTTCTCACCATTTAGTGAAATAGTCCACCATAACCAGTATGTAGCGGTTTCCGTTTCTTGTCGTTGTCAGTGGTCCCATGATATGTATGCCAACTCGTTGGTGTGGTCCAGTTGTCAGATCGGCGTCATTGGTGCACGAGGTGTCTGTTGAAGCGATTTAAAACGACAGCACGTGTTACAGTTCTTGCAAAATTGAGCTACATCTTCGTGCATCGATGGCCACCAAAAACGTTGACGGATAGTGTGTTCAGTTCTCCGTTCTCCCGCATGACCAACTTCGCGGTGTACCTGTTCCACAATGCTCTGGACTTTCACTCGCGGTACTATCAGTAATGGTTGTTTTGATTCGTTAATTAGGAACAACTTGTTCCCATATAGTTTTAGGTTACTCTATTTAGTGCAAATACGACGCGTTGTTAAGGGTTGTTCTTTAACTCCTTCCAGGATGGCTTATTGTCCCCGTTCAGTTGTCTCTGGTAAATAATCTGCAGGTCTGGATCAGCTGCTTGTAGGGAGGGCCAGTCAGTTTCTGGGGCTGTACTAAGAATTACGTTAACCATGTCTGTGGTTTGGGGTATTCGGGAGAGAGCATCCGCGTTTGCATGTCGATTTCCCGGTCGATACTCACATGTGAAATCAAACTCTTGTAACCGTTCCTGCCAACGTGCCACTTGCCCTTCTGGTTCTCGAAAAGAGCGGAGCCACTGTAATGCACGGTGATCCGTGCGCACACGGAATGGTTTGCCCAGTAGATAATGCCGGAAGTGTTGTAAGAATTTCACTAGCACTAGCATTTCCCGACGTGTTTTAGAATATCGTGCTTCACTAATATCCAGTCGTCGACTAGTATAAGCAATTACTCTTTCGTGTCCATCTCGAGTCACTTGTGATAGAACTGCCCCAATAGCCGAGGAACTAGCATCCGTGTCAAGTATGAACTCTCCTGCATCTGCTGAAGTATCGGGGAAAGCTAATATAGGTGGAGAGGTCAACCGGGCCTTCAAAACATCGAACGCTTGTTGACACTTACTGGTCCATGAAAATTTTCGTCCTCTGTGGGTTAATCGATGTAAGGGTGCTGCTAGTGATGCAAAATCGCGTACAAAGCGTCTATAATAAGAAGCTAATCTAAGGAAACGTCTTCAGGTGATTTCGGTTGCTGCCAATTAACAATCGCACGTGTCTTTTCTTTACCTGTTGCTACACCCTCTTCTGTAATGCGATGCCCTAAAAAGAGCACTTCTTTTTGCATTAGTCGACATTTAGATGGTTTGACTTTTGGGTTGTGTTGCTTAATTCGTTGTAGAATCGCCTTTAAATTAGCATTATGCTGTTCCGGCGTTCTGCCATACACAATAATATCGTCAAGGCAAATTAGACACTGGTGTGGTACGACACCGTGCAGAACTGTCTGCATTAGGCGTTGCATGGTAGCTGGGGCATTAGTTAGCGCGAACGGCATCACTTGAAATTCGTATAAACCACTGGGTACTGTGAATGCGGTATTTTTTCTATCTTGGGATCGGACTTCCACTTTACGATACCCCGATGCTAAGTCTAAAGTCGAGAACCAACGAGCGCCCTTCAGGGCGTCCAATATAGCGTCCATACGTGGAAGTGGGAAGGAATCCCGTTTACTTATAGCATTAAGTCGGCGGTAGTCTACTCATAGTCGTAGGAAGGCGTTTTTCTTTTTCACTAAAACGATAGGCGAGGCCCATGGTGATGAAGATGGAATAATGATCTTTTTCTCTAGCATATACTTTATCATTGATTCGAATTGAGACTGGTAATGTACTGGTACTCGGCGAGGTGGTTGACGTAATGGCATGTGATCACCTGTGAGGATGGAGTGCTGTACCGTGGTAGTCCGATTCCCAGGGATATTCTCAGAGAAAACGAAACTAAATTGTTCGAGAACATCAGTGGTTGCTCGACGGTCTTTTTCACTTATTATTTTATTATCCTGTACCTGACGTATAACTTCAGCAATTTCCACCTAAGCCACGGACTTAGCTGGCACTTCATGATGTTGTATGTGCTCGACAACTCCGCCAATACTCGCTTCTGACGTATTCATACGTATAGAAACCTGGTATTTCAGCATGAAGTCAACCCCGAGAATCATATTCCAAGTCAGGGTGAGGCAAACCCAGAATTCATGTTGAAAAGGCTTCTTGTTTATCATTAGTTCTAACACTAACTACCACCCTAAAAAGTCAAGAGAACCGCGCAATCGACTGCCTACTACCGATCGAACTGCATCTTTGAAGCCTGTTACCCATCAACTGGTTAGGACAACACAAAAGAACATCAGCACCAAGTTAGTGTGAGTCTATCCTTGTTTATTGCTTATTTGCTTTTTACTCTTCTGCACACCATGTTGACTAGCAATTAATATTATTCCTCCACTCGTTACCTAATCTACAACCCATATACTTCTATACTTTTCCGCCCGTTTTATTAAACCACTATCCTACATTACACCCCTCTTAATGCTTATACTTTAATAGGCAAACTATACTTTATACTATAGTCAATTAAAGCACTGAATCGATGCCTTACCCACAGTTCATAATTTGTAACTGCCTGATAAGCTTGTAAAATGGTACTTATAGAAATAGTGTTTTCCAACAGATTGTGAAACACAGGATTGTGTGAGGTATGATATATATCCAAGAATAAGCTTAAATGAGCCTAACATCACAAAAGGAGGGAGGGTGGAGTTACTGACCAGCAAGCATTGATGGTGAGGGCGATGACTTCAATCCACCCGTGTTTGTGGGGCAGAACATTTTGTATGTATCAGGCTCTCTATGATTGAGCATAAGTCAATCAATCTGTGATATAGATTATCTTCCTACGCTCACCACTCAGACTCATGTTTCCAATTTTATACTGGAGTAGCTATTCTACTAAGACAACCTATAACATGCTAACTCGGACTTTTACACATGGATTGTGTGGCTGGCATCGGATGAAAAAAAAGAAAGAAAAAATCAGACAACAAAAGATATAGTTATTAATATTTTCAACACTTCACCCTTTATATGCACACTCCCTTCTAATAAACAACTTTCCCTGTACCAACCTTAACTTCCCTTCCTTCATATGAGCTTACTCCAACTTGTTAAACATCACAATTCATTTTTCTTTGTTACTACATTCTCTTGAATGGAGCCTCTGACTTCATTTCACTCTAACAAGAGATAATATGAATTTAATCTAATTTATTATACCTTTGTCTGTTCTACGTAATGTTAAGCAACGTTTGGAGTCCATATCCAAGTGCCTTGTTGCTCTGCTGTTTCTCCTTTTTATTTTCTTCAGAATCTTGCTCCGAGGGCACAGCTATGAAACTTCTAACGTCTGGAACAAACTTGACGTATGCGTCAACTCAAGGCCATGGTTTATAACAAGCGCTCTACGAGACTACTTTATAACAACTATAAACTTAATAAGTTAGGAAGCATGCTATGTTCCAACAAATGTAGTAATTTGTAGATCATGCCTGTAAAAATGGCGTGTACCTGCTCATGCAGAAATATATTATTATTATTTGTGCCTGGCATTACTATAGATTTGAGTTGTTTTTAGTTATGATGAATAGTAGTGAGGTACCTGTAGATTTAACTTGACTGCATTAGTAGTTGAGGGAAGTAACCACATCCCGACCCAATAATACCATTGTGAATCTGGCTTCATTATGACTAAACTGTTAGTCGAACATGTTATATAAATTACATGACGGATAGGTTGAGGAATCGGACATGGATTTGTGTCATGTTTTGGTCTGGCCGCCCATAGCTTTCTTCCAACCTACACTTAAACCATAAAACATCACACATCGGGGACATTCGGTGGTCGGGAATGCGCAACACATGTCCCAGCCATCTCAACTGATGAAGTTTCGATACTTCCTCAATTGATTTGCCATCGTTACCTAGTACCCGTTTCCTAACAACTGAGTTGCTTACTCGGTGGTCCCAGGATATACGAGAAATGCTTCGAAGACACCTATGGTTGAATACTAGTAACCTACGATTATCCTCTGCTCTTACTGGCCATGTTTCACTGCCATAAAGTAGTCGCCCAGGAAAACGTGCAGTCGAACTTAATAATTACTCTGTAGAATTATGGTCTACTATGATATTAGTGCTGCTCTAATAATAGACCTAGTCCCAAAGTTGTAGATTTGTTATGATGTAACTGATCAATCTATAAGATCTCACGTGGAAATCTCATCATCGTCTACACCAACTCACAGAAATTAGTACATTGAAACACTCATACACTGATGGATCAGATGGTATTCCAGCTAGCATGCTAAAACGTGGAGGCGGTGATATGTGTGTTTTGCTTCTCAAACTATTTGCGATATCACTCTCCACAGCGTGTTACCCTACTGCCTGGAAAACTACACGTATCATTCCCGAAATTAAAACAGGACGTGAAGCAAATGTTGACAATTACCGGCCCATAAACATAACTTCAGTTGTATCTAGAGTGATGGAAAAAGTAGTTAAGGAGGCTGTAGTCCAACATCTACTTACTAATAATCTCATCTCGACCTCCCAGCATGGATTTCTTAGGTCCAGATCATGCGATACATGCCTAGTGGACTACCTGAATGATATAACTCTGGAAAGAGACAACGGACTCCTTGTATCAGTCCTATTCTTAGACTTTAAAAAAGCCTCTGATAAGATACCACATAAAAGGCTTCTCGTCAAACTGAAGTCCTTCGGAATAAACGACCCACTGTACTCATGGTTTGCTTCGTTCTTAACCGAACGTAAACAGATGGTAAAGTACAATGACTGTCTCTCATCACCTAGACCAATAACTAGTGGAGTCATTCAGGGAAGCGTATTAGGCTCACTCTTGTTTCTTGTGCATATAAACGATACATGTAACACCATAACATTTGAGAAACCATACTTACATGCTGATGATCTCAAAATAGTATACAGTTATAAGCCTGAGACTCTAAACGAAAGTGTACCCCTGATCTAAAACGACCTCAATAACTTAACTATCTTGAGTGAAAAATGGAAATTACCATTCCACCTCAACAAGTGCGAGATCATGCAGTTTGGAAAGCATCCCCATAAACTGCAACTTCATTTAAATAAAAGTAGAGTCCAGACACTGAAATCAGCGCACGATCTAGGTATTAATTACACAAAAAGTCTGAACTTTGAAGAACATACCTCATCTATTATATCTAAATGTAGACGGAAAATTGGTTTCATAATGAGAAATTTCTTCACAACAGAGGCTAAGCTTACTCTCTACAAAATATGTATACGACCTTCCCTGGAATACTGCTCTTTATCTTCTCTAATATGAATACCACAGACAAGACAAGAGTAGAAGACGTTTAAAAACGCTTCACACGCCAACTGCTAGGAAGTAACTCGAGTGCCCATTGCACAGATAGATGTAAGCACCTCTCTTTAGAACCTTTATGGCACCGTAGGCTAAAGAATAATTTAATATTTCTCTACAAAGCGATATATGGACTCTCATTTCTTACCTCCTGTCCGACTATGATCCACAACCCAGCCTATAGACTAAGAAACAACGCATATACACTACTTACCGTGAAGCACCAAAAACAAATGCGTTGTAAGGTTTTTACAGTACGGTATAGTTTATTGTCGAACAGGTTGCCAATGCCTATCCATAACTGTGACACATTTACCGGATTCGAAAGGCTAATAACCCTGTTTCTAGACTCCAAAGAGCTTCAATCTTTCCTTGAACTCCCGCCCACCAATGAAGCACTTTATTATGGACCGCCTAATATCTAGACAAGACAAGAATATAACGAGCCCGACTATTATTAATATAAATGCAACTAAATGACAGAACATATGGTTAACCCTTTCCCATTATTCATTGTTTATTAATCATGGCCTTATGCTCGTAACCCTCACTTTCAGTTCCCAAATCTCTCTACTGGTTAAATATACATTATTCTTCTTAAGTGTCACGTCTTTTTCTTTTTATATTGCAAGTAGACAGATAACTCAGTAATCTTATGGATGCTGATCTACTAAGGCCGATCATACGAAGCTCAGAATTGATCATAAAATCTTGTGAGTTGCTCTGTGTTTTATTTTTCTTACCCTAAAAATTTTACACTTTATACTCTTTCATATCATTTGATTTGCTATTAGTCCTACTATCTTTAAACCACATATAATCTAACCTGTTTCTTTCTTTCATCTTTAGTTATCTTCATAGCAGTGTGATATACTAAATGGACATCTAACCCATAATACAAACGCTTTACCTATCTGATTTGCTTGTAACATGGAACTATTAGAGACAGTGTATTCCAACTATGGGCTTTGATTAAAGCAATGGTGAGACTGTAATTTAAGGACGAGCCAATCAGAAGCGTTTGAGCCATTTCAAGGTCACGGTGCTAAGTTTAACACCTGATGCTCACATACGATCTATTTACAGCGTATTTTAGAGAAGAGGTTATTATTGAGAGACTAAAAGGGATGGGACTTCTAAAAAGTTCTTGTAAGTGCGACTGCGGTTATCAAATGACCGCAGTAAAGTGTGAAGACCACCGTGGTGAGATTATATTTCGTTGTTCTTCATGTTGGAGGAAAAAGTCTCCTCGAACGGGGACTTTCTTCGCTCGATCGCGACTGAAACTGAGGCAGATCATGATAATAGTTGCGAACCGGGTAATAAAGACACCAGCAACACTGGCTGAGGAGTTTGCAGTTGTTACTGAAACTTCAGCAGTCTACTGGTATGAGTACTTCCATGACATATGTGCAACTAAAATGACACTTATACACCGATCATTCGGAGGAGTAGGATGTATCGTGCAGATAGATGAAACGGTAGTCAGAAAGCGAAAATACAACAGGGGACGTAGTATAAAGGAGTGGTTAACCCATTGTTGTAAGACTCCTCTGATTTCTGAGTCGGATGCGTCCACTGAGATACTAATGGGTGCTTCAGTGTCTTGATGTGAAAGCATGGTTGCCTTAGCGATACATTCCTTCTTCTGTGGGGAATGCTTTTCTCACGGTTTCGTCCAAATTGATGGATTTTGCATTTCCACAGAGTCGGTCAGTTTTTAGTTTCATATGCGCGCTCATTTTCGTATGAACCGTCTGTAGAAACTTACAAGGCCGTTAAGCGTGCGCAATCGCTGAATTGTGGTCGGTTTTGGATAATCAAGAATGGCCGCCCCTTTGCTTTTAAGAGGATGGATGCCATGAGTATCAATAGTGTGTCCTAGGAAGTATAAGGAGTCAGTTCTGATTTGGCATTTCTGAATGCCTACAGTAATGCCATGTTTTTGTAGTCGGTTGAAAACAAGATCCGGATGCTGCAGCTGCGATTCTCTGTCCGGACTTTCTTAGACCAAAAGTCATTCGCAAAAATTCATAGAGTCCGATGGGAGTTATAATAGTGGTTTTTGGAATATCATTGGTGGCCATAGGGATTTCGTTATACGCTTTAACCAAGTCGATTTTCGAAAAGACACTTGTACCTCTCAAGGTAGCTGTCAAATCGTGATTCCGAGGCAACGGGTAACGATCGGGAATGGTTTTTGCATTCAATCGCCGATAATCACCAGTTGGACGCCAATCGTTGATGTCCTTTTTAGGGACGATGTGCAACGGAGATGCCCATGGGCTGTTTGACGGTGGTATGATTCCTAAGTCTATCACATGGTCAAATTCGTTTTTCGCCAACCTTAACTTCTCAGGGGCCAGTCGGCGTGCTTTGGAGAATACAGGTGGTCCTGTAGTCGTTATGTGATGTGTAACGTTGCGGATTACACACGGCGATTTCGGTTGCGATTGGTAAATGCCAGAATACTTATCGAGTAGTGGTTGATAGAAAGGGTCTATAGTGTGCTTAATTGTGACAGAAGATAACCTGCAACCAGTAAAAGAAGTCAGGCAAACAGATAAATTGGTATTTCCATCTACTAGCCTCCGTTTGCGCGTATCGATGATTGAGTTGTGGTGCTGTAGAAGGTCCATACCAATGATTGGCATAGGAACATCCGCAATAACAAAGATCCAGTGAATGGGTTTGCGTAAACCCACGTTAAGATAAACGTACCTTTTGCCGTACTTAGCGATAGGCTTCCCGTTTGCCGCCTGTAGATTTAAAATCGATTTGTGAAGTCGGTTATTGGAATTCGCTGGGAGAATGCTAACTCCTGCGTCAGTATCGAAGAGGTAGCGAACTCTCGTTATCACACCTGTGACGTATAACAAACGGTTATGTTTGCCGGCTACGGTTGCTGTTAGCTCGTGCCGGCTTGGAAGTTTCCCGAATCGTTTTTCGTGTCGATTGATTTCGAGTTGGGAAAATTGCAGGTTTTTCTGCAATTTCTGGAGGACTTTCAATACTGGTTATGACACCAGCACCAGTCAAGGTTATCCGTCTCTCGAGGTCTAGAGAGAGATAGCCTACCTGTAGTGCTGCTTCGCGGGTCTTTGACCGTTCACGTTCGTTACGAAGTTTGAGATAACGCGTAGGTGTATGACATAACTCTGTTATGTCATTCTGTTTCGTTTGAGGCTTTTTTTTAACTGAAAAAACCTCGGTATTAAAAGATTTAGTGATTTCGAGGATACGGTCGGCAGATGTAGCCAGCTCGTCTACGGTGTTGTTCCTAAACGAGACCAGCACAGCTTGCACCTGTTGAGGAAGCTTTGATAAGAAAAGTTGTCTGAACAGGCCGTCATCGAAGGTTCTTGGTTCAATAACTTCTTTCATTCTTTGCAACATGTCTGTGGAAGAGCCGTGTTGCAGGTAGGTGTTGTTAAGGAGTTGGTCTAACCTTTGTCGATAGGTTAGATCTTCGTGTTTAAGAGTTTCATAGGGTTAGGAAACATCACTAGTAAACATAATAGGTGTTACGTACCCGTTGAATTCGCGCGGTAGCTCCTTGACTACTGCGAAGAATTGTGCACGTGTGTCGTTCACGCCGTTTTCGCAGAAGTCGGCTTCTGCGTAGCAAAACCAGGCTTCGATGTTGTCTGGCCAGAGGAACATTAGTTGGAACAAAGTTGGGGACATAATCTTTAACTTAAATACTTTAGGTGTCTGTTCAGTCTTGGTGAAATATCAAGTACGAGAATGAACGAGTAGGAAATATATATATCCGAAAATCACAATGTATAAAAAATTAAAATAAGGCAATGATATATAAAATCCCAAAAACGAACAGACTCAGTTTGCAATTTAGTATACCAGATCACGTTGCGCTCACCAATGAAGATGCCACAGGTATTCGGAGTTTGACAACGCCTTAACCAGCAACACCTTCTAATATGAAGCGTACCCACCAAGTGAAATCAAAAGACAGAAGCGAGGAGGTTCGAAGATATATTTGATAAGCTATCAATATATTGAGGATCGTCTGGTCTAATTTGACTAGCGATTGCAGTAGATATTGAGCACGGCGTTCCCACACGTGATCTGGTGCGGATACATGACCGAGCGCCTTTAGCTAGATGAGTCCATTAAAACGAATGTGGTCAGCATCCAATGTCGAAAACGTACAGAGCTATTTATTTTGAGGATAAACAACCGACAAATGGAGGTGGTTCAGAAAGAAACTGAGAGTATGGGATTATGTTCAGTTATAAAATATAGTGCTAAAAACAGTGTTGTGATACACAAATGGCTATCTCCCTTTTTTGTCGACGCTATTAGAGCCTTTGTTAGATTTTATAGGGTCTTCAGTAGGCTTCGCTTATTTTATCGAATTGTCTAGTTTGCATGTAATAGGATTACTGGGTAGGAAGTGAAACCAGTTCAACATTCTTAACACGATTTAATGAGGTATTTTGCATGATAAATCAGCATCAATACCATTAGTTCGTGATATTCCACTAGACCATAAGGAGCCGTAATTTAACAAAATGTCCTGCCCTACAGACATGGGTGGATTGAAATTATCTCCCCACCATCAATTTTGCTTGTCAGTCACGCCACCCTTCTTTTCTTTTGTGGTGTTAGCCTCTCTCAAGTTTGTGGTAAGCACGAATATTGCTCTGGCTAGACTCTAATTTAAGGACGACCTTTGAACGAATTCTAAGTGACCTTGAGAATGTTAGTCAATCAGAAGACAGCTAGTATAAAGTCAAAATATATTAGAAGAAACTGATGGATTACAGTAGATATACTTGTTTTACATTATTTAAAAACTTGTCAAAGTTTGCTAAAGGTTCAGATGTTTTGAAATCATATTGCATACGGTATAAAAAGTCATAAATTCCAAGTACCTGTCGAGTATATTTACAGAAATTCTACTTACCCAATCTTCCTTTATACTACGTCCCCTGTTGTATTTTCGCTTTCTGACTACCGTTTCATCTATCTGCACGATACATCCTACTCCTCCGAATGATCGGTGTATAAGTGTCATTTTAGTTGCACATATGTCATGGAAGTACTCATACCAGTAGACTGCTGAAGTTTCAGTAACAACTGCAAACTCCTCAGCCAGTGTTGCTGGTGTCTTTATTACCCGGTTCGCAACTATTATCATGATCTGCCTCAGTTTCAGTCGCGATCGAGCGAAGAAAGTCCCCGTTCGAGGAGACTTTTTCCTCCAACATGAAGAACAACGAAATATAATCTCACCACGGTGGTCTTCACACTTTACTGCGGTCATTTGATAACCGCAGTCGCACTTACAAGAACTTTTTAGAAGTCCCATCCCTTTTAGTCTCTCAATAATAACCTCTTCTCTAAAATACGCTGTAAATAGATCGTATGTGAGCATCAGGTGTTAAACTTAGCACCGTGACCTTGAAATGGCTCAAACGCTTCTGATTGGCTCGTCCTTAAATTACAGTCTCACCATTGCTTTAATCAAAGCCCATAGTTGGAATACACTGTCTCTAATAGTTCCATGTTACAAGCAAATCAGATAGGTAAAGCGTTTGTATTATGGGTTAGATGTCCATTTAGTATATCACACTGCTATGAAGATAACTAAAGATGAAAGAAAGAAACAGGTTAGATTATATGTGGTTTAAAGATAGTAGGACTAATAGCAAATCAAATGATATGAAAGAGTATAAAGTGTAAAATTTTTAGGGTAAGAAAAATAAAACACAGAGCAACTCACAAGATTTTATGATCAATTCTGAGCTTCGTATGATCGGCCTTAGTAGATCAGCATCCATAAGATTACTGAGTTATCTGTCTACTTGCAATATAAAAAGAAAAAGACGTGACACTTAAGAAGAATAATGTATATTTAACCAGTAGAGAGATTTGGGAACTGAAAGTGAGGGTTACGAGCATAAGGCCATGATTAATAAACAATGAATAATGGGAAAGGGTTAACCATATGTTCTGTCATTTAGTTGCATTTATATTAATAATAGTCGGGCTCGTTATATTCTTGTCTTGTCTAGATATTAGGCGGTCCATAATAAAGTGCTTCATTGGTGGGCGGGAGTTCAAGGAAAGATTGAAGCTCTTTGGAGTCTAGAAACAGGGTTATTAGCCTTTCGAATCCGGTAAATGTGTCACAGTTATGGATAGGCATTGGCAACCTGTTCGACAATAAACTATACCGTACTGTAAAAACCTTACAACGCATTTGTTTTTGGTGCTTCACGGTAAGTAGTGTATATGCGTTGTTTCTTAGTCTATAGGCTGGGTTGTGGATCATAGTCGGACAGGAGGTAAGAAATGAGAGTCCATATATCGCTTTGTAGAGAAATATTAAATTATTCTTTAGCCTACGGTGCCATAAAGGTTCTAAAGAGAGGTGCTTACATCTATCTGTGCAATGGGCACTCGAGTTACTTCCTAGCAGTTGGCGTGTGAAGCGTTTTTAAACGTCTTCTACTCTTGTCTTGTCTGTGGTATTCATATTAGAGAAGATAAAAAGCAGTATTCCAGGGAAGGTCGTATACATATTTTGTAGAGAGTAAGCTTAGCCTCTGTTGTGAAGAAATTTCTCATTATGAAACCAATTTTCCGTCTACATTTAGATATAATAGATGAGGTATGTTCTTCAAAGTTCAGACTTTTTGTGTAATTAATACCTAGATCGTGCGCTGATTTCAGTGTCTGGACTCTACTTTTATTTAAATGAAGTTGCAGTTTATGGGGATGCTTTCCAAACTGCATGATCTCGCACTTGTTGAGGTGGAATGGTAATTTCCATTTTTCACTCAAGATAGTTAAGTTATTGAGGTCGTTTTAGATCAGGGGTACACTTTCGTTTAGAGTCTCAGGCTTATAACTGTATACTATTTTGAGATCATCAGCATGTAAGTATGGTTTCTCAAATGTTATGGTGTTACATGTATCGTTTATATGCACAAGAAACAAGAGTGAGCCTAATACGCTTCCCTGAATGACTCCACTAGTTATTGGTCTAGGTGATGAGAGACAGTCATTGTACTTTACCATCTGTTTACGTTCGGTTAAGAACGAAGCAAACCATGAGTACAGTGGGTCGTTTATTCCGAAGGACTTCAGTTTGACGAGAAGCCTTTTATGTGGTATCTTATCAGAGGCTTTTTTAAAGTCTAAGAATAGGACTGATACAAGGAGTCCGTTGTCTCTTTCCAGAGTTATATCATTCAGGTAGTCCACTAGGCATGTATCGCATGATCTGGACCTAAGAAATCCATGCTGGGAGGTCGAGATGAGATTATTAGTAAGTAGATGTTGGACTACAGCCTCCTTAACTACTTTTTCCATCACTCTAGATACAACTGAAGTTATGTTTATGGGCCGGTAATTGTCAACATTTGCTTCACGTCCTGTTTTAATTTCGGGAATGATACGTGTAGTTTTCCAGGCAGTAGGGTAACACGCTGTGGAGAGTGATATCGCAAATAGTTTGAGAAGCAAAACACACATATCACCGCCTCCACGTTTTAGCATGCTAGCTGGAATACCATCTGATCCATCAGTGTATGAGTGTTTCAATGTACTAATTTCTGTGAGTTGGTGTAGACGATGATGAGATTTCCACGTGAGATCTTATAGATTGATCAGTTACATCATAACAAATCTACAACTTTGGGACTAGGTCTATTATTAGAGCAGCACTAATATCATAGTAGACCATAATTCTACAGAGTAATTATTAAGTTCGACTGCACGTTTTCCTGGGCGACTACTTTATGGCAGTGAAACATGGCCAGTAAGAGCAGAGGATAATCGTAGGTTACTAGTATTCAACCATAGGTGTCTTCGAAGCATTTCTCGTATATCCTGGGACCACCGAGTAAGCAACTCAGTTGTTAGGAAACGGGTACTAGGTAACGATGGCAAATCAATTGAGGAAGTATCGAAACTTCATCAGTTGAGATGGCTGGGACATGTGTTGCGCATGCCCGACCACCGAATGTCCCCGATGTGTGATGTTTTATGGTTTAAGTGTAGGTTGGAAGAAAGCTATGGGCGGCCAGACCAAAACATGACACAAATCCATGTCCGATTCCTCAACCTATCCGTCATGTAATTTATATAACATGTTGGACTAACAGTTTAGTCATAATGAAGCCAGATTCACAATGGTATTATTGGGTCGGGATGTGGTTACTTCCCTCAACTACTAATGCAGTCAAGTTAAATCTACAGGTACCTCACTACTATTCATCATAACTAAAAACAACTCAAATCTATAGTAATGCCAGGCACAAATAATAATAATATATTTCTGCATGAGCAGGTACACGCCATTTTTACAGGCATGATCTACAAATTACTACATTTGTTGGAACATAGCATGCTTCCTAACTTATTAAGTTTATAGTTGTTATAAAGTAGTCTCGTAGAGCGCTTGTTATAAACCATGGCCTTGAGTTGACGCATACGTCAAGTTTGTTCCAGACGTTAGAAGTTTCATAGCTGTGCCCTCGGAGCAAGATTCTGAAGAAAATAAAAAGGAGAAACAGCAGAGCAACAAGGCACTTGGATATGGACTCCAAACGTTGCTTAACATTACGTAGAACAGACAAAGGTATAATAAATTAGATTAAATTCATATTATCTCTTGTTAGAGTGAAATGAAGTCAGAGGCTCCATTCAAGAGAATGTAGTAACAAAGAAAAATGAATTGTGATGTTTAACAAGTTGGAGTAAGCTCATATGAAGGAAGGGAAGTTAAGGTTGGTACAGGGAAAGTTGTTTATTAGAAGGGAGTGTGCATATAAAGGGTGAAGTGTTGAAAATATTAATAACTATATCTTTTGTTGTCTGATTTTTTCTTTCTTTTTTTTCATCCGATGCCAGCCACACAATCCATGTGTAAAAGTCCGAGTTAGCATGTTATAGGTTGTCTTAGTAGAATAGCTACTCCAGTATAAAATTGGAAACATGAGTCTGAGTGGTGAGCGTAGGAAGATAATCTATATCACAGATTGATTGACTTATGCTCAATCATAGAGAGCCTGATACATACAAAATGTTCTGCCCCACAAACACGGGTGGATTGAAGTCATCGCCCTCACCATCAATGCTTGCTGGTCAGTAACTCCACCCTCCCTCCTTTTGTGATGTTAGGCTCATTTAAGCTTATTCTTGGATATATATCATACCTCACACAATCCTGTGTTTCACAATCTGTTGGAAAACACTATTTCTATAAGTACCATTTTACAAGCTTATCAGGCAGTTACAAATTATGAACTGTGGGTAAGGCATCGATTCAGTGCTTTAATTGACTATAGTATAAAGTATAGTTTGCCTATTAAAGTATAAGCATTAAGAGGGGTGTAATGTAGGATAGTGGTTTAATAAAACGGGCGGAAAAGTATAGAAGTATATGGGTTGTAGATTAGGTAACGAGTGGAGGAATAATATTAATTGCTAGTCAACATGGTGTGCAGAAGAGTAAAAAGCAAATAAGCAATAAACAAGGATAGACTCACACTAACTTGGTGCTGATGTTCTTTTGTGTTGTCCTAACCAGTTGATGGGTAACAGGCTTCAAAGATGCAGTTCGATCGGTAGTAGGCAGTCGATTGCGCGGTTCTCTTGACTTTTTAGGGTGGTAGTGAGTGTCTCTTAGCGACCGAGTTTAGTTGGACAGTATCAGCAGGTCCAGTGAGTTACCTGTCTACTTTAAGTGAAGAAATAGAGTGGGAAAAGTAACTAAAACAACTGCAAAGTAGGAAAAATAAGGCAAACTGAACTTGGAGTCCATTTTGGTTTAGACATGTAGAGCGCCTATGATATCTGAGTGGGGCGCAGATCTGTTCGTATGTGTTAGATCAGTGCAAATGAGGGCTTGATCAAGCAGCCGTACAAACGTGTGTAATTCATCTGCCATGCGTATTTCGGAGGGGAGACTGTTCCAAATTATTGCATACTTGATGAGGAAGAAGTTTTCCCGAGTTTTTGATCTGTATTTCTCAACTTTGACCGTAGATACTTTGTTTCGAAGTACATATTCATGTGAATTTCGGGCAAGAACTATATTACATGTTGAATAAGTAAGGTTTTTGAGTAGTTTGAAGTAGAGAATCAAATTGGACCTAAGCCTTCTATTCCAAAGGGGTTCTGTGCCTAACATTTTGCATCGGGAACTGTAGTCAACGACTGATTCAGTCTTAAGTATTTTACGGGTGAAGTCTCGTTGTATTCCTTCCACCTTTAGTATATCAGATAGGCGTAGGTTGGAAAAGAAGAACGAGCAGTATTCCACTATAGGTCTTACACAAACTTTATAAAGAAGGATTTTGGATTCATTTTTATAGAAATTATGGAGAATGAAGCCAAGCAATTTCCGCATTTTAGATACTTTGGCTGAGATGTGTTCAGAGAAATTAAGACGTTGTGAGTAGTGTACCCCTAAGTCAGTTACTGATGCCAGTCTGGACAGTGTGTTGTTGTTAATTGTTAGTTTTATTTTGAGAGACGTGTCTCCTATACATAACCAGCCACATTTCTCTGAGTTGAGCTCTAACCTTCAGCGTTTGCACCAGTCGTCTACCATGTTGAGTTCATGTTGGATTGTTTGCACAGTACTACGTACATCCCAAATGTCGGTTTTATTGATGACTTTTAAGTCATCGGCATAGAGGTAGGTCTTACCTGTGCTAAAGCATTTGCATATACTGTTGATGTATATTATAAAGAACAACGGATCCAAGACACTACCCTGCACAACACCACTGGATATTGGTCGAGATGTAGATGTTGTAGAGTCAATCTTGGTTATTTGGTATCTGTTCGTAAGAAAAGACTTGATCCATTGCAAAAGGGGATTTATAATTCCAACTGACTTAAGTCTGTTCATTAGAAGATTATGAGGTACTTTATCGAAAGCTTTCTTAATATCGAAATATAGTATAACCACCAGTTTCTTTTGATCACGTACGCGAGTAACCTCGTTAAAGAAGTCGATCAGACATGTACTGCACGACCTTGTTCTAATGAAGCCGTGTTGTGACGGGTCTATTGGATTTTCTTTAAGTAGGTGATCAGATAGTTGATTTTTTATCACTTTTTCCATTATGCGTGATATAACTGGAGTGATATTTATAGGTCTGTAGTTTTCGACCAGGTTCCTCGGTCCGGATATGTACCTGTCTCTAAGGATAATGTGTATATTTTGAGTAATAGCGTCTGTATGTCCAAACCTGACATTTTATAAAGGATTGAGGGGATGCCATCGGCACCAGAACTCACATTTGGCTTAAGGGTTTTAATGGCGGTATGTATACTCCCTATGTCGAAGTTTATGGTACCAAGATAATTTTTGCAGGTGCACTTTGTGTTGATATCTGTGACATGTGATGTATTCCCATTGTGGGAAAACCATTCACTTAATAGTTCACATATGATGGTTTGGTCATTATGCGTCACTCCATCGTGCAGTAGGGAGTGAATGTTGTTATCTTCGTTCTTTCTTATGCGTTTTGCGAGGAGACGGCATAAGGCATGGGTTTTAGATGCAGCAGTGAGCGCAGTATGTTCCTCTGCCTGTTTATGCTTGTCGTGTTGACTTTGTACTCCGTCGAGTACAGAATATATCTGATGCAGGGCACTGAAGTCTTGATATATAGTACGTCCTTTTCAGTTTACGCAGTTTAGACCTAGTCTTTTGGTTTATGTAGGGAGTAGTTGTCTTAAAAGCAATTTTAAAGGGTATAGTGGTGTCTAGTGCAGATTTGATGGTGGTATAGAATATTTCTAATGTTTCTAAGAGGTTATCACTGGTAAAGAAACTGCTCCAGTCAGAGTGCTTTATTAGAAATTGAAAGTTTTCCCAGTCAGCGTTTGCATAGTCTCTATATTGGAAACGTGTATTTAATGTCTTTAGTTTGTTGCACATTGCAAGAATCGGAAGGGTTCAGAGGACTATTTTATGGTCACTGTTGTGAAACTTTTCGTCAGGCATCCTCCGCCTCGTCTTTTCAATCTATCACTTCTATATAGGAAATAGTTATCAAGAGATATACTTAGGTCGGAAGTATTGCTGTTAGTCCATGCTTCAGATATCATTATAAATGATGGTTGATATATGGATACAAACAGGGCTAAATCCGTCTTTTTATTGCAGATCGACCTAGCGTTGATGAGACATATATTAAACAAACGGCCTACTAGGTTAAAGTGGGTGAGAGTGTCTCGAATAAGGTCGTTGTAACCCTTGCGGGTGTGGGACGAGTTAGAAGTAAAGGATTGAATGTTCTTTAATAGCTCGGTATTGCGATAGCTAGCCTTAGTGAGGGATGTATCAAATGAGATAGTGAAGTTGATTGGGGAGTTTACTCAGGAGAAAAGGGTGGGATTACTCTCTGATTGAAACTGTACGGGGGAAACGCGCTTACGTTTTGCATGTGGTTTGAAATAACTTGAGCTATATGCTTCAAAAGAGGTATCACTAGAGGTCGTATTCCAAAAAATTCTTGTACTGGCCTACTGCGAAGTGTATGGTTATTTGCAAAATAGTTTTTATTGTTAGGCGCGTATCCTGTTATAGCTATTTACGTTAGCGTGAGAGGGGTCTGCTGCTCGTGACTGGAAGGAGTTGCGACTATTATTGTACGTGGGGGTCGTTTCTATATGGTGGGTTGGTACTAAAGGGTGTGAAAAGTTTTCTTTCTGAGAGCACTTACAATTATGATCTTGGGGAATATAGACGGGGTGTGAAGTGAGAAACCTATTATTACCATTCTTATCAATGGTTTTAAGCTTTAGGGGGTGTTTAGAGTGATCAGTACTCTGGTAGTTTTTGTTAGTCTGTGTGTAAAAAGGCTTGTTACGCTGTAGCCCACTACCCATTTTGCAACTTAGAGGTGTTGAAGGCAAGTTATATGGTATCAGCGGGGAGAACCTGTTCACTGTTGTTGGGATACCTATAGAGCAGTTGGGTTTAACCTTATGTGTTCCCCTACTCGGTATTGTGAGTCTTGTCATCCCACCCTTTTTCGTCAGAGCTGCAGTCTTTCGTTGTTTCCGTGAGATGAAGTTAGGTTTATTCGAGTCAACCTGTGGAGCATCTTTAGGAGGATTTAGTTTTAAGTGTATAGGTTTAGTTGGATGCGTGTTGTTGCACGACTCACATCTTAGTACATTACTGAGCGAACAGCTGTGATTAGACATGTCGTTATTTTTTTTGGTGAGCTAATATTTTCGCTCGAATCAATAAACTGTTTAGCATCATCACAACAGCCAAACATAAACAAGAGGGGGCAAGTAGATCTGTCTGACTTTTTTCTAAGGCGTTTGACTTCGCAGTTAACGTTCAGCATACCGCATGCTCTAAGGCAAATATCCCTCAACTTAGATGGGTGTATGCGGTCTGGGAGGTTATAGGCAACTGCATTGAACGAGGACATCACTCTTTTCGTCACTTCTTCAGCCACAAACTCCAAAATACATTCAGCTTTAGTGAATTGCTCAATATTCTTATCAGTGTAAAGGCCCCAAATGCGCATGAGGGGTGCTAGTTGCTCAAGTCTGCCGTTTATTTCGGCTAGAGAGTTTTGTAGTTGATTGATGTCAGTAATACATCTATCAGTATTTTCATGTGTATGAGACGAACTATTGGACTCTTTAGTTTTTGAAATTTTAGATTTAAGCCTTAGTAGAACGTATTGTCTGATAGACTGTGCTGACGTTTCGATGCACATGGGTATAGTGTCTTGTATGTCAACCAGTCTTACCGTTGGCATACTGCACGCAGAGATGGAGGGGCAGTAACATGGAGAGTCAGGTGATGTTATTGACATTTGTATACAATGCGCATATTGTTCATTTGTTAAAGGTTTGACATTGTCAGGTACCGAGTCGTCAGTCATAGGGGTTACAGATTTGGACCTTTTATTTGGCTTAGAATTTAGTGAAATTCCTCTTTTACTGGAGTTATGGACCATGATTTCCAACTGGGTACAGGGCTCGTTAAATCAAATATAACATCACAGTACTAGTAGTTGTTAAGTATTAACCCGACTTAACATGCACAAGTCAGTGCATGATTTCATCTCCCTGCCTATCGATATCGAATTGCTATGTAAAACTATTTCAAGTGATAATTAATGAATCTTCAATTGGTGATAGCAAGTTAAAGCTGTTGGTGCAAGTATTTAGTTGTTATAATGCGGTGAAAAACGATTAAGATCAAAGGAAACAGGTTTGAGTCAGTCTTATGTCTACAGTCTATCTAGAGCACAATAATTCGAATTCCCACAACTCTCGACAGTACTGTTTGTGCCTCACCTGTCCCTCGTCAGATGTACTTTAAACTATTGACGCGTCCCAGCCTTGCTATCTAGAGAGAGAAGACCAAGCTTAGAATGGAAGTATATTCTGCAACAATTAAAAAGGAGCGAGCTAACAAAAACAATTTAAAACGTATATATACAAATACATATAATCGATATTGTCATATAAATTTTTGAACATTCATCAATAAGTTCGTCAACTGACTACCATTCAAATTTTTAAAAATTTACGCGCATTATTTGAAGGTTGTAACTTTTTTCACGTGGTATTATTTTATTTTCCCATTGGGTTTTCCCTTTAATTTAACCTTTATTAACGATAAATAACTCGTCACTGATAGGGTCCTGTCAACGTCATACATTAATTTTGCTAGTTTCCACGCTTTCTATTTTCACCAATTAACGTTATTACATTTGCTCACAACTGATACTGGATCTGATCCTACCATTAAACTTTACACGTCTATCAAGTGAAATTATAACTGTCACTGTTCACTAAATTAAACTTCATACTCCCATTACTTACAATAATGTCCCGGCCATCTAAAAAAATGCAATCTCTCCTGATGCCTATAGCGCTTGCAAAATATCTAAATCAGTCACTAAAGCGAATAATGTGAAAACTTATAAACACACTGATCAGTCTGCATCCTACTCTGATCTTCCCTCAGCAACAATAAACGGGCACCGTTTACTTGGGCACGACATTTCACTACCTTGTTTATCGCTTGTAGATATAAATAAGAGCAGTCATATGCCGTTAGAGTCGACATCATTTGTCAGTCCAAATAATAGCATCACATGTAGTGAGCAGTATTTGAACAGTTCGGCCGACCCCAAACACTCGAATATTTTACAATCGGCCATCCTGAGTAGCGGTCCACGGAGTACATGTAAGCCTGCTTACAATAGCCAGCCCGATGATGTAGACCTTGACTACTCACCCAGATATGTACTCCATCCCCCAAATAACTATTCACAAGGCGATCATCCGGTAGACACCTGCAACAGGTCTATGTGTAACTATATCGACCTTCAAAACTTTGATATACATTTTAATAATCTCATCACTTACTTACGCCTGTTACTCCCAATGGAGCATAGGCCGCCGACCAGCATTCTCCAACCCACTCTGTCCTGGGCCTTCTTTTCTAGTTCCATCCAATTCTTGTTCATTTTTCTCATATCTATCTCCATTTCCCGGCGTAATGTATTCTTTGGTCTTCCTCTCCTCCTTCGGCCTTCAGGATTCCATATGAGGGCTTGTCTTGTGACGCAGTTGGGTGTTTTTCTCAATGTGTGTCCTATCCACTTCCAGCGCTTCTTCCTGATTTCTTCCTCCACTGGGATCTGATTTGTTCTCTCCCACAGTAGGTTGTTGTTGATAGTGTCCGGCCAGCGGATCTGAAGTATTTTGCGTAGACAACTGTTAATAAACACCTGTATCTTTTGGACGATGGATTTCGTAGTTTTCCAGGTTTCCGCCCCATACAGTAGAACTGTCTTGACATTTGTATTGAAAATTCTGACTTTGGTGTTGGTTGCCAATTGTTTTGAGTTCCAGATATTCTTCAGTTGTAGATATGCTGCTCTTGCTTTGCCAATCCGTGCCTTCATATCTGCATCAGATCCACCGTGTTCATCGATGATACTGCCCAAATATGTAAAGGTTTGTACATCTTCCAAAGCTTCTCCGTCAATTGTGATTGGATTGGTGCATGTTGTTTTGTATCGAAGAATCTTGCTTTTCCCTTTGTGTATTTTGAGACCTATTGCTGCTGAGGCTGCAGCTACACTGGTTGTCTTCTCCTGCATTTGTTGTTGTGTATGCGATAGAAGAGCCAGATCATCTGCGAAGTCTAGATCATCCAACTGCATCCTAGCTATCCACTGTATCCCGTGCTTCCCTTCAGATGTTGATGTCTTCATGATCCAGTCGATCACCAGGAGAAAGAGAAAGGGTGAGAGTAAACAACCTTGCCTGACACCGGTCTTTACTTCGAACGACTTTGTCAACTGTCCTCCATGAACGATCTTGCAGTTTAATCCATCATAGGAATTCTGTATGATATTGACTATCTTCTGAGGCACGCCGTAGTGTCGAAGAAGCTTCCATAGGGTTGTTCTGTCCACGCTATCAAATGCTTTTTCGTAGTCGATGAAGTTGATATGGAGTGATGAATTCCATTCAATTGATTGTTCCACAATGATCCGTAGAGTTGCGATTTGGTCTGTGCACGATCTATCCTTACGGAATCCTGCCCGTTGTTCTCGAAGTTGGGCGTCTACGGAGTCCTTTATCCTGTTTAACAATACCCTGTTGAAGACTTTTCCTGGTATTGAAAGAAGAGTGATTCCCCTGTAGTTGTCGCAGTTGCTGAGATCGCCTTTCTTTGGTATTTTGACCAGAAGTCCTTCTTTCCAGTCTGTTGGTACTTGCTCTTCATCCCAAATCTTACTGAAGAGGATGTAGAGTATTCTTGCAGTTGCCGCTACGTCTGCCTTCAGTGCCTCTGCTGAAATGTTGTCTGGTCCTGCTGCTTTGCCTCTCTTGATTTTTCTGATGGCTAAGCTGATCTCTTCGATTGTTGGTGGGCCAACATCGATTGGGAGGTCCATGGGTGCTGCTTCGATATTAGGTGTGTTCAGTGGGACTGGTTGATTCAAGAGTTCTTTGAAGTGTTTTACCCACCTGTTTCGCTGTTCTTCAATATTGGTGATTACTTTGCCTTCCTTGCTTTTTACTGGTCGTTCTGGTTTACGGTGATTTCCAGTGAGTTTCTTTGTTGTTTCATACAGTTGTCTCATGTTTCCTTCTCTGGCAGCCTTTTCCGCCGTCATTGCTAAATCCTCCACATATTTACGTTTGTCAGTTCTGATGCTCCTTTTCACTTGCTTGTTTACTTCTGTGTATTCAGCCTGTGCCTTGACTTTTTCTGCTCTTGTTCGACTGGTATTGATTGCTGCTTTCTTGTTCTTCCTTTCTTGAATCTCATCCAGTGTATCGACCGTGATCCAATCCTTGTGATGGTGCTTCTTTTGGCCCAGAACCTCATGACATGTTGAAGTGATTGCCTCTTTTATCTCTTTCCAGTTGCTCTCCATAGTAGTTTCTTCTCCATTGAGTAGATCATGAAAGGCTTGGAACTTATTGCTGAGGGTTATCTTGAATTTATTGAGTTTGTCAGTATCCCGAAGAAGAGCCGTATTAAATTTTTGTGATATTGTCCTCCCCGTTGTCCAGTGCCTCTTGAGTTTCAATTTCATCTTGGCGACCAGCAAGTGATGATCTGATGCTATATCAGCTCCTCTCTTTGTTCTCACGTCCTCCATCGTCCTCCTGAACTTTTTGTTGATGCAGATATGGTCGATTTGGTTCTGTGTGCTGTGATCCGGTGAAGTCCATGTGGTTTTGTGTATGCGTTTATGTGGGAATATAGTCCCGCCTATGACCAGTTTATTGAAGGCACATAGATTTGCAAATCTCTCACCATTTTCGTTCCTTTCTCCGAGTCCGTGTCGTCCCATGATCTCTTCATATCCGGTGTTGTCAGTTCCAACCTTGGCATTTAGGTCTCCCATTAGAATAGTCAGGTCTTTTGTTGGGCACTTCTCGACGATTGACTGCAGCCTATCGTAGAATTGATCTTTAGCGTCTTCGTTGTATTCGTTGGTAGGCGCATAGCATTGGATGACGTTCATTGTAATCCCCGTTTTCTTTGTTTTGAAGGAGGCTTTGATGATCCTTGGTCCATGAAATTCCCATCCTATAAGTGCATTTTGTGCTTGTTTGGACAGCATCAATGCAACTCCTTGTGTATGTGGAGCATTTTCTTGTTCATGTCCGGAGTATAACAGCAGCTCCCCTGAAGCTAGTCGTTGTTGTCCAACTTGCGTCCAATGTGTTTCACTGATTCCAAGCACCTCTAAATTGTATCTCCTCATTTCTGCAGCAATTTGGAAAACTCTCCCAGTCTCCCACATTGTGCGAGCATTCCATGTACCTAAATAAATGGTTGCTCTGGTTGTCAGAAGAGGCATCGGCCTCGTGACTTCCGAAGAAACTCGGCTTTCATCATGAGGCGTCATAATTCTTCTAAACGAAGACCTTCTGACTTCCAGGGCAGAGTTTAAATGGTTTGAATAAATCTTTCTGGTTAGCGTTTTTTCAGCGAGTTAGTTTTCTACGGGATGGGATCGCTAACCCCATGCCCAACCCTCCTCCTTTATCCTGGCTTGGGACCGGCAGTAGCCCCCGGAAAGGGGCTCCAGGCGGAGTTAATCTCATCACTAGTAGCAGCCAAACAGAACTCAGCTTCACCCAAACTATCCAAGATTTATTACCGTACAAATATTTAGTCAATATTCCAGAAAATCCTGATCTCGAAGTTATTAAAAACGCCGAAAAAGTAATTAACCATATATCATCTGAAGTGTTAAAAAGACTTCAGTGTATGCAAAATGTTATTGTGTATAATATACCTGACAGGGCGAACGTAAAGATTGTTAAAAATACTCTACTACAAGAATGTGGATTGTCACAATCTTGGTGTGTAACAAGAAGATTACGTAAAGCACACACTGAAGCCTCCTGTCCCACTCTATTCCAGTTTGGTAGTACCACTGAAGCAAATCACCTCAATAGTCAGTCATTACTCAGGCGTATTCCAACATTTAAAAAGATCAGAATCTTCCATGATAGGACTGCTATCCAGCGTCGAATCTTCAATGGAACACAAACTAATCAACCCAGACTATGTAGCTGCGGCAGCTACAGCGTTTGCCACTGCATAAATCCTAAAAACCATGCACTACCCCTCCCAAAAACGGAGGCACGTCGGATGCTGCTATTAGTCCTTGGAACAAGACAGCACATAAAGCAGCTGCAACCACTCATCCTCAGCCCAAACACCCAACTACCCCGAAATGTCAATCCACTTATGCCTCAATAGTGCCACAGTATTGCCTCGATAATAAGCCAAAAACTAATCCTCCCAGGAATTACGCTAACAGCTACAGATGCTCAGACACCACTGTACGAAATAATACTAAACTCCCTGTAAACACCCACCAGTACTGCAGCACCCCTAATCCAAAACATGCATCTTTTCATAACAGTAGAATGCCCTAAAACAAACATAGTGAACTGGCAGTACCTACTCATCCTAACGTGAAACGACACTCAGGCTGCCTCGCTTGACTTCACTTACAAGGTTGTATGTGGTGATTTCAACCTTCCCACCATTAACTGGACGACACACTCTGGCCCATTGTGCTTTGAAAGCATACTTAGGTCCTTAGACATACACGGTTGGCAACAACATGTACACCTGCCTACACGAAGTCACAACATTCTTGACTTGATATTCTGTCATAATGTCACACCAACATCAGTGGTGGTTGACGAAAAGTTTCACAACAGCGACCATAAAATGGTCCTCTGAACCCTTCCGATTCTTGCAATGTGCAACAAACTAAAGACATTAAATACACGTTTCCAATATAGAGACTATGCAAACGCTGACTGGGAAAACTTTCAATTTCTAATAAAGCACTCTGACTGGAGCAGTTTCTTTACCAGTGATAACCTCTTAGAAACATTAGAAATATTCTATACCACCATCAAATCTGCACTAGACACCACTATACCCTTTAAAATTGCTTTTAAGACAACTACTCCCTACATAAACCAAAAGACTAGGTCTAAACTGCGTAAACTGAAAAGGACGTACTATATATCAAGACTTCAGTGCCCTGCATCAGATATATTCTGTACTCGACGGAGTACAAAGTCAACACGACAAGCATAAACAGGCAGAGGAACATACTGCGCTCACTGCTGCATCTAAAACCCATGCCTTATGCCGTCTCCTCGCAAAACGCATAAGAAAGAACGAAGATAACAACATTCACTCCCTACTGCACGATGGAGTGACGCATAATGACCAAACCATCATATGTGAACTATTAAGTGAATGGTTTTCCCACAATGGGAATACATCACATGTCACAGATATCAACACAAAGTGCACCTGCAAAAATTATCTTGGTACCATAAACTTCGACATAGGGAGTATACATACCGCCATTAAAACCCTTAAGCCAAATGTGAGTTCTGGTGCCGATGGCATCCCCTCAATCCTTTATAAAATGTCAGGTTTGGACATACAGACGCTATTACTCAAAATATACACATTATCCTTAGAGACAGGTACATATCCGGACCGAGGAACCTGGTCGAAAACTACAGACCTATAAATATCACTCCAGTTATATCACGCATAATGGAAAAAGTTATAAAAAATCAACTATCTGATCACCTACTTAAAGAAAATCCAATAGACCCGTCACAACACGGCTTCATTAGAACAAGGTCGTGCAGTACATGTCTGATCGACTTCTTTAACGAGGTTACTCGCGTACGTGATCAAAAGAAACTGGTGGTTATACTATATTTCGATATTAAGAAAGCTTTCGATAAAGTACCTCATAATCTTCTAATGAACAGACTTAAGTCAGTTGGAATTATAAATCCCCTTTTGCAATGGATCAAGTCTTTTCTTACGAACAGATACCAAATAACCAAGATTGACTCTACAACATCTACATCTCGACCAATATCCAGTGGTGTTGTGCAGGGTAGTGTCTTGGATCCGTTGTTCTTTATAATATACATCAACAGTATATGCAAATGCTTTAGCACAGGTAAGACCTACCTCTATGCCGATGACTTAAAAGTCATCAATAAAACCGACATTTGGGATGTACGTAGTACTGTGCAAACAATCCAACATGAACTCAACATGGTAGACGACTGGTGCAAACGCTGAAGGTTAGAGCTCAACTCAGAGAAATGTGGCTGGTTATGTATAGGAGACACGTCTCTCAAAATAAAACTAACAATTAACAACAACACACTGTCCAGACTGGCATCAGTAACTGACTTAGGGGTACACTACTCACAACGTCTTAATTTCTCTGAACACATCTCAGCCAAAGTATCTAAAATGCGGAAATTGCTTGGCTTCATTCTCCATAATTTCTATAAAAATGAATCCAAAATCCTTCTTTATAAAGTTTGTGTAAGACCTATAGTGGAATACTGCTCGTTCTTCTTTTCCAACCTACGCCTATCTGATATACTAAAGGTGGAAGGAATACAACGAGACTTCACCCGTAAAATACTTAAGACTGAATCAGTCGTTGACTACAGTTCCCGATGCAAAATGTTAGGCACAGAACCCCTTTGGAATAGAAGGCTTAGGTCCAATTTGATTCTCTACTTCAAACTACTCAAAAACCTTACTTATTCAACATGTAATATAGTTCTTGCCCGAAATTCACATGAATATGTACTTCGAAACAAAGTATCTACGGTCAAAGTTGAGAAATACAGATCAAAAACTCGGGAAAACTTCTTCCTCATCAAGTATGCAATAATTTGGAACAGTCTCCCCTCCGAAATACGCATGGCAGATGAATTACACACGTTTGTACGGCTGCTTGATCAAGCCCTCATTTGCACTGATCTAACACATACGAACAGATCTGCGCCCCACTCAGATATCATAGGCGCTCTACATGTCTAAACCAAAATGGACTCCAAGTTCAGTTTGCCTTATTTTTCCTACTTTGCAGTTGTTTTAGTTACTTTTCCCACTCTATTTCTTCACTTAAAGTAGACAGGTAACTCACTGGACCTGCTGATACTGTCCAACTAAACTCGGTCGCTAAGAGACACTCACTACCACCCTAAAAAGTCAAGAGAACCGCGCAATCGACTGCCTACTACCGATCGAACTGCATCTTTGAAGCCTGTTACCCATCAACTGGTTAGGACAACACAAAAGAACATCAGCACCAAGTTAGTGTGAGTCTATCCTTGTTTATTGCTTATTTGCTTTTTACTCTTCTGCACACCATGTTGACTAGCAATTAATATTATTCCTCCACTCGTTACCTAATCTACAACCCATATACTTCTATACTTTTCCGCCCGTTTTATTAAACCACTATCCTACATTATACCCTTCTACGTATATCTGCTTACTTTCAAAATCACTACAGTTTCTTGACAAATTCATATTTATTGTATGAATAATACATATTATTATCCATGTTTTCTTTACTCATTCGTAATGATATACCGCTGTTACGGGAGAACTGAAGACATTTGGCTGAATAAAACCTTTATATTAAATATTACTAATTTCACTGTGTTTTTGAATGTAATTGTTTTACTCAACTTCTGAACTTGTTTGTTTATATCATCATTTTCGGTCATTTTGTTTTCTCTTCGTATTTGGTTTGGCATTTGGGAGTTTTGACTCCGACAACCTACAAAATTAAAGGTTTGTTTTGTAATTGTTGTCGTTATTGTTGTTGGAAAGACATTTAGGTAGACTATTAGTAACTTGAGAATAAACTTTGGTACCTAATTTGTAGTTTGGTTCTTTTGTTAATTTGGGTTCGTTAATTGCAAACAGATCGACATACCGTACTTCAATAACGGGAAGGAACGAAAACTTGAACATAACAACCACAATATTTCATTAAAAAGATTTCTGGAAAAACCAGAATCGTGTGTGCAAAAGAGACTGGTACAACCTCTTCTTCTACCATGTTCTTAATGTATTAAAATTTTTCTCTTTCTTTCATACTCTTGTTCCTTTACGGCCATCTGTTTCACCTTCCACCTTAGCCTTAAATCTTCTACGCCGAAATGGATTATTTCTGTTTCTACGATCCTCCTGATTACATTTAATCTCAATTTCAACATTTTATCTTATCATGCTGAGCCACCCCTTTCCAATGATAATTTCCCTATCTATGTTTTGATAAATATTTAGGCCATTAACAATCAGTCGATTATCAAACTCTGGTCTCCGTCAACGTTTGCATCAATTTCAGCTGCTGCTCAAGTAACAGTTCAATTTTGGAAAATTCGATAACTGAAAAACCTCCGTCGCCAAAATTTGTTAGGGTTGAAGCTATCACTAGTTCACTTAAATTGCAAACGAGAACGAAATTTGATGACCAAGACCAGTAAGTTAACTATTGAAGCGTCCCAGCCTTGCTATCTAGAGAGAGAAGACCAAGCTTAGAACGGAAGTATATTCTGCAACAACCAGAAACGAGCGAGCTAACAAAAACAATTTAAAACGTATATATACAAATATATATAATCGATATTGTCATACAAATTTTTGAACATTCATCAATAAGTTCGTCAATTGATTACCACTCAAATATTTAAACATTTAATCGATAAGTTCGTCAACTGACTGTCATTCAAATTTTTAAACATTTTATCTATAAGATAAAATTACAAAATATGAGTTCTGGGGGATCTATCATCCCTAAAATTTTTACACAATGATATTGTTCTCGCATTTTTTAAATATTTTTTTCTTGCCCATTGATATATTATACCTTCATCATTACAGAACGGATTCCCAAGCCTCATGCCATTCTGGGCCTGGTTCTGCAACGCAGAATCTGACTTCCTTGAGCACGGCGTGACAAACCAACGTGCACAATTCCTCACGGTAGTGCCTCTACTACCGCGAGATTTTAACAGGTACGTTACACTTAGTACGTTTGCTGGTAATGTTTCAGAACCTGACGACACTTTAAAGAGGGCTGTTCATAAGCGTGAAAACCTAACCGACCGACAAAGATTGAACTAATTCCCTAACGCCATCGAACTGCGACAGAGCTCAACTTCGTAGAGGATGGCTTGATCGCATCTGGACATTGTTTTCGAAAGACTCCGAAAACATGGAATAACTGTAAATGTTAAGAAATGTCAAATCGGAATGAACTTGCAATGTTTTTTCGGACATACAGTTGATTCTTAAGGCATCCGACCTTTACGAAGTGATTAGAACCAGCAACAGTCAGGCAACTACGCACGTTTAGCTGCCTAGTAGGTTTCTATATTTGGTTCATATAGAATTGAGCGTCTCTTATGAGGCCTTTAACCAAACAGCTCTATGGAAATGTGAAATCCATCAATATGGGCGACATCATGAAATAGACATTCTCCACAGTTCAGAAACTCGTCGCAGAAGAGACGTTGCTCGCACACGAGAACAGTGAAGCACCCATTAGTATCGCAGTAGATGATTCCGACTCGGCAATCAGAGGAGTCTTACAACAATGAGTTAACTACACTTGACAACTTTTGGCATTTTTCTTGAGATGGTTGCTATACACCAAATCGAGGTATAGACCATGTGGTACGGAATTCCTAGTCGTGTTTTTGATTGGGATCATAAACCGATTGGTGTTAGACCACCACTGAAAACCTGGAAGCACTGGACGGCCGTTTCGCTCTATTGTGGGACTCCTCAGCACTGCGTGTTCACGATCTCGCTTGCAGGATTCGAACCCAGTGCCTTCGGTCTCGCGTGCGAACGCTTAACCTCTAGACCACTAAGTCAGCCTTCAACGGCGTTAATGTCTAACCTCAACCAATTCAGGGAATTGCGCAACTAATTCTTGTTGTACTGAGGGAGATACATGTCTCTACCTAACATGGATTACCTCCACTGGTCTCGGCCTCTCACTAGAACTCCGAGAATTTTATATCAATGCCAGTCACTAGTGAGCACATGGATGACGGTCCAGTGGTCTAGAGGTTAAGCGTTCGTGCTCGAAACCGCGCGGGACCGTAAATGCTGGACGCTGAGGAGTCCCACAGTAGGACAAGATGGCCTTCCAGTGCATACGGATTTTCAATGGTGGTCAAACAGTTAATAATTTCAATCAAAAACCTAATTATCCTAGCCGTATATTGTGCTATACGGCACTTCTAACACTCAGTGGAAGACTGTAAATTCAATCTTTTTACCAATCAGCAACCTCTTAGCCTCACTTTGAGCTCATTTTCAGACAGGTACTTCCCTCAAAAGTCTGGACAACTTGAAGATATTTCGCAGTTAACTTTAGGTAGACGACACGTTTCTGGGGCAAACTGCAGTTGCAGACGCTTCGTCTCGTATAGCTTCCTTGAACACTTTTCAATGAATCGCTGTTCTTTAATTCGTCCAGCTTTAAAAAGAAGACACCGGTCTCCGGCACGAGTTGTTTTTGACAACACTCAAACTACGTATTGAACAGATGGTTACAGGTTAGGATCATCCAATAGTGTCGAAACATTACCGATGCGACGTCTTCAGCACGCTGCCCAAGTTCTCTAGTCCAGGCGTTCGTGCAGTTTTCAAGCTTATAGCAGAACGATTTTGCTGACCTGGTATGAATGAAGACTTGGTGGAGTGGGCACGCTCCTGTGTAAGCTGTCAGAAATATAAGGGCTACCCGTTCCTGACATCTAGATATTCCAACAAGTTATCTGTTTTCTTGTTTGCTTTAACACATTATTTTGCCCATTAGACTCATGACCTACTCAGGTGTGTTTGTGAGAAGCTTACGACATTTCGCTCTACAAGTTCTAAAAGGGCCCAATCAGAGAAATCCTGTTGCTGGCAATACGCATCGAAAAGAATATACAATGTTCACATGTCGATTCCTGAACTGCTAACATATAAATGGTGACCACTCAATATTTGTCGCAAGGATCGACTGAGAAATAAAAAAAGAAACTCGTTGAAATACTTTTCGCTGAGAATTCTATATTGTGTCAAAACTATAATATTGGGTAAAGCCACTAATAATTATAAGTTAGTAGGACCCTTGCCAGATTCAAATGGATACTTCTATCTCTTAACTTGTTTAGATAGTTTTACTCAATGGCCAGAAGCAGTACCCATCAAAGACATTGCTACTAAAGCAGTGACCCTCGCCTTCGTCGAACAGTGGGTAGTGAGCTTTAGCTGCCCTCCAACTACCACTACGAATAGTGAACGTCAGTTCGAATCCGAACTTTTCCGTTGTCTGACTACACTATTAGAAATCACATGGCTCTGACAGTTTTGTACTATAACTTGACACTTTCTGGAATGAAATTCTTTTCACTTGTCCTTTGTCTTCTCATTTGCGACTTGGAAGGGTTCTAGCGTTCATGTACTCAAGTTATACACGGCATATCAATAATATAATATATAACACCTACCTTCTGGTGGAATAAGCAAGATTTCTGAGAATCGGATTCAACATAAGTCTTCTTTTACAAAAGGATCAAGTCCCAGAGCATGGCATCGGGGACAATGGTCAATGAGCGAACCAGTCTTAAGTATTTTGCGAGTGAAATCTCGTTGTATTCCTTCCACCTTAAGTATACCGGATAGGTGTAAGTTGGAAAATAAGAATGAATAATGTTCAGCGATAGGTTTTACGCATATCTTGCAAAGGATGTCTCTAGATTCATTTTAAAGGAGATTATCAAGAATGGAGTTTAACAATTTTCGCATTCTAGATGCTTCAACGGAGATATGTGCAAAGGAGTTAAGATTGTATGGGTAAAGCACCTCAAGGTCAGTTGCCAGTGTGAGTTTTGTTACTGCGTTCCCGTAAAACCTTAATTTTGTTCTAACAGACATATCTTCAGCCCACTACCGGCCGTACCTCCCTGTGTTGAGTTTTAGGCTCCAGTGCTTATATCAGATATCTTCCTCGTTGAGTTCATACTGGATTGTTTGCGTAGTACTAGTACGTTGTGAATGTTAGCTTTATGAACGACTTTCGAGTCATCAGCACTGAACGAAGTAGCATACCATAAAAGTCGAATGGTTAAATAAGCAATTTTTCAAATGAAGCTGAAAAATCTAAGTAGAAGCTGATAAACGGTGGCGTGACGGGCCGAGACTCCAGTGAGTAGAAAAAACAGTAACCTTTCGAATGTACTGTCCACATAAACCTATTTCGACGTATCTCACTGAAAAAGGAGAGGCGGGATGACGTGAATTAAAAGCAAGATTACACTTTTGTGCTCATTGTGATTCTTGTTCAACATCCTTACGTTTTAATTCAATGTGATAATAGCTTTTTGTAGTATTTGTTTTAAATTCCAGGGTGAAATTTTATTCAGTATATTTACTTGGGTGTGATATTTCTTCATGATACCAAATCCTTGTATTAAATTAACATGAATTATGCTCAACATGAAACGCAGCAGGTGATGTGTCATAAATCTGAGTATTTTCATGTATGTGATTTCATTTATTACTAACAATCAAGAATTGATGGTGAGGGTGATGACTTCAACCAACACATGTTTGTGGGGCAGAACGTTTTGTTTCCATCAGGCTCCTTATGATTGAAAACAACTCAACAAATCTGTGATATTGAGGTTGTTCTCTTACGCTCACCATTCAAAGTCATGTTTCCAATTTTATAGACATAGATAACAAATTTATGCAAAGGCAGGTACACGTCATTTTTAAAAACACGATCTAAAAATTACAACATTTATTGGCTCACAGTATGTATCCCAAGTAGGGTTGTTAAATAAATATCATCTATAAAAGTGAATATCAGTTCATTCCTTCAGATATACTGAGTAGTCTTCAAAATATTTTCCAAAGTGACATCGTGTCCACGTTACACAACAGATCCGATCTCGGCATAATTGTGTTAGAATTTCGGTCGTAATAAGTATTTATGCAATGCAATTTTTAATTTTATCGTTGTTATAAAGTAGACTTGTAGAGTGTAAAGATGCCACAGGTATTCGGAGTTTGACAACGCTTTAACCAGTAACACCTAATATGAATCGTACCCACCAAGTGAAATCAAAATACAGAAGCGAGGAGGTTCGGAGATATGTTTGATAGGCTATTAATATATTGAGGATCGTCTGATCTAATCTGGCTAGCGATTGCAGTAGATGTTGAGCACGGCGTTCCCACACGTGATCTGGTGCGGATGCATGACCGAGCGCCTTCAGCTCGATGAATCCATTAAAACTAATGTGGTCAGCATTCAATGTCGAAAACTTACAGAGCTATTTATTTTTGGGATTTATTTACCGATACAAGCGCTTGGTGTGGACTACGACTTTGGGAAAACGAGTACGTCGAGTTCGTTTCAGATGTCAGAAGTTCCATAGCTGTGCCCTCAGAGCAAGATTCCGAAAAAGTGGAGACCGAGAAACAGCAAGGCACTTGGATATGAATGCTAAACAATGCTTGAATTTTTGCACTGAGACAGACCGAGGTATGATAAATTACTATAGTAAATTTGTACTAGCTCTTGTTGCTGGAGTTTAATGTGATTAGAGCCTCTAGATGAGAGAATGCAGTAATAAAGAACAATGAATCGTAATATTTACCAAGGTGGAGTACGTTCAAATGAAGGGAGGGAAGTCAAGATTGGAATAAGGAAGGCTGTTTATTGGAACGGAAAGTACATATAGAGAGTAAAGTGTTAAGAAAACTAATAATTATATCTTTTGTTGTACGATGTTTTCTTTTTTTCCCATCCGATTCATACCATACAGTCCTAATGTAAAAGTCCGAGTTTGGAAAATATTTTGAAGACTACTCAGTATATCTGCACGAATGAACTGACATTCACTTTTATAGATTATATTTATTTAAGAACCCAATAAATGTCGTAATTTGTAGACCGTGTCTGTAAAAATGACGTGTACCCGCCACTACAGGAGTGTATTATTATTAATGATCAAAATGGGTTTTCTATCAATATATGATCAGTGTGTTCCCGATGAGGGTAATCGTCGTGTGCTTGGGTCAACTAATCTTCATTTATACCTGTCTCGATATTCGTACTTCACATCGAAATTGAAGTAGTTCCTTGTTTTTCAATTACAATTAATAAGGGAGGCAAATACGATATTCTGGTACTGAGATGTCCGCCAATAACACATTCCGTGGGCAAACATCTAACTGGTGGTTTTATTGGACATTGATTGCATCCGAGTTGTAGTCTGATTAATGCAGCACAAAATGGACAAAAAATTCATCGTTTATCTTACTGATTTCCTTTCAGGTTGATAAAGCTCTCTAATCTGACAACGCACAGTCGACTTTTATTGGGGATTCAATAGATTAGTGCTGCCTGAGCTCTGGTGCTTAGTGCGACTGCAGAGCACCTGAAACAAGCTTATTGAGGGAACAGATGGAGAGAGAATATGTAGCATGTTACTAGTCTCGGATGGACAACAGACATAGGTTTTGTAACTTGTTGACGATATAGCCAATCTTTTCTGAATTTCGGTCTACATTATTGTGTGAATGCTAAAGGAGGCCAGCTTGAATGGTATACATGATTTCAGAAAGGCTGATTCGGTGCTAGCATTCGACTTGCGACTAATCAGTGACTTGAGAACTTCTAGATAGAACAAGTTCTTAACGATGGACAACCTACTGTATAAGTCGGAAAGGAATATATAAAATCTGTAACAAATGGAATACATTGATGCAGTATAAAATGTAAATAAATGTCACCAAATAATTGTAGATACAATTTGTGATGACGCTAATACAAGCAAGAATACCTTTTTTGCTCTGATCATTATTTGGTTTGTGCGTGTGTGTGATAGGGTACTGCCCAGGTTCCAAGTCTTCGACATGGAGACCTAGTCCACCACGAAGTGAGGCAACATTAAAAGGTGCTGTCTCATGGTAACCGGATATCAAGAATAGACTCTTGAGCCATTTGTCTTCTCAGGATCCTGCAGCCCATGTGCACCACTGACCTGTAATCAAGGTTTTCCAAGTCCTCCAGGCGTACTTTCTCTACTCATCAACCCGGTTTTAGCATCCTCTTTCACCACGAGAAGACAATGAGCAGGAATCTCCTGGTAGTGGCTTCATATGTGTAACCATATGAAAGCATTTCGAGAGGGAGAGGAGGCTCATTCCGTCCTCGCACGCACCAGGGCATTTGAGGGGCCATGGCAAAACAGACCCCATATAACTTAGGATATCTGTCTACTAATTATTTCAATACAGAATAAAAAATAGAGACAGATGTCAACTATATTTGTTGTTAAGACATTTTTTATGTCCATTTGGGGCACAAGCGAGTGATAAGAGTGCATACGGAGATGGAATAACTTGGATGTCAGTGGTATTGAGTATGAATAATGTTTTATATGTTGAAATAGACAATGCATAAAATACACGTTGTGGAATATACACATGCGAGTACGTAAATAAAGACTCAAAAGGCTTCAAGTTAATAATTGCAGAGGACGAATATGTGAGAATACAGAACAGCCCAAAGAGATCATGATGGTTTATCTATCATCCTAGAGATGAAATTATTTAGGTAGGGTTGAAATCACATAAACTGTTATCTATGGACATACGCAAGGTTAAATGAATATATGCTCAGTACATCAGTAGGATTAAAGTTCGGAGACCGTATATAAGGCATAATTCATAGTTTGAAAGGTCAATCAAATTACCTGTTAAAGGATAAGAGGATAGCTACTCATTCAGCCCTAGATGTGCAGAAGTTTATGACGAGTGGCATTGTGACTTGGATCTATTCACGCTGCTGTACCTTAGAATCACGGAATGTTCTCTCTCTTTTCTTCCTAACTACGTCAGAACAACCAAAAACACAACAAGGATATAGTCAACATTAAAAACCTTTCTGGTAAAAGTGTCTACGGCTTCGCTCGACATACCCAAGAGTAAAAGAAGTACACGAAGGAACAGACTTGACTCTCTGCTCTTCACTCAAAGTATGAGTCTGAATCTATTTGTACTGATGATACATATTAAGTAAATAGGAGGGAGTTTTGAAATTACTAGTTTGTAGCTGTTGAATAGTAAGGTTTTATTTATTAATGACGTTTGTGACTACTTTCTTGGTTATTGTTGTATTTGTATTATTATCCTGTATGACTTGAAACAGGCAAATTGACTGAAGACTTGAATAGTTATATTAATTGATGTATGTTTGGATAAGTAAACAAATTGATCTGTACGCTAATTGTACATAGAATCGAAGTAGAATGGTAATAAACAGACAGCAAGATAGACTAATAAAGTAACAATATTGGGTTGACTCTGTGATCAAAGCTTCCTATGATTGTATTGGGATGCCAATTACACTGATACTAGAATTATGAGTAACTATATAGGGAAGGAATTGCTCGTCATAGTGTCCAGCACTGGTAGACAAATTACAACAGACCAAGATGGTATCCCACAGGCTTAATTTAAGTTAGGTTAAAATGAAGTGTAATGTATATGGCGAGTGTGTATGAAGTGTTGAGTAGTTGAAGCATCTCAAATAATACAGACCAGAAAAATGATAAAGTAAGATTGATAAGCAGACAAACAAACACATATTGTGCAGATAAAGATATATAACTAGTCGTACAAATGGCCACAATACTTACGAATGGATTAATAAACTGTGATAAGTAAAAGTAGACGAGTTTACAAACTAGGGGTTCCTAGAACAGTCTAATAATCACGGCTGTGCGGGCACTCAAGTCAGAAAAAATTCAGTATTGTAATTCGGATTGGGTGCATAACAATATACAAAGTTCTCATCATTGTGTTCAAACATCACAAATGTAAATCACTTGCTTGTATTCCGTAACGGGTATACCAATAACCGAATTCCAAACGGATGGTATCCTGAGGGAACAAATAGCGTGTGAACCAATTGTCGGTCACCCACTACCATGGGATTGCATGTCCTCACGATGCTCCACTGCCTTGTGGGTCAGACCTTTAGGTTATTGTTCTTTTTTTCGTTTTTACGCTCCTTACCCTCCACTTTTTTGTAGTTTTTC
Organism: Schistosoma spindalis; assembly: GCA_946903255.1. Classification (NCBI taxonomy): domain Eukaryota; kingdom Metazoa; phylum Platyhelminthes; class Trematoda; order Strigeidida; family Schistosomatidae; genus Schistosoma; species Schistosoma spindalis. The sequence goes on along the minus strand of OX336420.1, from coordinate 41,735,701 downwards.
TCTTTAAATTCTCATTGTTTTGTGTGGCGCATATATATTTGGTGCCCTCTTGTACCAATATTTGTGTTCAAGCAAATAAATAATAAGTAAATTGGTTCAAAGGCTCGGGGTGTGGCCCCTAAGAAAATCACCTGCTTCGGTCTGGGCACCCGGTCACTGTCAGCCCACGCACAAATAGAATAATATGTGGTGCATATGTATCTGGTGCCACCTTGTACCTATATTTATGTGTTCAAATAAATAAATAAATAGTCATTGTCATCTCATTTTGTGTGAGGGCTATGATACTGCACGGGTGCCCAAACTGAAGCAGGTGGTTTTCTTAGAGCACCACATCCAGAGCCTTCGACCTAAGGGTCTGACCCACAAGGCAATGGGGGCAACGTAAGGAGATGCAGTCCCATGGAAGCCGGTGACTGCATATTGGTTCTTACGTCATTTGTCCCTTCAGGATGCTGAAGCCCATGTGCACCATTGGTTTAGGATCAGGGTTTCCTAACTCCTCTAGGTGGACTCACCGTGTCCACCAACCCGACTAAAGCGCCGGATATTCTCTTTTCGTTCTCCCAATTTTGTAAATAACACCCCCGCCACGAGAAGGCGGTGAGTAGGACTTCCTTGGTAGTAGCTGTATACAAGCGGTTGTGTGAGTGCATTTCGAGAGGGAGGGCGGGCTCTTCCCACTCTCGGCCGTACTAGGGCATTTGGGGGTATACGCCTGTGTGAGTTTGACATGTCTATGTTGATTGCTGCATTTACGTAATATCCTCGTATTGACTGCTTAAATAATCCATAAAGTCAGATATCAAGTACTTGAGAGATCATCTGAGTTGTTAACTACGGATGAATTAGATATGAATTAAAATCACAAGAGTTGGGATTATATTCATTGAACGTACGTCGAATTAAAACTAAACATGAGGTCAGACTCTTCATAGTTCCAAGTTTGTAATCTAGTTAGCCCCATATATCCTTTATAAACGTCGGTCTAAAATGTAAACTTGGATTATTATCACACAGCATTTTCCGCTTGGCTTCTGTAATCCCACGTAATGGCAATCATATTTGGAGGACGAAGCCGTAATTATCAAGAAAATCGACTTCTTGTCCCTATTTTAAGGACACTGTTAGGAATTCTCATACTAGCTTTTCGATGTCTTACTCATTAAACACCCTTTCAACTTGTTTCCTACTGAAAAATGTGTCATAATGTGTAGTGACACAACAACTTAGTTCACTAGGTGGGTTTGGTTGCACCAAGTATGAACTGTTTTAAAAAGGCATGAAGTTAAGCATCATGGAAGTCGGTTAAAACCTATGGATATGGTATGCACTATTATGTTTACTCCTGACCGTTGTTGCTACCTTGACGTGGTGGTCGGGCTTGCCTATCGTGATGAAGCAACTGAGCTATACTGGCTGGAACAACCCTTCCTCAAGGTCCTACCATGCCAGACAGGTCGGTTGAAGAGCGGTAAGACTAAAAGCAACAAAACCAAGGTCCGAAGGCGAAGTCGTACTGCTGACTGTACAGAGGTGTGACAGCAGTAAGGTGTTTCCTTCAGACAACCAGCATGACAGCGATGCTGCCTTCCCACAAGGAGGGGTGAGGTTAGAAAATGTCGACCCTAAAAATGCACACCTCGCCTTATCCCACGGATATCCGTCTCCGGCGGTAAGGACTCAACAAGTACGGAGCTAACACAAAAATCACTCATAAAAAGGTCGTGTGTGACCGACCTCAAGCAGCTGTCCCTTGGGCACTGCGGTCACGCTCTCAGGTCACTAAGACCACCTCTAATCCAATTTCCTTTTCAGGTAACTCCAGCAGAACCCTTCCACGGTGTGGGCAACCGGGAAGTGATAACCGCCCCTATACCTCTAACAGCACTCAAGACCACTGTATTCATAGTCAACCTCCCTCTTCAATTCCTATTATTCCTCCTACATCGACTTTATACACTAAACTTCCTCTTTTAGCTTCCTCCTCAAGTGTCACCACAGCCAACGATTCTAATGCTCAAAACACTGTCCCAGGTCTACTGAAACCTCGCTCCAAACTATACATTGGAGCCTTCAACGTACGCACACTATGCCAAATCGGTCAGCAGGCTTCCTTGGCTAAAACCTTAGAATCTCGTACCATTGGTGTATGCTGTGTCTCCGAAACACGCATACAGGATCCTAGTGTGGTCATTCACTTGACCTCACCTCGGCAAAACGGAGAGCCAACGAGATACACCCTCCGTGTATCTGGCGACCCGATGGCTAGTTCTCGTGGACTGGCAGGTGTAGGCATAGCACTTAGCATGAGGGCGGAACAAGCGCTATTAGAGTGGATCCCCGTTAACAGTCGTCTATACGCTGTTCGGCTAAACGGCTCCGTAAGAACTCGGAAGGATAGGGACACACGTCGTTGCCTTTTCGTCGTTTCTGCCTATGCTCCCACTGACTGCAGTTCGGATGAAGTGAAAGATGAATTTTACAGAAAGCTGTCTGAACTTCTTCAGAAAGCTAAACGTTCAGACATAGTACTCGTAGGAAGTGACTTTAATGCCCAGGTAGGTAGCTTAAACAAAACAGAAAGACATTTAGGTGGGTATTTTAGTATTCCGGCACAGCGAACAGATAATGGTGATCGTCTGCTGCAACTGTGCTCAGACAATCGTTTATTTTTAGCAAACACAAATTTTAAGCATAAGGAGAGACATCGTCTAACATGGCGACCCCCTGCACCAAACCAACGATGGACTCAAATAGACCATATTGCCATCAGTCATCGTTGGAGAGGGTCGATAGAAGATTGTCGCTCATTCTGGAGTACCTGCTTGGACTCCGACCATGCCCTAATACGAGCACGCACCTGCTTGCGCCTCACTGGACGCAAAAAAGCCACACAAAAAAAGACTCATTAGAACCGAATTGAGTAATGAGAAAACCAAAAGTAGGTTCCAGGAACAACTGAGGTCACACTTAGGTAATTCTGAAAACGAGGCTGACCCAGATGTTGCTTGGAAAGTTATACAAGCAGCTGTGGAAACAGCAGTGACATCTACTAGTGATTTAAACCACAGGGTTACAAAGAACCAATGGATTTCTTCAAGGTCTATTGCACCGATGGATTCTCGCAAACACATCCCATCAGGTTCTGAATACGATGAAGAGCGTAAAGAAATCAGATCTAGATTAAGCAAAAGTCTAAAGAATGATCGTGAGCAGTGGTGGGCAACGAAAGCAAAAGAGATGGAAAAGGCGGCGGCTATAGGGAACACAAGACAACTCTACAGACTAATAAAAGAAACTGGAATTAATAAATCAAGTGTAAGACAGACTATTTCGGAAAAAGACGACACTCTCATCTGCTCTCAGTTCAGACGCTTAGAACGATGGGCGGAACATTTTAAGGAGCAATTCGATTGGCCTTCAGCTACTCTACAACTACCCTCTATTCCCAGACAGTGTGAATGGAACATTGAAGTAGGTCCCCCAACTCTAGCTGAAGTTCAAAAGGCTATAGCTAATCTGAAACGAGGAAGGGCAGCTGGTCCAAATGGATTGGCCCCAGAGGTCTTTAAGGATGGTGGTCTAGTTTTAGCGATTTGGTTGACTAATATTTTAGCTAAAATCTGGGAGTTAGACGTCATCCCATCTAACTGGTCACAATCACTTATCGTCCCAATATTTAAGCAAGGGTCAAAATCATCCTGTGACAACCACAGAGGGATTAGTTTGACTAATATAGTATCTAAAATACTAGCTTCGATAATTTTCGGACGCCTAACTAAAACTCGTGAGCTGCAAACACGTGAAAATCAGGCTGGCTTCAGACCTGGTCGTGGCTGCATCGACCACATATTCACCATTCGTCAGGTTCTAGAACACAGGCATACTTATCGGCGTCCGACCATGGTGGTATTCCTTGACTTAAAAGCAGCGTTTGACTCTGTAGATCGAGAGGTTCTGTGGCAGTGTCTGTCATTGAAAGGCGTACCTCAGAAGTACATAAACCTTGTGAAGGCTCTTTACTCGAACACTATTAGTCGGGTCAGAGCCTATGGCGAACTGTCATCTGCTTTTGCAACCTCAAGTGGCGTCCGTCAAGGCTGTCCACTTTCTCCTTTTTTGTTTAACTTTATCATAGACATCCTGATGGAAATAACGCTCTCATCGACTGACTTCTCGGGTATTGGTCTCCTACCAGGAGGTCCACTTATCGACTTAGAATACGCAGATGACATAGTCCTGTTTGGTGAAGACGCTGATGAAATGCAGAGTCTTTTGGTAGCACTGAGCAACAATGCCAGAATGTTTGGGATGCGCTTTTCTCCCTCTAAATGCAAGTTGTTGCTTCAGGACTGGTCTGCATCAACACCTGAACTAAGGATAGGGGGTGAAGTAGTCGAACGCGTTGACAACTTCACATATCTTGGAAGTGTGATCATCCCTAATGGGTTGGTGTCTGACGAAATCTCAGCACTGATTCGAAAAGCTCACTTGGCCTTTGCCAACTTACGTCATCTATGGCGAAGGCGAGATATCCGTCTATCAATTAAGGGACGAGTATACTGCGCGGCAGTTCGTTCCGTCCTTCTATACGGCTGCGAAACATGGCCTTTAAGAGTGGAAGATATTCGTAAGTTACTAGTATTTGACCACAGGTGCCTTAGAAATATTGCGGGTATCTGCTGGGATCACCGGGTAAGTAATAGTGAGGTTAGACGCAGGGTATTAGGGAATGATGGTAAATCAGTTGATGAGGTTATGAATCTTCATCGAGTGAGATGGTTGGGCCACGTGTTGCGTATGGCTGAACACCGATTACCACGACGCGCAATGCTGACTAGTGCAGGGGATAATTGGAAGAAAGTTAGGGGCGGCCAAACCAAAACGTGGCATCAGTGCTTGAAGTCACTAACTTCTGGTCTGAGCCATGTTGGGATATTCAGACTGCCTGGTTGGGGTCCGCGTAACTATCGTAACCAATGGTTGGAGACTCTTGGCGACATGGCTCAGAATCGATCACAATGGCGTCGGTGTATACACTCTCTGTCTTCCTTAAATTAAGAGATTAAAATCGCTTCATATCTGTCTAGGAACTAATTCTTTCTTCCTTTACTATCTCCTTATACACAATCTTTCTTCTATATATTACCACCACTGAATTAACTACTCCTATGAATCTGGTGTTCATCTTGTTGTGCTAATGCGGTATGGCAACTTGGACCGATGCATATACGTGCCTGGTCCTACGTTGCAGCTGACTGACTGACTGATTATGTTTACTGTAAAACTTGTGGGATAAATTAAAATTTCTTGTCTATAATTTGCTGAAAAGGACTCTGTTGGTGAATTTGTCTAAACGTAGTCACTTACATGCATTGTGCAGAAGTGTCGATGACTACACAAATATCTGTACGGCTTGCACCCATAGTGTATTATTTGTGTTGTAGATCGATGTGAAGCATCACTGTTGCAAATATACCCTATCGACATGCGATAGCAGAAAAGACGTTTTGTCTTTGATATCTAACTAGTCATTCACTCACACCGTAGTTCAGTTATATTATAAGCAACACAATTTTTATACTTTGTTGTATGGCCGTCTTTTATTTTGCAGCTCACCGACGAAGCACTTTATTGGAATTTAGTTATATTAGTTAGCTTGCCTAATACTGGGAGTCTAAAAAGTGCAATCACATAACACATGTTATGGGATCATGAACTGTTGATTTGTTATGATGTTTGGAAGGAAAGAGAAGATTGTTGATGTCGACCAAATGTTATGTAAGTGCGTATCATATTTAATTAACAATTCTGCACATATGAAATGCAAGATATCACTGTTTCGTGGGGTTATGCTCACAACATGTATCTAATATTGTTCGGTAATGTGTTGGGATGGAGTTCGCACAACACATTTGGAACAGTATGGTCACATTTATTTCACAGGAGATTGATTTACGAAAACAGAGTCAACTGTTCGAAGTATTGAAACCAATTCTATCTCGTTACACTATTAAACTCTGTTTATTTACTATTTGTTTATTTGAACACAAATATTGGTACAGGGGGGCACCAAATATATATGCGCCACACAAAACAATGAGAATTTAAAGAGAAGGAAAAAATGTAAGGAACGTAGGGGACTATAAAAAAAAGGAACAAAAATGAGGGGAACGAAAATGTACAATCAGAAGAAATCTTACAGGAAGAAGCAACCACTCTTTACGAAGAAATTAAAACGTTACAGCAAGATCGCCACTGGCTTCTATTCTGAGCCATATCTGACAACGTCTCTAGCCACTGTGTTACACCATCTCTCGGACCCCAGCCAGGGAGTCGTGAAGGGCCAACACAAGCCGGCCCTTTACAGCTTTCTTTCATACCACGACACCATGTCATATACTGACCACCTCTCCGCTTTTTCCAACCAGTCCCAGAGTCGGCAAATAATGCACGACGTGGAATTCTCTGGGACGACATTCGTAGAACATGTTCAAGCCAGCGAAGCTGGTGTTTCAAGATGGTGACACCAACTGCATTATCGTCTGTGAGCCCGAACACACGATGCCGAACCTCTGCACTACTAACATGGTGTTGCCACTGGATGTTAGCAATCCTTCGGAGACAGCGATGATCGAACACAGAGTCGTCTAACATCCTCAACTCGGAGAGGCCAGGTTTCATAACCATAGAGCAGAACTGCTCTCACCGACGCGTTGTAGATCCGACCTTTTACAGCCAGACTAACATCACGAAGGCGCCAAAGATGGCCCAGATTGGCATAAGCCCCTCTGGCTTTCACTATACGTGCATTGATCTCATCACTCACGCCACCACCAGCACTTATGCAGCTACCTAGATACACGAACTTCTCGACCACTTCTATCTGCTCACCATCCAGAGTGAGTACAGGATTAGAATCCTGCCAATCTTGTAGAAGAACTTTGAACTTCGAAGGTGCAAAGCACATACCATACCTACGGACACTGATTGCCAACTGATTAAGTGCGGATTGCATGGCTTGGGCATTCTCGCACAGTAAGACAATATCATCCGCATACTCAAGGTCGAGAAGTCTTTCTCCAGGCAACAAATCCACACCACCATTACTTACATCCGTCAGAGCTGTTTTCAGAATGTCATCGATGGCAAAGTTGAAGAGGAATGGTGAGATTGGGCAACCGTGACTAACTCCACTGCTTGAATGGAATAGTGGAGAAAGGTGATTGTATGCCCTCACTCTGCCTGAGGTGTTTGTGTATAGGGCTTTTAGGATGTTAATAAACTTCTCAGGCACACCCTTCTTCAATAGACAATCCCAGAGAACAGTTCTGTCCAACGAATCGAAGACAGCCCTGATATCAAGAAACACTACGATTGTTGGCCTTTGATAAGTATGGCGGTGTTCTAACATTTGGCGGAGGGTGAAGATATGATCAATGCATCCTCGACCAGAACGAAACCCAGCGTGCTCCTCGTGAGTAGTTGTTACAGGAACGACGTGAACCCTTTTTAAAGATAGGGACAACTATCGACTCATTCCATGACGTTGGTACACTCTAGTTCCCAGACCTTTGTAAACTACGTGGTCAGTTCCTTAGTCAGAAAGTCACCACCATCTTTAAAAAGAGCCGGAGGTAAGTCGTCTGGGCCCGGTGATTTGTAACGTTTCAAGAGTTGGAGTTCCTTGCGGACTTCCGCCTCATTTGGTGGATCAGTCGTCACCGACCATGGAGGGTAAGACAGTCTGACCGATGTTGCCGGAGCAGTAGACCAGTTGAACTGCCCATCGAAGAATCCCGCCCATCGTCCAAGACGTCGATGGATGTTAGTGACTGGCGTTCCGTCATCCTCGGAGATTGTTTCGCTCACACCAGACTTCTTTCTGCCAGTGGCTCGAATGAGTTGGAAGAGCTTCCGGTAATTACCAGATGCAGCTGCTGCTTCCAGCTCGTTAGCACGCTCCGACCACCAGGCTTCTCGATCCTCACGCAAGCTTTGCCCGATTTCAGTACGTAACATCCTTCGTTTGTGGTCAAACTCACGGTCACCCGGAGTAGACCGACGGGCTTCGATGAGTTGTAAGGAACCAGAAAAAACCTAGTGCTTGTAAGCGGGACGTGTCGCAAACCCACAACAGACTGTACCCGCCATTTTCATGGCGTCATGCAATTGCAACCAATGCTCATCTATACTTTTCGGTGGGATGGTAGCTAGCCTAGAAGCTAGCTCGGTTCGGTACTTACTAGCAACAGAAGTTGCAACCAGCTTGATAACGTCAATCCTTTTGTGGCGGTCACTCTGTAAATGGGACTGATTGTTTTATAAGTAACTAACATCATTCAGCATTTTTTGAGCAATATATATATATATATATATATATATATATATATATATATATATATATATATATATATATAATTCCGTGGTTAGCTACACAGATTTAGTATAATAGTGGATCATTTTAAAGTAATTTAGTTTTTAGTATCACTCAGTTAAGCTACAAAGTTTTTTGAAATATCTGAACTAGAATATACACCACATAAACGTGATGCAAGTGGTTTTGAACACTTGTCTCCCCAATTTACATATTTCAGTTACACACTTGCTACAAAGTGTTCACACGTAGTTGCATTCAGAAGTGGTTTTTGATTCGAAAGTCTTACACGAAGCAGCTAAGTTATCGTGCGTTCCAGTCGATTGTAATGTTAATTCCTAATGTAGATTTATACGTCACTCGCTTTTTGTAAATCTGAAACTTGCCTACTATTTGCCTATGAATTACGGTTTACAGTCGATAACAATTAAACCTATCACTTGTCTAGTTCTTCACCGTTTATTTCTGTTTGAATCGTAGGTTTTGTGAGAAAAAATTATCGAAGTAAGACATCGAAAAAACTTACTGAACACTATAACACCTGTGAGAGGTTGACAAAGGACAATGATCTAGTCCATTATAGCTCACCCTAGGCCATTTTAGAATTTAGCGGCTCAATATCTGACTCCAGTTAGATCGTATGAATGATTGTCGTTAAAATATACATTCTGGCTATCCTCGTATATAATTATCGACTTAACTCGCGCTAGTGAATAACGGAATTAAAATAAGTCAAATGCGGGAAAGGATTTGGAATACGTATATTTTGTACAACCATTGATCCAGACGATCAAAGGAACGCGACGAAAAGAAATGGTGCACGGTGCATAAGGCATGTGAACCAACTCGATTTAATCAAGCGTTAATCAATATTTATAGTCACACAAAAATAAGCTACAGACATGTGATGAGTAGAATAAGATGTACACACACATACGCTCATATAAAAAGTCAGGGTTGATAAGCAAATAATTAACAAGGTCAAAATATGTAGCTTGAGAATGGATAAATTGGCCCGTCCAGAAACCAGAATAAATTATGTGGGCTTAACATAATAACCGACACTACAAAAACATATCTGCATTACAAGCTAAATAAATACTTTACAATTCACTTCAATCTCTATTTCGGATACTTATAGGTGGTAACGTTCGGCGTAAAATAACTCTAGATATTAAGTTCACCATGTATCCTAGTTTAACTTATTTCCTTAGAGCAAGTTCCTGTTCTTAACATTGAGCCATTTTTTGAAGAACTGATTATTCTACCCAGCCCACCGAACTGAAATCGATGAAATGGGGATCTAACCTACCCGTTGTGTATAATAGTGACTACATATAGATATGACTAAAATTTACCTTCTCATTTATCATTAGATTTCTATTTTGGGTGTTCAGATTGTAGATTTTCAACGTCATGTATTAGATTTCGACGAGATTTACATTTGCAGCATTAAATATTGCCCGACCGTATCTGCTACCTTGACGTGGTGATCGGGCTTGCCTATCGTGATGACCCAGCTGAGCTATTTTGGCTGGAACATATGTTCCTGCAGGTTCTACCATGCCAGGCAGGTCTATTGGAGAACGGTAAGACTAAAATCAGCAAATCAAGGTCTGAGGGCGCAGTCGTACTGCTGACTGTACAGAGGTGTGACAGCAGTAAGGTGTTTCCCTCGGACAACTAGCATCTACAGCGATGCTGCCTTCTCACAAGGAAGGAAAGGGTTGACCCTAAAAATGTCACACTTCACCTTACCCCACGGATTTCCGTCTCCGGCGGTAAGGCCCTTTGAAGAACGGAGCTTACACATTTAAAACCTCCCACAAAAAGGCCGTGCGCGACCGGCCTCAAGCAGCTGTCCCTTGGGCTCTGCGGTCACGCTCCCAGGTCTTTAAGACAAACACTAATGCGATTTCCTTTTCAGGTTCCTCAAGAAATACCCTTCCACGGTGTGGGCAGCCGGAAAGTGATATCAGCCCTCATACCGGTAACAGCACACGAGACCAAGTTGGTCACATTCAAATTCTTCCTACACCTCCTAATAACTCTCTTATTTCCACGACTAACCCTTCTCATGTCCCTTTATCACCTCGCCCCACTAGTGCAAACGATTCGAGTACGCGGAACGTTATTCCTGGTCGTTTGAAACCACGCTCTAAATTACACATAGGAGCTTTCAACGTCCGAACACTGTGCCAAGTAGGACAACAGGCTTCCTTAGCTAGGACTTTAGAACCTCGCTCCATCGATGTGTGCTGCGTCTCCGAAACGCGCACACAGGATCCGAGTGGTGTCATTCATTTGACCTCACCATGTCAAAGTAACGAACCGACTCGATTTACGCTTTGTGTATCTGGAAGCCCTGATGCTGCTTCCCGTGGCCTCGCTGGCGTAGGTATAGCATTGAGTCCTAGGGCAGAACTAGCTCTCTTAGACTGGATCCCAGTAGACAGTCGTTTGTGCGCTGTCTGACTAAACGGAACAGTAAGGACTGGGAAAGATAGGGACACTCGTCGTTGCCTCTTCGTCGTCTCTGCCTACTCTCCCGCTAACTGCAGCTCAGATAATGTAAAAGATGAGTTTTACAGAAAGCTTTCCGACCTTCTCCGAAAAGCTAGGCGTTCAGATGTAGTAATAGTGGCTGGTGACTTTAATGCTCAACTAGGTAAACTAAACGAAAGAGAAAGACACCTGGGTGGATCTTATGGTGTCGCGGCTCAAAGAACAGGTAACGGCGACCGTCTGTTGCAGCTATGCTCAGATAACCGTCTGTTTCTTGCAAACACTAACTTTAAGCATAAGGAAAAACATCTTTTGACATGGCGACCCCCTAATTCGTCCCAACGTTGGACCCAAATAGATCACATCGCCATCAGCCACCGATGGAGGGGCTCGATAGAAGACTGTCGCTCATTTTGGAGCACATGCTTAGACTCATATCATGCTCTAGTGCGAGCGCGTATTTGCCTGCGTCTTTCTGGACGTAGGAAAGATGGTGCAAAGAAACCCCTTAGGGTCGTACTTAATGATAGTCAAGCTAAGAGTATGTCTCAGGAACAATTAGGAATACAGTCAGGCAGCCATGTAAGTGATGCCCACCCCGAGGCAGCGTGGAATGACATCCGAAAAGCTGTCGAAACAGCAGTGATGTCTGCAAGTTTGGTAAACCATAAGGTTAAGGAGAAACACTGGATCTCAGCAGCGTCTACCGCACTGATAGATGCTTGAAAACTCATTCCATCTGGCTCTGAACATAACGAAGGTTTACCCCTGAGATTCTTAAGGATGGCGGTCCAGTATTAGCAGCGAGATTGACTGACGTCTTAGGTAGAATCTGGGAACTGAACGTAATCCCATCTGACTGGTCTCAATCACTGATTGTGCCAATCTATAAGAAAGGACAAAAGTGCTCTTGTGGCAATCACAGAGGAATTAGTTTGGCTAATATAGTGTCTAAAATATTAGCTTCAATATTACTTCGACGCCTAATCAAAGCTCGTGAAGAGCGGACTAGAGGAAACCAGGCTGGTCTTCGACCTGGACGTGGTTGTATAGACCAGATATTCACACTACATCAGGTCCTGGAACATAGACACACATTCAGACGCCCCACAATAATCGTATTTCTCGACCTTAAGGCGGCATTTGACTCCGTTGATCGTGAGGTTCTATAGCAGTGTTTATTACTGGAAGCAGTACCAAAGAAGTACATTAACCTTACAAAGGCTCTCTACTCGAAAACAAGTGGTCGAGTGAGAGCTTATGGCGAATTGTCATCAGAACTGATTACCTCAAGTGGTATTCGGCAGGGCTGTCCACTCTCTCCATTCTTGTTTAACTTTGTCGTTGACGCGCTTTTAGAGATAACACTTTCCACATCTGAATGTCCAGGGGTTGAACTTCTACCGGGAGATCCACTTTTTGACTTAGAATATGCCGATGACATAGTTCTATTTGGTGAAGACGCTGACACAATGCCGAGTCTGCTGACCACTCTAAGCAACAATGAAGGCATGTTCGGCATGCGATTTTCTCCCTCAAAATGCAAAATGTTGCTTCAGGATTGGGTTGCATCGACACCCGAACTAGTGATAGGGAGTGAAGTAGTTGAGCGTGTCGACCGCTCCACTTATCTTGGAAGTCTCATCAGCCCTTGTGGTCTGTGCTAGGTTTGATGCTATCACGAGTTCACTTAATCTGCGAACGAGAACAAGACTGGGTGACCAAAGACCAGTAAGCTAGCTATTGATGCGTCCCAGCCCCGCTATCTAGAGGGAGAAGTCCAAGCATAGAATGGGAAGTATATTCTGCAAACAACCAGGAAACGAGCGATTTTAGTAGAAAATACACTCGTTTATATGTTGATTGTACACCCATTTTGATTAATAATTAGAATGAATCACATACATGAAAAATACTCACAGTTGTAACAAATCATATGCTGAGTATAGTTCATAGTCAATGGAATACAAGAATATTGTATATTGTACAGAATAAAATATCATATGAGAAAAGAAACAAATGCTACATTGCGTAATCATTACATTGAATCAAAACGGATGTAATGATGAATAAAACTCATATTGAGTAAATCAATCGAAAATTGACTTTTCTTCCCATCATATTAGGTCTGGTATGTGACGAAATCTCAGCACGGATACAGAAGGCTCGACTAGCTTTTGCCAACTTGTGTCATTTGTGGCGTAGGCGAGATATCTGTCTACCAACCAAAGGACGAGTTTACTGTGCAGCAGTTCGTTCCGTCCTACTTTATGGCAGTGAAACATGGCCGGTAAGAGTAGAGGATAATTGTAGGTTACTAGTACTCAACCATAGGTGTCTTCGAAGCATTGCTCATATATCCTGGGACCACCGAGTAAGCAACTCAGTTGTTAGGATACGGGTACTAGGTAACGATGGCAAATCAATTGATGAAGTAGTGAAACTTAATCAGTTGAGATGGCTGGGACATGTGTTATATATGCCGAACCACCGACTGCCTCGACGTGCGGTTTTTTATGGTGTAGGAGTAGGTTGGAAGAAAGCTAGGGGCGGCCAGACCAAAACATGGCACAAATCCATGAAGTCACTGACAAGTGGACTGAGCCATGTTGGTAGGTGTAGACTACCTGGTTGGGGTTAGCGAGACGATAGCAACCGATGGTTAGAGATCTTGAATGACATGGCTCAAAATCGTTTGCAATGGCGCAGGTGCATCCACTCTTTGTGTCCTCCCAAACTCTAATCTTCTGAATTCTTCATGTCCTTTATTTTCTTTCCAAATTTATTCCACTGGATTATACTCCTTGAATAACATCATCAAACCCTAATGTTCCCTATCACTACTTATATTTTTAGTACCTCTACCACTATGGGATTTGAATTGATAACTGCATCTCTTTGCCAAGGTGGTATGTGGTAATTTACTTTTAGCTACTGAAATAGTTGGCTTACTGTTCACTAACATTTGATACTAACATTTATCAAATTTATTTTGGCGAAGTAGGGTTTTAAGCATTAAACTTGGCCTTAGTAAGATCGCGGGTCAGAAATCCGGACATTTACTTAGTATCTCATAGTAGTTAATGTAGTGCAGTATCCAACATGTTTGCACGTGTTAGTTTAGAATCGTAGGATTGATAGTATAATATATGTTAATGAATTATAAAATGTACTATAACTTATCATTATTTTAGCTTTTCAAGCTGCTGTGATAATTCAATGTTGGTACAGAAAGTGGAAAGCGAGATTGGAAGTTCGTCGTAAGTGTGCGTGGCAAGTAAATCAGTCGTTAGAATATGTAACGGATGAAAATGATTCTGAAGGGGTTAGTAAAAATTTCTTGTGGTCATTTATTTGACGTCATATTAAAATCAGAAGCAATAAACTTGATGTTATTTCAAATCTAACCTAGGCTATCATGTCATTTTTAGAGCCGTAAGTTTTCATCCGCATTTCAATGTACTTAGTTTAATGACTAAGACTTAGACTTCACTCTTATTTGTTATTACTTTAACATGTTCTGATGGCTGAAACTTGTACATATTTTGATCTCATATGTATTTAAAACTACTTATTGCTTACCGAAGGGAAACAAGCTGCAGCCTCCGGTCGTCATTCAGTCAGCCATAGGATTTTTTGAGTCATGCACAATCACTCAGAAATTCACGTAAAAGCAGATAGAGGTGAGGTTATTTAGAAGTAACATGGGTCAATAGTGGAATCTCAAAAACACTTCGTCAATTATACTGTATATTGACTAATGTTAATTCTCATCAAATAGATTACATTTTTGGTCAGGTTATCGTGTTCTTAATATCCTTCGTCAGAATAGTAGATTAAAATATATGTTAAGTATATTTATTTATTTTAACACAAATATTGGTACAAAGGGGCACTGAATACATATGTGCCACACAAGTCATTTGGTTTGTTTGTGGGTTGTGATATATTGCACGGGTGCCCAAACCGAAGCAAGTGGTTTTCTTAGAGCACCACATCCAGAGCCTTCGACCTAAGGGTCTGACCCACAAGGCGATGGGGGCAACGTAAGGAGATTCAGTCCCATGGAAGCCGGTGACTACATATTGGTTCTTACGTCATTTGTCCCTTCAGGATGCTGAAGCCCATGTGCACCATTGGTTTAGGATCAGGGTTTCCCAACTCCTCTAGGTGGACTCACCGTGTCCACCGACCCGACTAAAGCGCCGGATATTCTCTTTTCGTTCTCCCAATTTTGTAAATAACACCCCCGCCACGAGAAGGCGGTGAGTAGGACTTCCTTGGTAGTGGCTGTATACACGTGGCCATGTGAGCATTTCGAGAGAGTTGGCTCTCCCCACTCTCGACCGTCCTTGGGAATTTGGGGGCTGTTAAGGATACAAAGCGATTAACCTGGCAAACTTGACATTGTATCCCATTCTATTGTATTAAATTCTAACGGTTTGGTTGATGTATTTCTCAGTCTGTAATTGACTCACAATAGATTTATATCACTCACCTGCTTTATTTCTAATCATTTGGATGATCATGTATCAATCATAGCCACATGATTATCTCAGTTATATCGAAATAAAATGTTATGGGATAAGTAAATAGCGCTTGTAGTTACCTATGTAATGATATTACGTCTAATTATGTAGACGTGGAGTTGTCCAAACTGATTTTGATAGCTATTTTCACGCTACGCTACATCTATTCGTATCAAAAGGTTTCGTAACCACTATTTCTTTTAGTAGAATACTAATTGTAATCAAAATTAATCTTGGAAATCAGGAAATAAACTATTTTAATTAAGAACACTTTAGTACTTTGTATATCCGGCCTCACATACTATCTACAGATTCGCGGACCTTTAATAATGTATATCCACCTCTGTTGTAGACTACAGGTAAGAAATTTGGGGTTAGATAGCTTTAACTCAGCTTTATAGAAAGGTTACTAAGTCTTCAGGGCTCACCACTGCTAATGATGTACAAATCTACCATCGTATCCTTTCTAATGCTTTCAAGCTAATTGAGACATTTATATGACCACGTGTTACATATGCGTGAACACCGACTAGTTCTGGAAACTGTTGGAAGAAAGTTAGGAGCAGCCAAACCAAAACGTGGCATCAGTCCTTGAAATCCCTAATGTCTGGTCTGAGCCATGTTGATAGATGTAAACTACTTGGTTTGGGTCCGCGCGACTGTCGTAACCAGTGATTGTAGGCTCTAGATGACATTGCTCAGGATCGATCACAATGGCGTAAGTGTATACAACCTTTGTTTCCCCTTAAACCCTCAGATTAAAATCACTTTATACCTTTCTGCGAACTAATTCTTCCTGTATTATATCCCTATACACAATCTTTCTTTCATATATTACTACCATTGAAGTAACTGCTATGAATTTGGTATTCATCTTGTTGTGCTAATGAGGTGTGGCAACTTAGACCGATATATGTGCCTGGTCCTACCTTGTAGCTGACTGACTGAGTTTCGGTCTGTAGAGATGGTGGAGTGTTTTTAGGTCCAGTAAAATTTTCAATTATATTTGTTCATAAACTTAACAGAGATAACTAATGCATGAAGTTTATTTAAAACTTAAAACTGAACCAAGTACATTACGTGGTATCATGTTCTATATAGTCAAATCTATTTTAAAACAAATAATTGAACCTCATATTGTATAATTTAATTTTTTTTATTGTTTAATAAAGCACATTTCTTAATTCTATCTTTTGCAATTAAAAAGTTTTAGAAGCTCAAATGTTAACAAAGTTACTTAGAGTTTTTTGTACGAAAATTTAAAACCAAACTATCATTGCCTTTAAGACACTTAATTTTTCTGGGTCTCGTAGCTGAATATTCACTAAAAAAGCTAGATTCATTCTCCTGAACAATATGTTTTTAAACTAGGACATTACAGTTTCTGTTTACGGCGTTTACTCATTGTAGAATTATTTTTATCATTGTCTTTTCTCCTTAGTTACAGCTCATATTATCTAGCTTTGGGGATGGAGATGGTAAGGTCGCTATATTTTTTGGTTGGGGTAATTTAATGTTTTCCTCATGGAAAGTTTTAGCGAACACTGATGAAATCAAGTTTAGATTTATCATTAGTTATCTTTTTGTTGTATGTTGTCCCATATCTGTTGTAATCGGTTCTTTTTTTAAACTTCCTACAATAAATTAATATATAATGTGTAAATGTGAAAGTGAAAATAGTAATAATAGTAATAAATTTTGATGTGATACGGGCTTTCATATCTAACTATCACGCTTTCATCACCAATTTGAGCAACTTCGTCTTTTAATTTCACGAAAAATGAACTTCGGAGAATATGAAATAACACCATTCTAATCTTGAGTTACAATTTTTCTCTCTTGATAAATTGTGTACAGTTATTCACAGGTTTTTATTATCGTGTTATCCAAAAGACATTCAAATTTATGTTGTTTAGTAGCTAAAATACATGGATGACTACCATTTGGGAGTGTTTAATTAGGTTTTGTTGCGCATTTCTTTGTGTAGACTTGTCTTCCTTTTTACTTAGGACAATAATGCACTGAATTAACTACTATGTATTTCACAATGAACTTGTACTTTCCATCAGATCGTTGTTTTTAATGCTATGTAAATGACAATTAAGCAATTATTTCATTGAAATCATGAACCAATTTAATGCAGACCATTTAAAATTTGAATGCATTGGATGGCCGGTTCGTCCTAGTATGGGGTTCCTCAGCAGTGCCTATTCATGACTCCGCACACCGAAATCGAATCCAGGATTTTCGGTGTCGCGCACGAACACTTAATCTTCAGATCACCGAGTCAGCATCCAACAGTGTTAATGTCTAACTTCTGTATCTCAGCAAGTTATTTTCCTGCACAGAAATCAATTCATTTCGTCTCATCGAGTTATCGAAAACCTCCCTGACATTAAAATAAAAATTAGTTGAATTGTTTGTTCATCAAAGATAATTAAATAAGACGATATATAATTCAACAGTTTCGCAGTTTAGATCATTTCTTTTTTTCCAACCTAGTGGGTTTGAAACAACGTGAAGGACCAAAACGGACAGGAGTCAATAAAAAAGATAACAAAGAGTTTATAGAACAGTTGTCAGTAAAACGGTTAGATGTTTACGTATTAGTGGTTGCAGAGTATACTGTATAATAGGATTTGTCAATTAATTAATTAAGTTATTTTGAACAACATCCAATACTTTACAGCCTCTACACTGAAATCCGTCATTATTTGGAGTTATTTATATTAATTCTTCCTTTTTTAAGTAGAAATTTAATTCGATCTAAGCGTTTCCTTCAAATTGACTGAGTTGACATGCCTTCGTATTTGGTTTGTGATTCGTATCAATACTATAGTCGTTCCTAATATGATTCAGTCCTTGATAATATCGAGGATCATGTTTTAGTTTTGTCTCCCCCAACTTGCTAGTTATTGGCCTGAAGTTCTGATCAGTATTTACCCAAGTTTAAGTTTGACGACCAATTGGTCATTTTACCAAAGTTTTAGTAGTTACACTGCCCAATACCCATCTGATCACTTGGTTCTTATTGTTTTCCTAGTCCTACTCTTCATTTATTTTTCTATTTCAGCACCCAACAAGTTTTTGTGCAATAGGGAACCTTCATTTACAAACGATTTTAATCCGGACCCTAATCACATACACTTCCCAATACCTGAAGAGATTTTTCTATCCTTTCTTACTTGGATACAGTCAGATAAGGTATGTTCAGTCTCTTGAAACGACAAGTTCATCAATTATAGAAACATTTCCTTTATTTTTAGAGATGTAATATACTTTTAGTTACTATTTTAGAGCAACCAAATATTGAGTGATAGTGTCCATAACTCTAATCAGTGTTATATCTCTTAGAGATCTAATGATCTATAATATCCTTTTTTTGTAGGAATTTTTGTCTAAATCTGAATTAGTAGTTTCACAATATTTGAGTTCCTAGTTTATGAAAGACATTAAAACGAAATTATCTCTGGAAAAATCTCAGCAATTGAAATTAAAGAACTCCAATATTTTGTTTGGCATTCTGGTTTGAGCTTTTTCAGGGAATTAATCAAAACTAAACATGGTCGGATATAGGATTCACAAAATAACTCCGTATTTTGCGTATCCCAACTTGTTTGGATAATCACTTAGTTTACAATTATTTTATGAACTCGATTTTTATTCAACAATTCTGATTTTTAATTATTTTCTTGAAGACTCTCGAAGCAGAATGCCGGGCGAAACTTGGGAGTTATTTTTTACTTCAATCGTTGGGATTTTCACATATATAATTTTTTTTAATATATAGAACATCCATTATGTATGGCAACTTACTTGTTCCTTATTGCTTCAGGACTGATCAAGCTAATTATAAATGATGAAGTAGTTGGGCGCGTCGACATTGCATACACTATTGAAATGTTTGGAGGTTGGAGGTAGTCAGTGTCAAATCTACGAGGGAGCACATGTTCCCTCTAATTTACAGATACGCCCTGCCGATAGGCGCCAGCTAGCACGAAACTTAGGTCCAGGTTTTCCTGTTGGCCACCGCTAATCACCTAAATAAGTCATTTGGTGTGCTTGCTCGTATCTTAGAAATAATAATAAATTTGTAAATCCAGGTGAACTCATTTGTTATCACAAGTTTCTGCACCGCTTTTTGAGCCATGTATTTTTTATGTGGGCTTTTGATACTGTCCTAGCTGATGTAGGTCAAATAGCGTTCGGACTTGACTCAATAACTGGTATTAGAGTCTATTAACCACTACTGTCCTGCTGTTTCATCATTACAATATACAATGATTAGTAAGGAGTAAAAACTTATCTCATATTACCTGTAAATGAATTTGACATTTTTTGATTTCTAGATAATTCCCACCAACTTCTTCACTTTGATACTGAACAAAGCTACAGAATTTTTTAGCCAACAACCAAATCTAACAGAAATTCAACTTGAAGATGAACATCATTTGATTATCTGTGGTGATCTCCATGGCAATTTGATTGCAGCTTTAAGAGTTTTCGAAGAAGTAAGCTTATGTATAAAATCAAATGAAAACGGTCAAATTTATTCAGTTCATTTTAGAATATTTTTATTTCAACGTATTTCGATCGAATATATATATATATATATATATATATATATATATATAATTTTACTGAGATACACCCATTTTTTAATTACATATTTTTAATGGCTTGTATCATTCCATCAAGGTTACTTTAATTATTACTGTATTTTATTAATTCATCATATTATATATAAGTGGTTGTGTTGTACAGATTACGTTAAGAATCTCATTGCATAGCTAACGCCGTCTAATCATGATAACTGAAATAATAAAACATGGTTGAGTAGACAACAAGACTAATAGATAAATATAAATGTAACTTAAAATTCAGATTACGATTTGTATCTGAAATGACCCTTGGTGTATGGTGGATACATAAGGATACTATTTAGCTACTCAGGCTACGGTAGATTAAGATATGATATCTATTGCTGTTAGTAATTATAAATTACGTGTTTAGATTATTAATCTATAGAGAAAACTGTCTAACATGCAGTTCAGTGTATTTTCCATGGATCGGTAGTTTTAATTTAATTAAGGTTTCTCGTTTTAAGAATAACTACGACGGATTTGCCCTAATACGAGAACGCATCTGCTTGCGCCTCACTGGACGCAAAAAAGCCACACAAAAAACACTCATTAGAACAGAATTGAGTAATGAGAAAACCAAAAGTAGGTTCCAGGAACAACTGAGGTCACACTTAGGTAATTCTGAAAACGAGGCTGACCCAGATGTTGCTTGGAAAGTTATACAAGCAGCTGTGGAAACAGCAGTGACATCTACTAGTGATTTAAACCACAGGGTTACAAAGAACCAATGGATTTCTTCAAGGTCTATTGCACCGATGGATTCTCGCAAACACATCCCATCAGGTTCTGAATACGATGAAGAGCGTAAAGAAATCAGATCTAGATTAAGCAAAAGTCTAAAGAATGATCGTGAGCAGTGGTGGGCAACGAAAGCAAAAGAGATGGAAAAGGCGGCGGCTATAGGGAACACAAGACAACTCTACAGACTAATAAAAGAAACTGGAATTAATAAATCAAGTGTAAGACAGACTATTTCGGAAAAAGACGACACTCTCATCTGCTCTCAGTTCAGACGCTTAGAACGATGGGCGGAACATTTTAAGGAGCAATTCAGTTGGCCTTCAGCTACTCTACAACTACCCTCTATTCCCAGACAGTGTGAATGGAACATTGATGTAGGTCCCCCAACTCTAGCTGAAGTTCAAAAGGCTATAGCTAATCTGAAACGAGGAAGGGCAGCTGGTCCAGATGGATTGGCCCCAGAGGTCTTTAAGGATGGTGGTCTAGTTTTAGCGATTTGGTTGACTAATATTTTAGCTAAAATCTGGGAGTTAGACGTCATCCCATCTAACTGGTCACAATCACTTATCGTCCCAATATTTAAGCAAGGGTCAAAATCATCCTGTGACAACCACAGAGGGATTAGTTTAACTGATATAATATCTAAAATACTAGCTTCGATAATTTTCAGACGCCTAACTAAAACTCGTGAGCTGCAAACACGTGAAAATCAGGCTGGCTTCAGACCTGGTCGTGGCTGCATCGACCATATATTCACCATTCGTCAGGTTCTAAAACACAGGCACATTTATCGGCGTCCGACCATGGTGGTTTTTCTTGACTTAAAAGCAGCGTTTGACTCTGTAGATCGAGAGGTTCTGTGGCAGTGTCTGTCATTGAAAGGCGTACCTCAGAAGTACATAAACCTTGTGAAGGCTCTTTACTCGAACACTATTAGTCGGGTCAGAGCTTATGGCGAACTGTCATCTGCTTTTGCAACCTCAAGTGGCGTCCGTCAAGGCTGTCCACTTTCTCCTTTTTTGTTTAACTTTATCATAGACATCCTGATGGAAATAACGCTCTCATCGACTGACTTCTCGGGTATTGGTCTCCTACCAGGAGGTCCACTTATCGACTTAGAATACGCAGATGACATAGTCCTGTTTGGTGAAGACGCTGATGAAATGCAGAGTCTTTTGGTAGCACTGAGCAACAATGCCAGAATGTTTGGGATGCGCTTTTCTCCCTCTAAATGCAAGTTGTTGCTTCAGGACTGGTCTGCATCAACACCTGAACTAAGGATAGGGGGTGAAGTAGTCGAACGCGTTGACAACTTCACATATCTTGGAAGTGTGATCATCCCTAATGGGTTGGTGTCTGACGAAATCTCAGCACTGATTCGAAAAGCTCACTTGGCCTTTGCCAACTTACGTCATCTATGGCGAAGGCGAGATATCCGTCTATCAATTAAGGGACGAGTATACTGCGCGGCAGTTCGTTCCGTCCTTCTATACGGCTGCGAAACATGGCCTTTAAGAGTGGAAGATATTCGTAAGTTACTAGTATTTGACCACAGGTGCCTTAGAAATATTGCGGGTATCTGCTGGGATCACCGGGTAAGTAATAGTGAGGTTAGACGCAGGGTATTAGGGAATGATGGTAAATCAGTTGATGAGGTTATGAATCTTCATCGAGTGAGATGGTTGGGCCACGTGTTGCGTATGGCTGAACACCGATTACCACGACGCGCAATGCTGACTAGTGCAGGGGATAATTGGAAGAAAGTTAGGGGCGGCCAAACCAAAACGTGGCATCAGTGCTTGAAGTCACTAACTTCTGGTCTGAGCCATGTTGGGAGATGCAGACTGCCTGGTTGGGGTCCGCGTAACTATCGTAACCAATGGTTGGAGACTCTTGGCGACATGGCTCAGAATCGATCACAATGGCGTCGGTGTATACACTCTCTGTCTTCCTTTAAACTAAGAGAATAAAATCACTTCAAATCTTTTTTTCTAGGAACTAATTCTATATTCCTGTACTATCTCCTTATACACACTACTTCTATGAATCCGGTGTTCATCTTGTTGTGCTAATGCGGTATGGCAACTTGGACTGATGCATATACGTGCCTGGTCCTACGTTGCAGCTGACTGACTGACAACGAATTATTTTATTTAGTTTTGTGCAAAGAAGGTGTTTTTTCTACGTGGATATATGATTCCCATTTGATTATTAGTTTATCTTGCCACGATCCAACCTCGTCATAATTTTTAAACTACATAACGACAGTGCTGTTAGAACCATTATCAAGTTCATAGACTACATCTTAAGTGGTTGTCATTGGTTTTAGCATCTATTCAGCCTACAACTCAAATGTATTTGGGATACTATAGTTTATAAGAATAAAATACAATTTGTATGTACCACTATTACCCAATATCATCAACCCTAAATTGTTAACGCTGGATTATAACCGATAAGATTTAATTTACAAATAAACAGTCAAATTACTTAAATCACATGGATTATCCTAAATAATTTTGTTTCGATAGTAATGTTATTGTACAAAATAGTGCAAAAAGGTGCATAAATTATTTTTTCCCGATCGTATCTGCTACCTTGACGTGGTGATCGGGCTTGCCTATCGTGATGACCCAGCTGAGCTATTTTGGCTGGAACATATGTTCCTGCAGGTTCTACCATGCCAGGCAGGTCTATTGGAGAACGGTAAGACTAAAATCAGCAAATCAAGGTCTGAGGGCGCAGTCGTACTGCTGACTGTACAGAGGTGTGACAGCAGTAAGGTGTTTCCCTCGGACAACTAGCATCTACAGCGATGCTGCCTTCTCACAAGGAAGGAAAGGGTTGACCCTAAAAATGTCACACTTCACCTTACCCCACGGATTTCCGTCTCCGGCGGTAAGGCCCTTTGAAGAACGGAGCTTACACATTTAAAACCTCCCACAAAAAGGCCGTGCGCGACCGGCCTCAAGCAGCTGTCCCTTGGGCTCTGCGGTCACGCTCCCAGGTCTTTAAGACAAACACTAATGCGATTTCCTTTTCAGGTTCCTCAAGAAATACCCTTCCACGGTGTGGGCAGCCGGAAAGTGATATCAGCCCTCATACCGGTAACAGCACACGAGACCAAGTTGGTCACATTCAAATTCTTCCTACACCTCCTAATAACTCTCTTATTTCCACGACTAACCCTTCTCATGTCCCTTTATCACCTCGCCCCACTAGTGCAAACGATTCGAGTACGCGGAACGTTATTCCTGGTCGTTTGAAACCACGCTCTAAATTACACATAGGAGCTTTCAACGTCCGAACACTGTGCCAAGTAGGACAACAGGCTTCCTTAGCTAGGACTTTAGAACCTCGCTCCATCGATGTGTGCTGCGTCTCCGAAACGCGCACACAGGATCCGAGTGGTGTCATTCATTTGACCTCACCATGTCAAAGTAACGAACCGACTCGATTTACGCTTTGTGTATCTGGAAGCCCTGATGCTGCTTCCAGTGGCCTCGCTGGCGTAGGTATAGCATTGAGTCCTAGGGCAGAACTAGCTCTCTTAGACTGGATCCCAGTAGACAGTCGTTTGTGCGCTGTCTGACTAAACGGAACAGTAAGGACTGGGAAAGATAGGGACACTCGTCGTTGCCTCTTCGTCGTCTCTGCCTACTCTCCCGCTAACTGCAGCTCAGATAATGTAAAAGATGAGTTTTACAGAAAGCTTTCCGACCTTCTCCGAAAAGCTAGGCGTTCAGATGTAGTAATAGTGGCTGGTGACTTTAATGCTCAACTAGGTAAACTAAACGAAAGAGAAAGACACCTGGGTGGATCTTATGGTGTCGCGGCTCAAAGAACAGATAACGGCGACCGTCTGTTGCAGCTATGCTCAGATAACCGTCTGTTTCTTGCAAACACTAACTTTAAGCATAAGGAAAAACGTCTTTTGACATGGCGACCCCCTAATTCGTCCCAACGTTGGACCCAAATAGATCACATCGCCATCAGCCACCGATGGAGGGGCTCGATAGAAGACTGTCGCTCATTTTGGAGCACATGCTTAGACTCATATCATGCTCTAGTGCGAGCGCGTATTTGCCTGCGTCTTTCTGGACGTAGGAAAGATGGTGCAAAGAAACCCCTTAGGGTCGTACTTAATGATAGTCAAGCTAAGAGTATGTCTCAGGAACAATTAGGAATACAGTCAGGCAGCCATGTAAGTGATGCCCACCCCGAGGCAGCGTGGAATGACATCCGAAAAGCTGTCGAAACAGCAGTGATGTCTGCAAGTTTGGTAAACCATAAGGTTAAGGAGAAACACTGGATCTCAGCAGCGTCTACCGCACTGATAGATGCTTGAAAACTCATTCCATCTGGCTCTGAACATAACGAAGGTTTACCCCTGAGATTCTTAAGGATGGCGGTCCAGTATTAGCAGCGAGATTGACTGACGTCTTAGGTAGAATCTGGGAACTGAACGTAATCCCATCTGACTGGTCTCAATCACTGATTGTGCCAATCTATAAGAAAGGACAAAAGTGCTCTTGTGGCAATCACAGAGGAATTAGTTTGGCTAATATAGTGTCTAAAATATTAGCTTCAATATTACTTCGACGCCTAATCAAAGCTCGTGAAGAGCGGACTAGAGGAAACCAGGCTGGTCTTCGACCTGGACGTGGTTGTATAGACCAGATATTCACACTACATCAGGTCCTGGAACATAGACACACATTCAGACGCCCCACAATAATCGTATTTCTCGACCTTAAGGCGGCATTTGACTCCGTTGATCGTGAGGTTCTATAGCAGTGTTTATTACTGGAAGCAGTACCAAAGAAGTACATTAACCTTACAAAGGCTCTCTACTCGAAAACAAGTGGTCGAGTGAGAGCTTATGGCGAATTGTCATCAGAACTGATTACCTCAAGTGGTATTCGGCAGGGCTGTCCACTCTCTCCATTCTTGTTTAACTTTGTCGTTGACGCGCTTTTAGAGATAACACTTTCCACATCTGAATGTCCAGGGGTTGAACTTCTACCGGGAGATCCACTTTTTGACTTAGAATATGCCGATGACATAGTTCTATTTGGTGAAGACGCTGACACAATGCCGAGTCTGCTGACCACTCTAAGCAACAATGAAGGCATGTTCGGCATGCGATTTTCTCCCTCAAAATGCAAAATGTTGCTTCAGGATTGGGTTGCATCGACACCCGAACTAGTGATAGGGAGTGAAGTAGTTGAGCGTGTCGACCGCTCCACTTATCTTGGAAGTCTCATCAGCCCTTGTGGTCTGTGCTAGGTTTGATGCTATCACGAGTTCACTTAATCTGCGAACGAGAACAAGACTGGGTGACCAAAGACCAGTAAGCTAGCTATTGATGCGTCCCAGCCCCGCTATCTAGAGGGAGAAGTCCAAGCATAGAATGGGAAGTATATTCTGCAAACAACCAGGAAACGAGCGATTTTAGTAGAAAATACACTCGTTTATATGTTGATTGTACACCCATTTTGATTAATAATTAGAATGAATCACATACATGAAAAATACTCACAGTTGTAACAAATCATATGCTGAGTATAGTTCATAGTCAATGGAATACAAGAATATTGTATATTGTACAGAATAAAATATCATATGAGAAAAGAAACAAATGCTACATTGCGTAATCATTACATTGAATCAAAACGGATGTAATGATGAATAAAACTCATATTGAGTAAATCAATCGAAAATTGACTTTTCTTCCCATCATATTAGGTCTGGTATGTGACGAAATCTCAGCACGGATACAGAAGGCTCGACTAGCTTTTGCCAACTTGTGTCATTTGTGGCGTAGGCGAGATATCTGTCTACCAACCAAAGGACGAGTTTACTGTGCAGCAGTTCGTTCCGTCCTACTTTGTGGCAGTGAAACATGGCCGGTAAGAGTAGAGGATAATTGTAGGTTACTAGTACTCAACCATAGGTGTCTTCGAAGCATTGCTCATATATCCTGGGACCACCGAGTAAGCAACTCAGTTGTTAGGATACGGGTACTAGGTAACGATGGCAAATCAATTGATGAAGTAGTGAAACTTAATCAGTTGAGATGGCTGGGACATGTGTTATATATGCCGAACCACCGACTGCCTCGACGTGCGGTTTTTTATGGTGTAGGAGTAGGTTGGAAGAAAGCTAGGGGCGGCCAGACCAAAACATGGCACAAATCCATGAAGTCACTGACAAGTGGACTGAGCCATGTTGGTAGGTGTAGACTACCTGGTTGGGGTTAGCGAGACGATAGCAACCGATGGTTAGAGATCTTGAATGACATGGCTCAAAATCGTTTGCAATGGCGCAGGTGCATCCACTCTTTGTGTCCTCCCAAACTCTAATCTTCTGAATTCTTCATGTCCTTTATTTTCTTTCTAAATTTATTCCACTGGATTATACTCCTTGAATAACATCATCAAACCCTAATGTTCCCTATCACTACTTATATTTTTAGTACCTCTACCACTATGGGATTTGAATTGATAACTGCATCTCTGTGCTAATGTGGTATAGCAACTCGAACTGATGTACGTACGTACGAAGTTCCACGTTGTTGCTGTATAAATTATATAGTGAATGATAAACAGTATGTAAACTTTATTGCATATATTAATTTTGATATTCCTTATATCGCTTATTGCAAACATTGAATTAGGACAATTTCCTTTTTTCTTCACGTACTCAGAGTTATTTCCAAAATGGTAGTTTAAGTTTTTGTAGACAATTTATAGGGTCCATCAAAAATAACTGATTGATCACTGATAGCAAACTATTTTGTTGCTTTTATTCCTCGGTCATATAGGCACTAGTTAATCCGCAGTATTTATCTGTACGATTGCTTTATCTTGTGACATTAAAATCTTTCCCACATATTTTAGTCTTATCTTCTTATTATCCGTTCACTGTTAAGTATCAGTTAAAGTATAGTATTTGTTGCTCGTTCGATCTCAAATGGTTTCTTTTAGTCTGTACTCATTATAGTGTAAGCTCTTGACTCGTAATATCTCAAATGCAGAATATGTTAAAAACGGATTATGTTAACCACAAAAAATCATATGTATCTTGAGATGCTTTTAAAATGGATTTTAAAGTTTTTCTTATAAACCAACTAGAGATGAATTCAAAAAACGTTAATACAGTAGAGATAAGTACTTAAAAGCTTTTATAGAAGTGAATCGGGATTATTTGGGCTACACTGTAAGTAAAAAATTTATGTACGTTAAATTTCTGTTCTATTCGCTTTGAATGTTAGGTGTTTGAATAGGTTAAATTGGATGTCTTAAATCTAGTTTTAGTTTGGTTGTCACTCACCAGCATCAAATATCTGCAAATTCGGAGTAGCTAGACACAAATTTTAAATCTACATATCCGAATACCGAGGTCACACACCTTAATAATTGGATTTTTGAATCACGTTTTAAACCTTTTTTTATTGAACCAACCATTAATTAGCTATTAGATATCAACAAGTCATTCTCTCCAGTTATAAGTCTTTATATAGCTCCATCGATCGATTTTCATGTGTAATTACTAAAGACTTCTTGTCTCGAACTACCCGATATTAAACCAGTTTTATCATGATGGAAAGTTTCTCAGTCTAATAGCTATGATACTATTTCCATTCAGAGTCAAACTTGACAAACACAAAAAATCCATAAGTTTACATTTCTAAAGGATGTGTTCACTAGGCTTCATGTATTACTCATATTAACTTTATCGTATTTATAGACTGGTTTACCGAACTCTCGGAATCGTTTTGTATTCAATGGCGATTTTGTCGATCGAGGAACCAAATCAGTCGAAGTGTTAAGTTTATTGTTGATGGCTGTATTAACTTACCCAACTTATGTATTTCTTAATCGGGGAAATCATGAAGATATCATGGTGAATGAAAGGTTAGTTTTTATTATAAATCTAACAATATATTATATTACGGATTTGTTTTGTTCTATTGTCATGTACGACCTTGCCAGTGATTTAGTGATGCCGTACTCTCTGCGAGATTTAAAGTTGCTATGTTTGATAGTAGTAGGTACACACTGTTAGCGAATCTCAAACTTAGATAAAGCAGCTGTTTAGCACATACTAGTTTCCAGTAATTCGCCAACCGGTGTTAGTTTATGATGGAGTCGACTTAATTTTAGTCAGTTGCCTTATTATGGAGTTTACACACTTTTGCTTTATGCAAAATGTTATTGAAATGTCTTTTTGCGAACCATTTTATGAAATTGCTACGTCATTTATAAGTGAACACAATTTAATTAAGTTTGGTTTGTTTTATTCTCTGAAATAACACTCATTTCTTTATAAAGTGTAGTACAAATTATTGAGACGTATTGCTGTTCTTTCCTTCCAGTAGACGAAATGTTTATGGTATTATCAAAAATTTATTATTTCGTGTGTTTATCATTTCACCTTTGACCTTTTCGTCTTCACATTTACTTACTCTTTATTAGATCTCTTTTTTTTCAGTTGAATTATGCAAATATATAAATACTCAACCGATATTTTCATTGATATTATTATTTCGATTACGCCCTATTTTTTAGGAGAATAGTAAATATCTTAGAGTAGCAAAATGCGTGCACGGGTCAACTGAATGTTTTCGTAGCAAACTTAGTTGCTAAAGCTCATAAGAATATATATAATGGTTAAACTCAAAGTGTTTTATTCGAATGTATCTATATATTTAAATTACTCGGCTCTCTCTTATATAGACTTGTATATGAGTATTAAAATTCAGTATCATGTGTTCTACTTTTCTTATTTCTTGTTTTTGCTAACTGTCCATATTTAACTTGTACATGTTTCATGCAGTTCACGAAGTACTCATTCGTATACCTGGTTTCCAGCCACACTTTATGTTTATAGGTTATTGATACTATTCGGGTTCTTAAACGGAAGTAGGTGGAGTGGGGCTCGAACATGCGACTTATTGGTAGAAAGTCGAACACATTAAGCCACGACTCCAAACTTTTACATGTTACTTCGTGAGAAGTTTGTTATTGGCAGTGACAGTGATAGAAGTAAGGCTTCATTTCATTTTTAATAGTACTTTATTGTTTACTGACGGCTATCCTCACTAAAGCTTTTTCTGCATCCTAACGAGTTTTATTCTGTTGCAAACTTGTTTAGGTATGGATTTGTAAAAGAACTATCAAATAAATATTCTGTAAGTTGTATTCTCGTTTTACAGTTTTGACTTTATTAATGTAGTCTGTTCATTATTCAACTATCTTGCAATTATATCTTAAAAATTTTTTTTTCAAGCATTATTTATTAGGATTCTTAATTAAATTTTTTAACGAAATTCATTTCGGAGTCTTCTTGTTGTTTATAGTTTTTAATATAGTAATTTTGTTCTAACTCGAAAGTATGTCTAACCATTAGAAGAGTTTCAATATTGTGGGGTAATCAGAAGTAGCCGAATGAAAAAGTCACTTGGTACCAATGGGATGTGTCCTAAGGGACAAGCGCATATAATTGTCTAAGAAATGGGTTCTACTTTCTACAGAGTATATATATATATATATATATATATATATATATATATATATATATATATATATCGCCCATCATAACAAGTTTAGTGTCAAGTGGAAAAAGATTTGATATATTTAAGACTCCTTCATTCAATTATGAATCTTACTGATGTCATTCAAAAACAGTGTAGGATTTTACATAGATGTACATTAGATCGAGTTCCTACTTGTTCTTACATTAGGGCAACGAAAAGACAGAGTAATAATGTTGGCAGCTAAACATAAAGAATATATTTCGAAAAGAATTATTGAAGTTGATGAACAAAATATATGAAATGTGACAAATAATTTGAAATTATGAATAGTTTAAAAAAGTGATTAAATATAAAGGATTTCAACTTTTTATGGTTGTTTCATGGAACTTGACTAGGACATTTGTACCTATCCACAATAGTTAGTCAACATACAGACTGGTATTGATTTGATTTTTCTTAACTCTTGTCTGTTTTACTAGTCTGCATGGATCATTGAGTTAAACGATGCTTGGCAATTTTTAACTCTTAGTTTTAATTTTTATCAATAATATTTATGTCTCAATATGCTGATCTTATTTGCTATAACATTTTACTGTAATTATCATTAATAAATATTTTCTTATCAGTCAAGTTATTATATCTAAACAGATTGTCTAATGGTAATATATTGTAATAAATTTTCATCAAAGCATGTTCACTTAATTAACGGTTGATGAACCTAAATATACAACAGTATTTTTTAAGATTATTAGCTTTGTAAAACAATTCACATTTAGAAGAATTTAATCTTATGTTCTACTATTTTTCCTAGTATGAAAATATCATTAACCTTGATTTCACTAATTATTTAAACGATAATGTAGGTAAAGCGCTAGGAAATTAAATAATAATTTGTAATATATCGCATAAAATGAAATGATTGAATGAATTATGAATTTAACTCCCTTCATGAAGTATAAAAATACTAATCCTACAAACCAAATTATAATAAATAAACTAACCACTATATTTAAAAGAGACTTCAGTTACTCATCGTAAAATTGTACTGAAATCAAGATCTAAAAACTCATTCGATTATTTTAGCCTATTATTATTATTATTATTATTATTATTATTATTGACTTTTCAATTTGTAGAAGGACAAAAATAATTTAATTCATTTATGTGACAAATTGTTCTGCTCTCTACCAATTGGAGCTATCGTCAATGAAAGAATATTTATCTGCCATGGTGGTATATCAAAACATACAGATCTTATGAAATTAAAGCTTCTAAATAGATTTAAAGTGAGATAAAAGCAGACTTATCTGAATTTAAAATTAGTTTTTTTTTAGGAGAAATTAAAACAAATATCAAAATTTTATTTGTTTAAATAAAACAAAAACAGCAAAATTCGCAGAATATGGCAAATTTGTCGTATTTTTTTATTTATCGTTTTGAATACACTTCATGTGAAGTGTGAATGTTGGATTAACAAATATGATTTAATTATTAGCGACTTGAAATCAGGAATTGGTCATCTTATTCACAATGAATAGACCAGATAAATAGTAGTATAGTTGGAATACAATGTAAATTAGTAGGTTTACTATGAAAGTAGTATGTGATAGTTCAGGATTATCAACTGGAATGATCAATTATTCAAAACGATTAAGAAGATACTTAGATTTAACTAATAAGATAGGGATATAGTCTTATTTAAATTAATAGACTGTAAACTTAGTTATAACGACTAAAAAAGTAGTGTTTCAACAAAATCTAAATTTTACTTACTATATTTTTGAATATATATGAATAGTGTTTAGATTTTACAATTACGATATATTTTGGAAATTCTATTAGCATTTAAATTTAGTATAGTTCTATGATCAGTGCAAAGGATATATTGTGGGTGTGCATTATTTTATTTATTTATTTAAACACATAAACATTAGTACAAGAAGGCATCAAATAGATATGCGCCACACAAATCATTCGATTTGTGTGAGGGCTGCGATACTTCCCGGGTGTTCAAACCGAAGCGGGTGGTTTTCTTAGGGGACCACACTCCAAGCCTTTGACCTAGAAGTCTAACCCACAAGGCAGTGGAGCAACGTCAGGAGATGCAGTCCCATGGTAACCGGTGACCAATAATTGGTTCATACTCCATTTGTTTCCTTGGGATCCTGGAGCCCGTATGCACCATTGGTTTGGGATCAGGGTTTTCTAATTCCCTTAGGTGGATCCTCCGTATCCGTATACGATAGTTGTAATTTTAAAGTGTGTGCTTTCACCTAATTGTTTGACCATATATCGTGCTGCTGTCATTCTTTTTCTGTTTGTTTTGTTAAATTTTATTCCAAAGCTTTCCTCACTTCTACAACCATGTTTGGATGGGGATAACTGTGTAAATTTTAATGATTGGCAACAGGTATGAAACAAATGGATGTTTAACTGTTCTTACGTAAAAAAATTAATGAGTGGTGTTTTTATGGTTTTGTAATAGAACTGAAAAGCGATTCTTTTTCTGACGATTTTGATTTCACATTAATGTTTTGGTGAACATTTTCAATGACTTTTTTAGTTCTCATGCAGTTGTTTGTTGTGCTTCTATTGTCTTGTTTTATTAGGTTTTAGATTTATTATGGAGTGATCCTCAAGATAAAGATGGATGTAGACCCAACGGTTTCCGTGGTGCAGGTTGTTATTTTGGTCCCGATATTACTGATAGTTTCTTAGGTACAACAAGTTTCTCTATGATTATTCGATCTCATGAATGCCGTATGGAAGGATGGCATATTTCCCACTCAGGAAAAGTTCTAACTATATTTTCATCATTCGATTATTTCACACTACGCAGTAATGAAGGTGCTTATGCTTGTGTTACTGGTAGGAAGTCTAATCAAATAACCAACCCAAACGCTATTGTTTCTCTGTATCCGATAAAATGTGTACCAAAAGATACTTTTTCAACATCGCTTAACATCTATGTGAATGTATTTGTTCTTATGCGAATACAAGATCAATTGTTAGATAATGACAGAAAGTAAGTTCTTTGTATTTTAGTTATTCAGGGTTTTGATCAGTTTATACAACTGTCGATATTCAGTGGTATCTAGTAAATTTTTTAATTACATTCATATGTTTTTACAACTATTCATCTGAAGTTGCGATGAGCCTCTAAGTTTTTTTATTCATTGCGTTTGCACACTTCGCTATATTCGTGATCACCACTAAAGAACTTTTATTGGGTCAAAGAATTTCGATCCAAGCTGAAAGTGATTGACGATTGTCTACACCACAATGGTTATCTATCGAGGTTTGTGAGAAGGTAGTGTGAAGCTAGAAAGGGAGGAAAGTAATTCATTGTTTCTATATGAAAGACCAAAATAATTATGATAATCATTCAATCCAGCGGTTTTGTAGAGAAAATCAGTTGAAAAATTAGATGTTCTTCGTTCGGAAATGTGTCCCTAACATATATTATTCAATTTAGGAGGAATAGGTAGATCTGAATAAACTGCGTATATAAAGGACGTGAATTAGCTAACATAGGAACGCTTAGTCTGAATTGCCTTATTAACCACATTGCTCCAGCGAAAAGACAGACTGGACTATGTAAATATTCTAAGTTAACCATATTTAGTTCACCTACTGATTTTTTCCTCAAAGTTATTGTATCGGAAAATAAATGGTAAAAATATATCAGTCTTTTGACGTTTCCATCTTTTCTTTGATAGTTCTGCATTGTTCTCCTTTTGTTCTAACTTAAAAGTACTTTTGACTACACATCTGTCATCAAATTCTGTTTGTCTTATTTGATCGCAATCTAAACTAAGTAAGATCCCAGTACTTATTATCATTACATATGTTAAGTATGTCCATCTCTTAATTTATTTTAGTATTTCTTAAACACTTAATACTTTTTTATTCCCATTTGTCTATATAAATAAGATCTAATTCTGAATCTAAATGTCCTATACATTTACTTTGATGCAATGGTTACTTATACAATCATTTAGATCGTATGGATCCATCAAGAATCCAGCGAAATTAAACTGTCTTGTTTAAAACTTCTTATTAATATCATTTTTCGAATGCATGAAATACGTGTAATATTTCACATTGCTGTTGTGTCTAAAACGTACAATTTACTGATGCAGCTTGTAGGTTACTAACGATCATTGCCAAATCTAATTTCCTATAGATTGTATATGTTATATCTGGTAGTCGCTGATTGTTGTGACGGAAAAACGCTGATCACTTATACTCGGAAAGAGGGACCTCTGAGATTCCCACGACGCAAAAGTAAGAACACAAAAACTGGTATAAGTGAATATTTATTAGCCCCAAAACACTATGACGACGATGATGATGATGATGATCATAGTCTAAAATAAACTGGTTTATATATTGATTGTACACCTATTTGATTAGTAATTAGGATTAAATCACACACTCAGTTATAAAAAATCATTTACATAGCATAGTTCAGGTCAATGGAATACAAGAATATCGTATATTATACATGATAAGATATCATACGAAACAGAAAACAAATACTACATTGAGTAATCATTACATTGAATCAAAACGGATGTAATGATGAATAAAACTCATATTGAGTAAATCAATCGAAAATTGACTTTTCTTTCCATCATATCACCTCCCCTTTTTTGAATATCTGGATTTGAAATCTTCCGAGTTCATCCTCCCCCACGAAACAGTTTTGGATCCTCATATGCCCAAGTTACAATAAATTTGAATTTATTTAAGACATATTTGTCGCATGGAGCAGAAAATCGACTGAAAGTGACTGAGTGGTGAAGCTGAACGACGCTTGATATGAGGTGATCGAAGTTTGGTTCTTCTGAAAGATTTTCATCAAATTTCTTGAAAATCTCATTGGTACATAGTAGACCACTAGAATAATCAGCGTCTATCATAATTTTATTAGGTTCTTGATCATCGTTTGATGCATCCGACAAAGTTTCCCCATTTTTGTAAGAAATTTGATTGAAAGCATGTGAGTCATTAAGATAACTCATATCTGGTAAAACAACTAGAGAACCGCGATAAGTAGATTGATCAGATGCTTTTGTCGTAGAATGATGAGCTGCATTTGATGCATATGTCTTCATTATGCTGCTTGATTGATTTTCTGTTTGTTCGTGGGCAGCTACTGCAATAAGTTCATGAACATTTAATAAGACACCATCTTTCTGTGAGCTGGACAGGTCAGTGTTTGTATATTGTGTTTTGAGGACAATGGGATTAGAATCCATTACCGGGCATGTTTCTGAAATGGGCAGTACTGGACCACTGGGCGGATCCTGAATGACTGTCGTTTCGTTTAAATTACAGTTGGCCAAGGATTGACGGAGGCTGCAATCATTTTCCAGCTCAGTGTACAATTGAGAAATTAATCCATCCACTTCCGTCTCATCTCCAAAGCATGAGTGATTCAGCAGCTGCGTGCGTAACTTGACTAAGAACTCCAACTGTCGCTCAACTAGCAGCTGTATTCGATCGGAAGGGAGAGTCATTTTTTCCTTTTTAAAACAATTAGTCCCTTTGATAAATTTCGATAATGCAATGAAAAGACGAAATGTATTGCGCTAATATATCACATAATTCTGATAAACTTCGTCTTTTCATTGCATTATCGAAATTTTTCTTTTTGCCCCGTCTCCAATTGTTATATTTGATCATTATTATTATTATTATTATTATTATTATTATTATTATTATTATTATTATTATCGTCATAGTGTTTTGGGGCTAATAAATCTTCACTTATACCAATCTTTGTGTCCTTACTTTTGCGTCGTGGGAATCTCAGATGTCCCTCTTTCCGAGTATAAGTGATCAGCGTTTTTCCGTCACAACAATCAGCGACAACCAGATATAGCAATTGCGACGACCAAATATAACAGCATATTCTTACACAGATAAAATAAAATGATAACTGTGTTTTATTACCTTAAGACAAGTTGTAATGATTGTTGACAATGAAATAAATTTATATAGCATTATTTTAGTTGCCATTAGTAATGACTATTTATTACTAGATTATATTATAATCTTTATTAATGTATAGATATTTAAATGAAGTTTACATTTAATGAATTTTTCTTAAAAATTTACGCATTAGGTAAGTGATAATTTTAAAGCTATTAACATTGAATAGTGTAAAAATTGTAAAACAATTTTATTTTACTTTTTTCATTCATTTTAATTTCTGATAATGTTGAGATTTTAATAAAGTTTGTGTATTAATAATACTTTTTGTTGTTGTTGATAGCTTCTATATTACATTTCAAATAGTTTTCTGTATTTCAAATGTAGGTAGGAAAAATTGTTGTAATAAATAGTCCTTAACACTTTTTTTTTAAAATACCAACTTTATTCTATTTTCTTTAATAAATTCTATGATAATAACTTCAGATTAAACGATCCTGTTAATATGGCATTTGTGTGTTTATGGCAACGGATAATTCGTCGTAAAGAAAAACTCCTGGAATGTTTCAATCAACTGGACATTTATAACTCAGGTTAATATAAATGTTTTTACTTTTTTGTTAAAGTAAGAGAAGACATGATCTTTTTTTAATTTATACATTATTTAAATTTTGCCAAATATGTCCGTATGTGGTTCCTAGAGTCATACTGCTCTCCGCCTACTTCGACAGGATACTGATTGGTTTAACTAGACCCTCACACAAGAAATTCTGGTTTACAGTTGAGTACATTAAACTACTCAGTTATTAGGTTTGATTATTAATTATTCACAGTTAGTAAGCTTGACCATTTACCGACTAAATATTCCTTCATTAAATTTTTTAGATCTCTCCTTAATTGGTTGTTTGACTAATAAAGATGTTTAACCAGTTCTACGATTATATCTTATTGATATTCTCATATATACAAATCAACTGATTTTATTACTGATAGTTTCTTGTTTATGTATCGTTGTATAGCTTCGAAAATGCACTCGTTTAAAAAAGGTATTCTTTAGCTGAATTACTTACCAACATTAATATACATTGACTATAGTTGTTATGACTACCAGATTATAAGTTTTTTACTGCTTTTTGGATAATATAGTAAATGGTTAGTGCCCTTATATTGCAAAGGAAAATAGGACGACCAAAGCAGCCACTATGTAATTTTATCGTGTTTTTCTTCCCTTTGTAGATATTTTAAAGGATATTCGATGCAATAAGTAACTTCTCGTTTGACCCTTATAACATTAAATGTGTTCAAGCTTAAAAGAATTTTGTTTTAGTTCAAACTAAGGATAATAATTAGATATTACTTATCACCAAGGTAACTGTTGAGCGAGAACATATTCTACTTATTGAATGAAAATGATAGCACTTTTAGTTTATATTGGAAAACAAAATGTATTTTTATCATTTTAAAAGCCTGATGTTCGTAAATTCTTTTATTAAACAACTTTGGCTCAGTAAATATATTTCTACATACTTGGGATCAATTCGTATCTGTGCACATCAGTGTCTTCTCTATAGACGTCACTTATTGATTTTTTGAGGAGAGCTATTCAACTTCTCTATGTTTGTTGACTTGAATAGAGATAAGTTGTATAACGTCTGTGGATAAATCAAGTCAGGATGATGTCTGGTGATGAATTTGGTAGCTTTTAATATTCCTTATCGTATTTCCGGGTCAGGTAGTAAACTTGCTAGTAATCAGTCTGGGTTTAAGTTCGCCCTATATTTATCCGTTTATTTCGAATTGATTTTACAGGTTCCATTCACAGCACCCCTATAATTGTCTTTGTTCACTTATAAGTACATAGAGATAGATAAAGTCAATGATGGGTTATTTTTACATAATCTAGTTTGTAACCAACACTGTTCATCTTTTGTCTAATACATAAATTTATTAAATTTGACTTCGAATAGGTATCGTCTCACTTACTGATTGGTGTGATATAATGACTTCCGTAACACATCTAAAGCTTTCCTGGCGTTGTCTACGTCCTTTTTTGGCCAACTTATCTATTGATCATACAGACCAGGTTACTTACAATTCTATGTTCACAGGAAACTGTGTGATACACCCAGACCTTCCAGTAAGTTTTCAGATGTATGACTTATGAGTAATGAAAATCTTGTAGTTGAAAGAAAGCTAGGGGCGGCCAGACCAAAACATGGCACAAATCCATGAAGTCACTGACAAGTGGACTGAGCCATGTTGGTAGGTGTAGACTACCTGGTTGGGGTTAGCGAGACGATAGCAACCGATGGTTAGAGATCTTGAATGACATGGCTCAAAATCGTTTGCAATGGCGCAGGTGCATCCACTCTTTGTGTCCTCCCAAACTCTAATCTTCTGAATTCTTCATGTCCTTTATTTTCTTTCTAAATTTATTCCACTGGATTATACTCCTTGAATAACATCATCAAACCCTAATGTTCCCTATCACTACTTATATTTTTAGTACCTCTACCACTATGGGATTTGAATTGATAACTGCATCTCTGTGCTAATGTGGTATAGCAACTCGAACTGATGTACGTACGTACGAAGTTCCACGTTGTTACTGACTGACTGACTGTAGTTAAAAAGAAATAATGTGTAAGCGCACAAATTATTCATAATTTAACCTGGTTAATGGAGAAGCATAATCCATTTTAGGCTGACCTCATTCCTAAGATAATTATCTTGTTTACCCTATTATTTGAGGAATAAAAGGTGTGCCTATAGTGTATGATTTGATAAGAGAATTGATTGATTTTATGAAAATTTAATGAAATATATGTATAGAACACATGGATGCATAAATTACGGACTCTAAGATGTTTCTATTCTATTTATTATCAACTCATTTTGATTAATTTTTCGCGGACGTACAAACGTTTACTATACTGATTACAATTCGATCTTGTTTTACAGAATGAAAATTCATTGGCAAACGAAATTTTTGAATTGCAGCCTCATCTCTTGACTGTTGTTCAAGCTTGTCACTTTAAACTAAGTAAGATTCGTTATTGAAATTCTGTACCTACAAATTTGAAAGTCATCTGTTATGTGATCAAAGTATATGGTACATTGGTCGTTCTGTTTATTTAGTCTCTAGTTTAATTCGATTAACGTAATCTGCGTTAATATTGTAGACTAACCAGTCGACCGTGTTAAAAGCAATCAGTTTTTATAACACTAATTGGTGCACAAAACGATCTTTCTATTATTTTCTGTCTTTTTGGCCTTACAAATACTAAGTATTTCGATTACTTGGATTTTTTTTACTTCAAAACAATAATCGCGCCCAATTAATGTTAGGTAGTTAGTTTGTAATATCTTAAGATTTATAACATACAATAACCTTCGTCTAGATTTTAAGAAATAGTTTCCCAGTAGTTGGGCGCCGATTTTGTGTAAGACATTATAAATAGCAGATTGGAAGCAATCTTTCTGATAATAATCCCAACCATAATTTGAACAGTCAGGTGCTACTGTTATTTTCCTAATATCCTGTCGCCAATGGTTTATAAACCCCAATATTCTGTATTGGGAAGCTTGAACATCGATAAGGTGACCGGTAACGTGTACAGTTAGGTATGTAAAGTACAAAGCAATCATAAATAATTCACGTATGCATTCGGTAAATAGTAACCGACCTAGATGTGTATCCACTATAATTCCTTGATCATTGTATCAAATGTTTTAATGTAATGATAAAATTAAGATGTGTCTTGTGGAAAATATTTATGTTGATCTGTGATACACTTTAGTCACACTGTCATATCATTTTACATAATTCATATTCTAAACAACAGTAATAATAAGTGTTTCATTTTCTTTTTACTTCACTCTTTAGATAGCGTCAATTTGTACAGTTTAGTGGCTAAATTAGAATTAGCTGATTACAATGTACAAATTGTTAGATTAAAAATTGTTGTATCAAAACTGATAAAATTACTAAACAAGAGTGATGCAGTATCTTTTAACTTGGATAAATTCTTGGCTTCTTTTCATTTCGTGGAAATTGAAAAACGTGTTAAAAGTATGTTTCTTAAGTGATAAAATAGTTTTAAAAAAATTAATTATGACATTTTTATGTGTCAACTATTACCCAGTTTAATGTATTTAAACATAGCTTTCGATGTTTTTTTTCGTAGTTTATAATAAATCTTGATCTGCGGTCTCCCCTTCTTCTTTGCTTCGAGCCATATCGTCTTTGTTCATTCATAATAAGTAGCAAGTAATAACTTTTCTGCAATTATAACAAGTGGCTAAACCAGTGTTTTGTTCAAGTTACAGCCATAATAATCTAGTGTTCATAACGATGGAAATGATTTAATATCTGTTCCAGATATGTAGTAGATTGCAGTGCCGTTCAGTCAAATAAAGATATATAATTAGAGCTGTATTTGCAGATTCAAAACTCATATTTCGTTTATTAGTTCACATTTAAATCATAAACACACTACCGAAAAAATAGTTATTCAGTTGTACTTCATTCAGCTGATATTTAAAACTATGAACACTTTGCCTGTATCACCCTGTGTATGGGTGTGCAGACGATAGTTTAATTCGTGTATACTTTTTATTTGAAGCTGTAATGCTATATCACTAGTTGTTTCTCAATACCCTTACCAGCGGTAACGTTATTAATAAGTAAATCGTGTTCGAATGACATATTTACTCAGAAGATGCTTTTTCAAGACTTTTGTTTAGTTTTCAAAGAAAGATTATGCTGATTTTCTATTTTTGAGACCTAAAAACAGTAAAATATTTGTTTACTTGGTTCTGAGTTACAGGTATTTGGTACCACTTCAAACTATACTTACCGCTAGTTTTACCTGCTAACTGGTACATTCAA
Source organism: Schistosoma spindalis (assembly GCA_946903255.1). Classification (NCBI taxonomy): domain Eukaryota; kingdom Metazoa; phylum Platyhelminthes; class Trematoda; order Strigeidida; family Schistosomatidae; genus Schistosoma; species Schistosoma spindalis. The sequence continues at coordinate 41,694,531 of OX336420.1, read as the reverse complement.
TGTAGGGCAGTAGAATTCAATGAAAGTTAAACACTTTTCACAATTACATGGTTATCACTACTTATGTAGCTAAATTAACAGTGAATACCAATTAGATATTTATTTTAGTGTTTACATTATTGCAAAGTTTTTATTCTAATACAATATTAAGAATAAATAGCTGGAAACTATTCGTTATATTTATCATTTGATACATACAACACAATGCATATTTTAAGGAGAGCAAGAACAAAGGTTGGTGCAGAATAATATGAATTCACTTTATTTCGTAAGGTTCTCATCAGCTGCTTACAACCTAAAATATTTGAAATTCAACGTTCTTGCTCTCTTTAAAATAATAAAGGGAACTATGTGTATGAAATTTCTCACAAAGCATATTTATTGAAAGGAATTTATCAGTAATTTATTTCTTTGTTAGATTGTGTTGATTTTATTTTGAAAATTAGCTATAGATTGTAATATCTGAGTTTGTCTTTTCTTTAAACAACATTTTGTGAATAAAACGATGATATATTTCGTTCATCTTATTCTGTAGATACTTCAATACGGAATAAGCACAATAAATTACAAGGCGTATCTTCTCATCAGTTGTAGACGGCTTAAATTTTAGTTACAAATAAACTTTTAACATGCTTTAGTTAATAATATATAAATGGAAAAATTGTTATTTTATGAAAAGGGGAGTTATAATTAATGAGATTGGTAATTGTAATATTTTGGGGTAAATAATTATCTTTTTGATATTGTACCAGTCGGTTATGCCCAACGTATATTCTAGCACACGTACGTTGGTTTAGGTTGTCACACTACATCAACATAGGTCAATCCCAAGTTACTGGGAACATCAACAGTATTAGTGATAGTAGAAAAGATTAGACGATTCGAGCAAAAACGGATCCCTGAAATAGAAATGTATAAGATATTAAAAATGCTCACAGTAGTGGTACAGATCCGGACCAGCTAGTCTCCAATTACCTACACAACTCAGTTCAGTAGTCAATGACTTCATGGTCTAATGCCACTTTTTGGTTTAGCCACTCCTATATACCTTCCAACTTGCCCTTACACCGACAAATATTGCTTGTCGAGTTTGGTTGTGGTTGGGTATATGTAATACATGTCCCAACCATCTAAGCTTATGAAGACTAACTACCTTACCATCCGATTTGACATGTTTTCTCAGTACCTTATGCTTAATCTCAACGTTGCTCACCAGATAGTCCCAGGGTGCTCTAGTAATGTTTGAAAGCACCTGTGATTAGGTACTAGTAACAAACGAATATCCTCTGTTTTAAAAGTTCACGTTTGATATCCATAATGTAGAACAGCAAATTATAAAGCAGTATACTCTTTCTTTGGTTGGCAGACAAAAATCTTATGTATACCACAAGTATCGTGTGTTTACTATAGTCACTTGAGTTTTCTGCATTCCTGTGGAGGTTTTATTAGACACCAATGCTGGTTAGACTTTCAACATGGGTGAAATAGTTGACCGTGTCAACTACTTCACTATCTTTCATTAGTCTAATAATTGATACACATCTAACCCGATGCTCGTTATATAACTAAACTAATTATATAGACACATAACTAATACTTTATTTTCTCGTTTTTTTTCTAGTTTAACCAACAAAATTGAATCTTCCCTGGTTGAGAAGTTATATGTATAATTGAGCAATATCGAGAATGATTATTTCCATTCGAACTGTTTTTATTCCATGTTACCTATTTATCTATTTTGTAAGATTTGTATTTATTTGTTTGTAGCTTGTCTACTCTTATTTTGTCAATAAAAATACTTCAATATGTATGTGAATTGTTTGAATTTACTATATTTCAAAAGACCATTTAGAATGGAAAATTGTTTTAAAGGAAGTCGACAAAAAAAGGATAAACTCTAAAAAAACTTACTCTTTTGCATTAATTTCTTTTAAAAATATGTTGTGAATTTACGTTAGTTTTTTGATAAAATCTAGACATTATACTTATAGTTATCTAATTGTTATCAATCCAATATTTTGGGGACCATAAATTATATTACATGTTATCCATATTCATTTAGTTCTTATTTTTCTCCAGATTTTGGAAATATTATTAATTTACGAAATCATCATTGAACAGTAATATATTATTCTGTCTTTTGGTCTTTGTATTTTAAATGTTAGTTTTTATTTGTAAATCAGTTATTTTAAATAGAAGTACATTTGAATAATTTGTTATTATATTTTGTGTATCTAATTGCAAGAATATAGGTATGATTCTACTTTTTGCAGTTACAATCAGTACACAAATGAATTATATCATCACACTAAACTGATATAAGTTCAACAGTAAATATGAACTTTAGCAGAAAATTTCTTAGAAAGTAAAACATTACAGTTTATCGACAGCACCTGATCTTAGTGAAGCGGGTGTTTGAAAATTGACTTTATATTCATTTTTAGACTTAAGATCAAGATTATATATATAAACCTTGACTTCAGAATATTTCGTGTGGTCAGTGCTCTATTCTTCGCTTTATATTCATAGACGAAACTTGTAACCAGTTCATATGTTAAAGTCATTATCGAGACTGACATGGTAATTTCTAAAAGATTGAGGATTTGGATCATGTCACACAAATGATACAGCTCAAAGTTACTTTGTAACCGAGTTGCATTTTTATTTCATTTATAAAAGCCAGAGAAGTAACAAGTTACGTTTTGAAGACGCGATTGTTGCCTAGTAAAATTATTGGTTAAAAGAAGAGTTAAAACTATTTGGCGAGGATGGCACTCTTGGTTTACATAAACTGTATGTTGTACAAAGGTGGTCAGTTTCTCAAATCGGATCGATAAACTGAAGTAGGACTTTTCTGCAGATGTTCCATAAAGGGTGGTCGTTTACTTAAGAGCAAAATGGTTAACATTCGACTTTACTCTCAAACTCATCATAATACCTCCTGCATATTATTCGTCTTCTTATATTTTCTCTAAACGAGTTTCCTATGTTCTTGATATTCCTACATATGTAGTAGACACTATTCATTTAGGTTTTGGGAATAACACTCCAAAATCAGCATCATGAACCTTCCACTTTGACACAGTTTAGACAATACTTCGCACTTATCAAAACCGTAGGATTCTAGGTCGTTCTGTTGTAAGCAACGTGGCTGCTACCTTGACGTGGTGATCGGGCTTGCCTATCGTGATGACCCAACTGAGCTATTTTGGCTGGAACATATGTTCCTGCAGGTTCTACCATGCCAGGCAAGTCTATTGGAGAACGGTAAGACTAAAATCAGCAACTCAAGGTCTGAGGGCGCAGTCGTATTGCTGACTGTACAGAGGTGTGACAGCAGTAAGGTGTTTCCCTCGGACAACTAGCATCTGTACCAGAATATTAACAATGATGAGATGCGTCAATATCTGATCCCAGTATTTTCATGCTTATGCAAACGATATCAGTCAGGAATTGAGACTAAATTTTCCTCAGGTACCTTATTCAACGATTATACAACTTTCATCATTAAAATGATTTAGAATTATTACTTGGGCTACTCATAAGTAGTAATTTTAAAAGTGTTGATAGTTCTGAAAATCAGTACTTTCTCACTACGTTGGACACTTTCATGTTGTCCAGAATAACAATTAACCACAAGGAAGTGTTTAGACAAAGACCAACTTTAAAACTTAACCTTTCACTGTGTATTTTTCACTCATAAATAGCTGAGTGTTTACATGTGTGTATAGTGGACAGATCAAAATGAATATATATTAGTATATTAAAATACAACAGATGAGTTTGTATAATGATCGTTCATGGTGTTCATTTTATGCTTTGTTTTACTATATAAAGATTATGAATAATGAGTTGTGATTAACTGATTGATTTGGTGAATGAGTGACTATAAATAGAATATACACATGTTATAGTTAGTATATTAAGAAAATAAACATTTACAACAAAAACGAAGAACAAGAAAAGAATGAATTGAGAAAAACAGTAAATTATGTATATTCATTTATTTACTTGGTCTTTTCAGTTTTCTGTACTACTTACACTAAACTCATTAAAGAAGATTTGTTTCTGATTATTCATGATAGTCTTCTAATTTCTTTCATAGAGTAAAATACCAACAACTTGATGAGTTTTTAATTTATTTTCAACACGTCACAATTGATTGTAATCTGTTGGGTTTAAGCATTTTAGTAGTATCACGATGATTGTCATTGCCATTTTGTCACTGTTAGTAATAGTCTCAATTACAATGCAGACATTTTTGTAATACAAGAATCGGAGAAAAGCATTTTTGGAATAGATGTGAAGAGAATCATAGAGGTAGGGAATTTAGTGTACGAAAGTGAAAACAAACCCATAAAATGATTTTAAACCGTAAAATGATGCATTTATATATGCATATGCATAGTTACTAATTACATGTGGATATGACCACTGTTTTACGGCATGTCTTACAGACAACTTTACAACACCACTGAAATTTACAATCACATCTTTCCTGTTGAACAAATGTTTGTCGTTTGAATCCTCGACCACAGCATAAATAATGACAACTATTTAAACCTTGGGAATTTTCGTCACATTGACGTCCATATGTACCGATACTGCCGTACCGCGGGTCATGATGACAAAATGTTGGTGATTCGCTTATATATATTAAATCATTTTCTGTTGGTGATGGTAAAGATGATGAAGATATTGATGTTGAACTAGTTAACGAATCTAAGGTATTTCGATTAACTCGTAATGACATTGCTGCTCCAGGAGATGATGATGCTCCAGATACTGATGATGATAATAAAGCGGGGTGCGAAAGTAAAAGTGCATTTCCATTTGATTCTTTATTTAACTGTTCTAAAGCTTTCATTGAAACCAAACGGTTTTGCATATAAGTGACCTGTATAGCTTCATGAAATCTTTCTTGTAGTTGTGCACCTAAATGTCGAAATTTCGGTAGCGATCTCCAGCATGTACGCATCTCACATGATCCACTTACACCATGACACTTACACTGGACTTCCATTTTATTGATAACCATCTAATTAAACATTAATAAAAGAAAAATATTGTAAACGAAATTACACTTGAGAAAAATTAATGTTAATCGACTGAAGTAATGATACATTTATCGCCTTTAACTGTTCACATATCGTATTCTACATAGTTGTTTAAAATTGATAAGGTCTAGAGAATAACTGGATGACCAAGTATTTTTCTTAAAAATGTGCAAAATAGGACTTTGAACAGGATGGGAACTGACAGTTGTAAGACACATGAGAGAGGATAAAAACTGATGTCAGTTGAAGGCTTCCTTTGCATCCAAAATTATGACAACAATTTATTAACTGAATACACTCATATACGTACAAATTTCCCCGGGATTCGATCACTGGTCATCGAATATTGTACATAAGTGAAGTAATAGAAATACGACTTGATTTTACATTAGAATTATGCAACCAAATATTATACCAAGTAAATATCACAACGGAATCCATACAACGAATGGTGAGTACTACACTGAGTGAATAGGATACCGAATCGATACAAAAATTGTGATACTAAATGAATACCATATATAAATATTACATTGAATTAAAGATAAAATATTTTACTGGACGGAAACATGAACTCGCTTTTAATCTTTTCATAACAATTTCAATTTTTTTTATTATTATCAATGAAGAATTTGAAATAAGCTATTATTCATTAGTGTTGAATACTTTACTTCTTTTCTCTCAGTTTTTACAGAATATTATCAGCTCAGTCTTTGACCTTCTACTGCTGCTTAAGTAATTTACGTTTACCAACTATTATCATTAACATAAAGATAGTTTTATGAATTTACTCGTTTTTCTCACCATTCTCCATCTATATTGAAAAGTGCAATATAATAAAATATGATGATTCCATGAGATTGGTTTAGTTTGAAAATTGATTTCGTCATGAATTGATATTAGTTAAGAATGTATTATAATAAAAAACCTATATTGTGTACTAGACAATTTTTACGTAATGTTTTCTTTCTCGTTGTACTAAACCTTTAGCTTTAATTACAATACTTATTGAAACACTGACCTTATATTCTTGCACAGGATAATTCAATGAAATTAAATATTTTATTTGTTAACTATCATTATTGCCCATTATAATTGGCCTATTTGTCTTGAGATCTTTAATTACTTCATTAACTATTTATTATAATAATATAGAGTAGTTTTGGGGGGTGTTTTTGAAACTTTGTTTATAGCCTAATTTTGATGAAAATAATTGACTTTTCTATCATCTTATTGCGTGCACGATAGGTACGTAATCTCTGTTGTTAAATAAAAACGAAAGTATGTTCTCCCCTACCATTTATCGGTGAGCTATAAACAACTATCCATTAAGCTATTAATCAGTCCAGATGATAAGTGAAATATTACTTGTATCCAAATGGTTTATGTAATCCCCATAAAAATTATTATATGATATCCCCTCCCCTCAAGAAAAATAGCATAAATACGCTATTTCATAAATTGTATCTATTTAACGTATTTTATACAATACATCGAAGTCAAAATGTCAGGCAGTAAAATTTATTCCAAGTAAGCATCCATCTAATTATTAGCAAGTCAGTTCAATAGCATTCATGTTGAAAATTTCCTAGGTGGTGTTTAATTTTCATATAATTTTACGTATTTGTCTGTGTGTAAGGCAGAATAGTGAGTGTTCAATTGTGTTATAAAGGAACAAGGCAATATACATTCACATTTCATTAAACGAATTTGATTATGAGAGGATAAATAGTGGAAAAAGAAATTAACGAGAAAGAACACTTTTGACGCCTATTATGGTAAAAATTCACAAACAAGTGTCAAAAAATACCTTGAATCTGGCGTAATTTTTTTATTACATTTGTAAAAAATATTTATTTCGAATCACAGATGATTACCAAAACAACCATAGATTGTGTATGCAAATAGAATTTAGATATGTATTGTGCGCATATGGTTATATTAAATGTATTGATATGATTAGTTAACCCCTAGATTAAAAATAATTTCCCACATTTATCATCATTTTCTAATGTAACCATCATGATGATCATCCCCTTCTAAATATACATCGCTACACTATCACTTAACTTTTAGACTTGGTATAATCTTTGTCAGTTACCCATACATATTACTCTAGCCCACCCCTGTACATTATTTATAATATACATTAGGTTATTTATTGTATATGTTCAATTTCAATGATCATTAATCAAATCACCTAGTTTACTCATTTTATTCCCATTGATCTTAGTTGAAGATATTAAAAACAAACAAACAATTATGTTATCATATATAATATTACTATGATTATTACTAGTATGAACATTAGAACCAATTTCTAGTAATAGTCAACTGAGTGTATACACATCTAAGTAATATATATATATATATATATATATATATATATATAGCGTTAAAAGTAACATGATTTATTTGATCGTTAATGATAGTTAAGTTACTTAGTTAAGATGTAAGATTTAGCAGACAACATAAGAAAATAGGAGAAGAGAAAGGTTGATGAACATTTCATGAAAGTAAGAGAGAGAAATTGAATTTCTAAAAGAGTTCTTTTCCAAAGAATAAATTGTCTATAGGTTAAGAAAAATTAATATCAAGTCTATGAAGAAAGAAACAAAATAAAGGAAATGAAGGAAGCAAAAATAAAAATATATAGGAGTAGATTAAGAGAGTAAAACAGTTTCAAAGATAAAGAAACTAGTGTAAAATAATCAGCTTGATGCTTGTAATAATTTCAAGGGGAATAGGATGTTAACTAATATTATAGTCAAGTGAAATAATGTTACCATCACTATTAATAATAACGTAAAACATGTAACTATATTAGTAGTGGCATGAACATTATTACATGTAATAGTGGTGATAATAGTCCGGTATGCGTAGACAGTTATCATGATAAGAAAATCAAACACTTCATGAAATGTCATAGCATATAGAAAAGGTGAACAAAATCTTCGTAATGTATTAGAATTAGAAGTAATCAACCTGTTACTTTTTTCTCCTTATTTAATGCCAGTAATACGGTTTACACATCTTTCATCAACAGGGGAGTTCATAATTTAGTCGTGTAAGTAAATAATAATAAACTAGAAGTGAGAAACTTGGCAAGATGAAATGGATAATCATGTAGGTAAATTTTCTGAGAAAAGAAGGGTGCTAAAAAGCACATAACAACTCTTTCATAGCATCATAAGACTTCTTAGAATTATGTACTCATAACTTCTCAAGGAATCGAGTTCAGAACTTGCTGATGAGTCTCAAAAACAATCTTCAGTTTTCCTTGGGGTTTAATGGTAATCCAAATATCGTCAGTCCGTGATGAGAATTCAGTAAAGTATCTATACAACTATCTAGGTTAATTTGGTATTTATGAAAGATAGAAATTAACTAGATATGATTTATTATGAAACCATTTTAGCTACACAACTACCTAAGTAACAGACATTTTGATAATAAGTTGCAGTATGCACATTAATTGGGTCTGGTTGACGGAACCCACATTCACATCATAATGATGGACGATATATAGAACTCGTGTGATTTATTTGAGGAAATTAGCAAATGTAAATATGAGAAATAAATTACAAAAGTCATCGTCTCGATAGTAATGTATTTTATACAAATCTGTACTTGAATGTGAAATAACAGTTGACACTCCAAAGATAAATATCTTCGAATCTCCAGAAAGAAAATCCATAGTAGAAACTTTATTAATATTATCCTCACGTCATACAATTATTTAGAAACCCTTATGAAAATTTATCGCATTAAATTAAGTTCACATATTTCTTTGTGAATCGATGTATATTGTCGTTTCCTTTAAGTTTCTTTCGTACATATTCTGGCTGGTCAGAACCAGTGGGTTGAAAATACTATAATTGAATATTTAAACATTGTTAGCAGTTAGAGCTGAAGAAAGGTATATTTCTTTCCTTTGTTTTCAAAAGGGATGTCTCTTGAATTTGATACACTATGCCTCAGATATTTATTATTAGTAGTTCACTAATTACCAGAACTGTGAACTCTAATATATTGGAAGTATGAAGATTTATGTCAAATATACAAACTTCAAATTGATTCTAGATATTCTGTTTATTATTATGCTCAAAATCGCTAATACAATTTTGATTTGAAGATGATTTTTATATATGTTTACTATTAAATTTTTTACTATGAAATTAGATTTGTGACTAATCGCTTTGAAGTTTTAACACAAAGAATGTTATTATCAATTGAATGTTGACATAAACATGTTTGACTTACAGAGAGAGGACAATAAATACCTTCCAAATTTTACTCGATATCCCTAATAACAGTAAGACAGATAATAATTCATAGATCAAATTTAGTCCACCTGTTTCTAATAGATTGGAATAAACACGAAAATAACGTACATCGTATAAGATAACTTTAATTATCCTGGTATGTAGGTAGGTTAAATAATTCCTTTTTACCAACAGTGTGAATTACTATCATCAGAATCCGATATCTGACTTTTATGTAGACAATTAAGGAAGATCTACGTGAAAAACGTTTCTATATAGTTCTTAATGTGGATATGTTTACCATAGTTGCATTAAAATTGATAGTTTCTCGAGCCGTTTATTACTGAAATGAAGTTATTAATCGTGCGACCTTAAAAAATCGATAAGATATCTAAATTTTGAATGCATTATCAAAGCTAAGTAAAGTAGATTATGGTTCTACATTGTTTAATTTATTGGCCAGAATACCTTGCTTATTCGATCGAATATAGTCGTTTATGTTGACTGGGAATGAAAACTGTTAATTGTCAGGTGAACACTAAATATTTTGAACTGTATACGATAATTATAAATATAAACTTACATGTCTTCCTACATAGTTATTATGTAAATTGGTTAGACCTAATTTCGGATTACGCTTCAACCTGTTGCGTTCACGCACGTCAAGAAATTGTCTTGAAAATTCTGCTCCGAAATATATATTGTCTGAACAGCCGGACCATTCAAAATTCGGCTCTCTAGGATGATCATATATTGTCCTGTCACATCCACAGTTATCATGTAAACCACTACTACATGCTTTAGTGACTGCATGTGACACACCAGCTGATGTGACAGCCAAAACATAAGCGGATTCCCTTGTACCTATGAAAAGCAATCGAATAAAGATGGTATATTTTTAAAAGGAATTCAACACGAATATAAGTGGAACAAACATAAAAATGGGATTACGGATTACTAAAGATAATATCACGAATCAGTAATTCATAGGTCAAAATCTCGATCACTCAACTTTGTTTTGAATCACCGTGTAATACTATTTGATTCCTTCAAGTGGTAAATAAACTATAGAACTCTATTAAATATGAATAACATGTGAATTTATTTGTTCGAACTGTTGTCTTGTAGAAAGAATCGTACGATACTAATTTCGTTCAGTTGATTAAATGTCCCATTTCTGTTTTACTATGACGCTGATAGTCATCCGCTCAAGATAGTCAAGTTGCAATTTAGTAAAATTCCTAGAATTCCGAAATTCCCGGTGAACTGGTGTATTATTGTATTTGTTGCGTTACATTCATATATTTAATAGAAAATAATCATATTCAGTTAAATTTCTAAAAAATATATAATTGTAAAACTCATTTATGGTTAGTATTAATCTATAAATAAATATTTATTCATTAATCGTTCAGTTAACTGAATGTAGTCAAAATATGTTGGTCAAATGGTGACAAAGCTCTTGTCAGTCTATTTCATAATATTTTCAATAGGTAGTTCGGAATTATAATTTAAACAACCATATGTTATTCGGTAAGACTGAATCATTTGGGATTGTAAATAAATTAACTTCAATATAGTGATATTTAGGATTCTTGTATATGCAATAGACTGATGCACTAAACGGTATGTATATTTCAAATTGCATTTTACCGGGCAGTTTTCGTGATGAAAAAATTTCTCACTTCCCAGTTAAGGACATATTTATGAATGTTTTTTATTGGCAAAAGTGTTTGATATTCCGTTAATATATGGTTCAGTAGTCTACTAGCTATGTTTAGGACAAAAACACAGATTGACGCACTGTTCCATGTTTGTTAGATGGTTGAATGAAGTTGACGGAAAGCTCTAAATGTAGATTTTGCGCTAGTTGGCATTTCTTCTGAAGCCGTATCTGAAATTTAGAGGAAATTTATGCTACTCGTGAGATTCAAACCTACATCATCCAGTATCGCGGTCAGAACAGGTACCGCTAGGCCATTCGGGCCTCAGCCGACCTTCTATAGGACTGCGATACCGGATAAAGAGTATCTAAACTCAACAGGGCGTATCATTTTTTGTGAATATTACAGATATGCCTTTGGTAAAAAGTTTTAAACGGCACAAAACACAGTCTGTGGAACTTCCTGCTAATTTATTTTCATGACTTCAGATCATACTAAGTTCATATATACATGCTGATATCTTCAATAAACGAACCGTCGTAGTTTTGGTAATAATCAGAAGAATCATATAGATAATCAAGTGGTAATCTGTCATTTCGGGAGAATACGAAATAAATTGGATCTATTTACGCTTTGTGAAATTTACTTTTGTCGCGGAGGTGAAAATTAGTAGTCAAAACAATTCTTTACTATCATCTGGACTAGAAAATTGTAATACTTTGACTATTTGATGGAAAACAGATTTTTACCATTCAAGCTTGATCTTTTTAATAGGCACATACTCATTATAATGTATAATGTGTAAAAGTTTGGATGATTAGATACCTCAAATATGTTATAAAATTTTGGGATTCATACATGTAAAGTTCATATTTTTACAAACTTAGTTCATTCCACTAAATAATCATCCACCCTAGTTGAAACGTATTATCGATGTAGTGTAAGTTTTAGTGATTCACTACACAAATTCATTTAACTACTCCGATATCAACCGACTCTCTGTCTGTTTTAACTGAACATATGGAAGTGATATCGGTTATTTCTACTTCACTATCAATACCACATCGAATTACGTATCCGTCTACTGGTCATGTGTTAAATCATCTGTAATTTAAGTCACCTGGTTTGAAATATATCCAAGTGGAAATATCTGAATAAGATATTTACCTTTCTTTTATACTACCAGATGTTTTAAACTCATCAACATTTTAGTGGACATAAGAGCTATTTTCGCCCAAAGGTAATAATAAGATAGATAAGCAAATAATTGCTTAGAATAATGTTGTAAATAATCTGGATAAGTTAATAAGATATAAAGGAATAAGTCTTCAACCATTAGGTTACAGTTTTGGGTCATGTTCCACTTAAAGCTTCCAAACAATATTTATAGGGTGGAATATTTTGTGTTATTTGAAATTGCTACCTTCAAACTACTAATTCAAAATGCAGTTGGAATAATTTTTATTTTACAGCCTTATTTTTTGTGCTTATATCTTTCTGTCAAAGTCTAGAAATTTGTACAACACTGCCTTTGTTCGCTGTACAACTTATAACTTTTCCATGTTAAATAATGATCATCTTATTTTTAAGTACATTCTTCATAATTAATCTGATATATCCATTTCCTTACTCACTATGCAAGCTAAATTTGCACGTAAAGTAATCCAGTAATTCATATTTAAAAGTCTGTTCTTAATAAAGTCAACATAATGTTAGGGCTGTAACAGATTAGTTCAATACCTAACGGATTTAGTGGAATTCCTTATGCATAGGACGGTATGATTTATTTTAGGATTTTTCAACAATCACTAGTGGAAAATCTATTTACCTTTAGGGTAGAAAGCTCTGTGGTTAGGTGTTATCTAAAAATGAACAGCTCAGTACTGATATCATAGTTAATCGAAACATTAGTTAATGCAAGGTTTTACATAAAAGGAACTTAGTGGCCAGTGTAAAACGTATTTAGTTGTTATGGTAAAATAAAAATTTAGAATATTTATTATTGACTTGAACAAAGACATGTAGTTTATTTGATAAAATTCTATCAAGACTAATGACTAGAAAATGTAAGACCTCTTACTACCAAATAGTCCATTAGTGCAAGGATTCTAATATTACAGGAAATCAGTCGTTATCTGAATAGAACACGATTATTGTCACTGAATATGATACTGTATGACAAAGGATAAAATCCCACAGGTAACTTCAGTTCTTCCAAGTTTGCAAATGTGTCTTGGTAACGAGTGGTAACTATTGTGAAGCTTAGCCTTAGTGATTGCCTTTCAAGACACTGAAGAAACTGGTGATGTACGCTTAATGCTGTCATATATAAGCATTGCTAAAATAAGTAAATTAGAAATTACTTTTTTTAAGTTTGTGAGATATTTTATTAAACTAGAAATCGTACTTCAATAGTTTGATGTCGAATAACTTTTGCTGGTGGTAACAAGATTTTCAAATGAAACGAAAGTCATTTACAAAGAGTGATGGTTTCTTGGTCAATGGATTACTATCTAAATTCAGATAGCACGTTCGGAAATCGTTCTATCTACTATGGTTTTAATGGCCAGAAAGTATCAATAACTATCATATAGAGCATATAACTCGTAGCTGATTACATGAACCCAAACTTGGTTAATGAGTAATAACCAAATATTTAAATTCGACATGTTCATTTAAAATCTTTAAAATGGTAACACTGCTTTAGAATTTATGCTCCGATGGGAAATAAATTTATTCCCCTATATTTTTCCATTCTATTTATGAATATTCCATGAATGCTAGTTGGTCGAAAGAAATTTATGGAGTCATTGATTTTTAAGATAACCTTATTGTTAATTATTTGTCATATAAGAATACTTATATTGAATAAATTTCTGTGTGTTTGATAACCTTACTGTAAATCATTTCAAAAATTTGTAAATATTGAAGAAGATTAACAACGTTAACACTCTTCGTCGATGGATAATTTTCCAGTTATTCAACTACACCATAAAGGCCCACAAAATAAAACAACTATTAGTTAGTATGCCATGAACAGTACGATGACATATACATGTACCTTATAAGTAAATAGATAGTATTCTTATGGATTATTGAGTCTTCTTGTCTAGACCATTTTTCAAGTTCTAATTCTTATCTCGGTATATTCTGTCAGATAAGGCGGATTAGTGTTAATTTGTTGTTCAGTAAAATAAATGGACATTAAATAGACCCCAGTATCCATAGTGATTCATTGTTTTAATTAAATAATGTTTTTGTAATAAAGCTGAAGGATTATAGAGATTACTCAGTGATATAAAGATAATATGCTCGGTGCGAAACCTGTAGGTTCTAAGTATTATCTCTGAAGTAATCATGGGTGTGTACTCCTGAGAAATACCTTACCAGGAAGAAACACTTGTTTCTCTAATAGTTTACTAGATAAAAACCAGTCATTTTTTGCAAATATTAAAGCATATATCCCACCAATGGCTGGTAAGTAAATATAGTTTCCTCTCATAATTAATACTATTTAAAATGCCTGAGGCATGCAAAATAATCCTTCTAAATCAATTCGTAAAGAGTACGAAAAGGATTCAAGATTTTTAGGTACAAAAAGACAACATAATGCAGTTTTATGATTGTACATCCAATACTAGTATTCTCCAGTAATCCACTACCTAGAATTAAAAATTCATACTCCTAACAACGATAAATTTACGATAAGAAAAGACCATCGTTCCAATCCACTTTCATCTTGAGTTTATTTGTATGTACTTCTAAAGAGGCTAGAAGAAAGTTAAAAACAATTATTCCGTGTTCCATTGATTTTTACAGTTTACCTACTTAATACAATCCATAATTAATTATAATCAACCTCTTTTTTCCTTTTCAGATAATAGAAAAACAATTGGATCGATACTACAGGTTTTACAGTATAATTTTATTTAGCTCATAGTAACTAACGTGTATGATAAAATTTTGTTTAGTTTTGCACTGAGGTGAAGTTAATAAGATGTACAATTCCAGGTAACCAATATTAAATTAACTCAAATAATCAGAAAGAGTTTGTGAAGATTTTAGTAATTTCAATAGTTGAAATCAAGAGTCAATTGAAGCTAGACCACCATGGAAAATCTAGAAGCACTGGACGGCCGTTTCGTCCCAGTATGGGACACCTCAGTAGTGCGCACCCACGATCCCAACTTCAAGATGCATTTCATGGAGTTCTAGTAAGAAGCCGTGGCCAGTGGAGTTCAACCAGGTCTGTTGTGAGATATCAGCTCACTGAAGACAATGGTATACGTGGCACAATTTCGTGGGTTGGTTGAAGTTAGACATTAACACCATTGGATGTCGACCAGCTCAGTGGTCTGGAGGTTAAACGCTCGCGCGCGAGACTGATAGTTCCTGGGTTGGAATCCCGCCGGTGGCGGACTCATGGATGCGCACTGCTGACGACTCCCATACTAGGATGAAACGGCCATCCAGTGCTTCCAGGTTTTCCATGGTGGTCTAGGTTCAATTGACTCATGATTTCAACTATTGAAATAACTTGAATAATATTGATGATAATAATTTTAACTATTTCTGTTGTTATTACAATATCAAAAATAGTGTATAAGATAAAGTAATAACTCATTACTTAATATTATGCACTCAACTGAATACATATACATTCTAACTGATGTTTCAATATATAAATGATTGATACAAATAAATTATTTACGAAATTTTCTAGTACATATTGCAAACTAGTTTAATAAATCCTATCAGCCATTAATATTACATTGTGGTATGTAGTTCTTAGCAAAATTAGGCAAATTCTTTTCAGGTAAAATGTCAACAACAATAACAATAACAAGAATTTGATGGATCCAAATTTTATGGGAATTTCATTTCCTTTATTAAAATATTTGTACACTTATCAAAGTCAAAATAACAAGAATATATATATATATATATATATATATATATATATATATATATATATATATATATATATATATATATATATATAGTGAGAATTAGTTTAGGTTAAATAAAAATAAATAAATAATTTAAATGCCATATGCTACAGTTTTAATGTATCTTTTTAAGTAAACTGACCTATCGAACTGTCAATTCAAAACTCATAGAAGGTAGAACATAATTATTGTTAGTTTAATTCATAAAAGAAAAACAAAATGGGAATTCCATTGTAGGTCACAATTTTATTCCTATTTTTTTTTGCAAAAACAAAACTTGGGGAATGCCAATATTTTTAAGAAAAATTCTTTTATTTTTTTTATAAGCCATCTACACTAAACTCACAGTACAGATATTTTGTGTGTAAATGGACATACTGCTTAGAAAATGTCATTACTTAATCGATTATTCATGAGTTTCTGTTTTAGACTGATATTAGCTCAACAATTAATGGAACGAGACAGTGGTAATAGTATACAACCAACAAGTACAAATTGATGGTGTGTGTACTAGTTATGATAAGAATAATAAGGGCTTGAATTAATGTTTTATAATAGAAAGCAGGCTTAAAATTGTAAAACTAGACGCTCCTATGACATTCATTAAAAACTATCAGAATTACGTAACAAGAAGTATTCGAATAATTAGACTGGAGAATATGTTTGAATAATGTGTGAAGAAAAATAAATCAACGAAGGATATGGAAGACAATAATAGGTAAAATGTATTGCTAAGACCGATTTGGCGGAGAAAGACATGATGGTGCTACAATTTTCTTATGAATACAAGAACTTTGATCGTTAGCTCGATTACCTGTAGCTGTTGTTATATATAAGAAAAGAGATCGAACTCCACGAGGAGAAGTAGTAGGCATTCGATAGATTATTTTATATGATTTGTTTCTATCCACTGAATGACCTCTATAGACCAAATTTAGTGGAATGGAGCTGCGTATTGTTTGGTCATAAATTCTCCCAATCACGAAGAGAACAAAAGTTAACAAAATTTTTTTTAATTATTATTCTAATAATAACCGGGTTATTTTTGGCTGGCTATCACTCATTGGATATGTTCATACTATCAAAATTAATCCAGTAACTGATGGAAAACCTTTGAAAAGTAGTGTAAGTCTGAATGGTTGTATTATCTAAATTTGAGACCCATAAATAATGTACACCAGTGGAGTTTTACTAGGTGATCTACAATCATCGTACTCGCTGCAGAACATGAAAGTTCTGGGTCTATAATACCAGTTATTCTTAATCATACAAATGTTTCCACAAAACACTAAATTGAATTTCCAGGCATCATAAAGACGCTTTGCACATAATTCGTTGTTGAAAAATTTAGCCATAGAATGCTCAAACAATCGTTTTTGATTTTAGTTAAGAAAGTAATTTCAAACAGACAAATATGGTAAACGTATAAAATTGGTAATCTACCTTATTTCATTATAAGTACTAACAAAACTAACTACTATCTGTTTTAGCAGAAAATCAGCTGATATTTTACAGCTAGAAAATCTGACGAGAGCAAAACATTATAAGGATGTGTATGTCTAGTAAGGCAATTTTTGATCATTTGCTATTCTGTATACTATTTTTTAAGCCCACAGTGTTTATTGATGCAGCTGGAAATATTGGTTTCTAAACATCCAGACTGGAGACGGAAAAAATGAAAGCAATCTCCATAGACTGCGATAGTGATAATTATTGTGCGATCACTACTGACTAGTTTCGAGAAGAGGATCTTGGAGTTTTAATAAGAAGCTGTGAGCAATGTTCGGTCATATCTCGTCTGAGGCAGTCACCCACCAGCTAACTTAAAAGATGGATACCTAATATCATGGATTAATTTAAGTTATGCATATAAATCTTTTAGCTCTGGCTCACTGCTTTTAAGGTCAAGTGCTTTCTATGAGACCTAAAGATCCTGGACTCGACCCTCGGCTGGGTCGTGCATACGTATTATCGAGAAGTCACATACTAGAACGAAACAGCTACCCAGCGTTTTCTAGTTTTCGATACGTATAACTGAAATCGTAAATTCATTTGTATAGTTATGTGAAATGTTTATTTAACGTTTATTATTGACATAGTAAGTAGAATAGATTAAATAAATGCAGATAAATTCTGCATGATAATTTTTTTGAGTTTAACAAAAATTTCCTCTATTATTTCGAAACACAAACAAAAGCAACTGGTTATAATGAACGAGAGAAGTAAATAAACAAAAATGCCATGAGACTAAAAGAAATTTTTAATCGCACTTCACTATTACTAGAATCTTGTGACTTCATGAACATTCAATGAAAAATTCGTTATCAGAGATGAAACAACATTACGTACATATATATATTCAAATCAATGTCAAGAGGAAAAAAGACAAACCCTGTCGAATGTGAATTAGTCAACTGACTAACTGCTTAATTTACGTTGCATTAATACGCACACACGCAAACATAATTATGCATCTCCAAACACACTATTGTAGATTAACCGCACTCTGTCTATGTACTTGTATGTGTGTCTTTAGTGCAGTTAATCTGAAGGTAAATGACAAAAAAAAGAGCAAGGGAAAAAAACGAGTGCCAAAACTGTCAAGAAAAAAAACAAATTTTTTCAGCTGTCTTTTGTTTGCTTGTTTAATTTCGTCAGGATTAAATTACATTTTTCTAAAGCAAAGTGTAAACTTGTTAGTTTCTAAATATCTAGGTATACATATTTATATACATCATGTGTTTGGGAGTTTAACGCGTAAATAAGCCCAGAAAACACTGTCAGACATTAGAGGTCATACATATTTCCATATTATTTGCAAATTCCTCCAATTTAAAATTCATATACCATAGGATGTTATACTTAAAATATTATTGTTAATTAAAACAATTATTATTTTATTTGAGGAAACTAAGCAAAGTATGTTAGAGCAGATTTTAATCGAGACCGAATTCTCATCAGACTAATAAACCGTTACAGATGTTAACTAGTACTAGAACTTCGTACTTTTGCTGAATGCACCTATGAAAATAATTAGTACATCTAATTTGTTCACGAAGAACTGTTTATGAAGACTGGCCACCTCAGTTTTATAATAAATGTAAACATATTGATTTCTCTATCACAACTCGGTTGATAAATCAAGCAAATATCTAAATGGTTGAAGTATAAAATGCGAATTGCTGGAATTCAACTCACTAGACTACAATTAATATACTTGACGAAAGATATGAGTCTTAGATTAGATGTGGTGTTGGTTCAGATGTACTCACTGTATAATAAACATTCTATGACGAACGATTGGCTCATTACATATCCGTTCTCAACATTTCTTCTGATATTAGTTTGTAATAGAAATTATTTATAATCATCTCACTGTCAAGGAGTTATTTAATTTAAGTTAGATTTGTGTTCATTAGTGATACGTGAAATGCAAATCGACGTTCACGGAAAATACTAATCTAGTGAAATTCCAGAAAGGCTGATGTATCTTAGTATAGAAATTCGAAATCAAATAGTCATTTTCATAGTAGGAAATTGTGAAAAGAAAAAAACAACTTATTCTTCTAACTGTTGAGCCTATTCAAAATATAGAAACAACGTTTGAGAATAATATTCTATTCATCATGCGTAAAACCTGACCAAATGATAAAAAAAAACAACGAAAGGAAACTGAAACTTAAAATTATTCTAAAATGATATATTTTTCGTTGAAGTTAACCTCAAATTTCTACGGTTTTCACCAGTGAACTTACTAATTTAACCCCATAAGATGGTGATCACTCAGTGGATCTATATACTTGGGTAAAATAATGAATAAAGTTGGGCAATATCTAATTATTATAGATGCTTTTCGCCAGCTCCACCTATTTTATTCCCATATGTCACTGAAGTTAGTGTAGATTTGATTGTTAAACTTCTGATGCTTATCGGAGAGACTGAATATCATAGAATCGATCCTATGACAGATTATGGGAGTGCAATATCGATGAATCTCATTTTAAAAGAATTCATCCAAAAAAGTTATAGGTGTACAATTCATCCTTGAATGCTAAAAGTTTGAAAGCTGACCATCATAGACTGTAAAATGGATTTGAGTTACTTAAGGATTAGTAAATAGGTTATCATCTTGTAATGTTAACAGTTCTGTATCAAGTGTAAGTAAGAAATAATAATACTATCATTATTAATAATAGTAATTAAGTATTATTTAATAATTATTTCCAAATAATCAACTAGAACTGATACAAAATTAAAAAAAAGAAATAAACAGTTGATTCACTTTAAATTATATTATCGACTGTCTATTTCTTCTTCATCAAAAGAAAAACAAAGAAATTATGTCTTGTCATGTTATTCATCAAAATTTCATTACTTATTGTACAAACATATAATGGTTGATAGATTATTTTACTGACTACAAAATGAAAATAACATAAAAAGACAGTGTAAATATAGGAAAAAACAATCCAAAATCGATAATCATGATAATCGTGTTCCTTTATTTATTTTATGTATCCTATTTAGTTTGAAACATTTTTTTTCTTTTAAAGAACAAAATGAAATCAGCATAAAATACACATTTCAAGATAAATAATATTTTGTGTACAAATGGTGGTGAGTTAGCTAAGTTGACGATATAAAATGTCATTAGTTGAAATCATGAGTCAATTGAACATAGACCACCATGGAAAACCTGGAAGCACTGGATGGCCGTTTCATCCTAGTATGGGAGTCGTCAGCAGTGCGCATCCACGAGTCCGCCACCGGCGGGATTCCAACCCAGGAACTATCAGTCTCGCGCGCGAGCGTTTAACCTCCAGACCACTGAGCTGGTCGACATCCAATGGTGTTAATGTCTAACTTCAACCAACCCACGAAATTGTGCCACGTATACCATTGTCTTCAGTGAGCTGATATCTCACAACAGACCTGGTTGAACTCCACTGGCCACGGCTTCTTACTAGAACTCCATGAAATTTTGACCTATGAACCATTATTATGCGTTTTACCATTCTTGAATTATGCCCTGTTTATTAGTTACAATTGATTGATCACTGGAGGTCGGTCGATGCCCGGATAGCTCAGTGGTAACGCCTCTGACTGTGAAGCTGGGTGACATGGGATCGAATCCGCCAGGTAGCACCAGTTCCCTCAAAGGTTACAGGTACACCTTGCAGACGAGTGCCAAGTAGCACGAAACCCGGGTCCAAGGATTCCTGTCGACTACCTCCAACCACCATCTAACCTGTTTATTAGTCACTGCCTCCCGCATTCACAGCCACATTTGACCAAATTTTGTACAGATGTTATTTTCTATTTTATGCTACGTTGTGGTCTGTTTGATTGGTATGTAAACTCAGTATGTTTGAAATATAACGATTCGTATTGCAGAGGCTGAGATTGGCGTTCTAAACTTAACTGGCTGGGCTAGGCGGAAAGCAAGGCCAATCAGAACTCTAGGCCACTCGCACGTGTTTTACGCGTCCTTGATCCGGTCGATAACTCGCTGCCCTCTACTCGGCGGCCCTCAATATATAACAGAAATGTAGAAATTAACATGAACAAAGCCAGACGTATACAATCATACTTATTCATTTTGTCATGAAGTCGTATTATTCAGTTCGTGAATATATATATATATATATATATATATATATATATATATATATATATATATATATCAATGGATACCAACTGAGACGAATTTGTTTTAAGTGATCATTTTTATGATGGACAGAAATGAATTAGAGAAGCACTAAATATTAGGGAACACTGCATAATAACTTTTTTCTAGATTGAGATTCATCGTGCATTTCAATGGGATCAAGTCAATGACTTTTAGATCTAGTAGGACACAAGATATTTTTTACTCACCAAGTTTGGGTCTGATGATTTGTCTTTGCAACGTCAGTTAGTTTGTAATATACTGAATTCTAAATTCAAAATCATCAAGAGTTACCATCTCAATGCAGAATCGAGTTATCCAATTAACAAAAATTTATATGAAAAATTAAACAAACCCATATCAGTGAACAAATAATTATTACCGAGTATGGTAATACTGCAAACATTTGGCTTAATATGGAAATCCAATACAGTATAACTTGATTTTAAAAGGTTTGTCAATTAATATTAAATTGTAATGAAAACCAGCTCTGAAGAGCCATTCAACCTATCAGCATTATATATATATATATATATATATATATATATATATATATATATATATATATATATATATATATATATATATATATATATATATATATATAATGCTGATAGGTTGATTCAGACCTTGAAAGCGGTAATTGATTGTCAGATTATTATCTGAAAAACTCCCATCATATTAAAACACAGATATATGAACAAAGAATATTCTTCTCAATCAGTTCTCTTCAGGTTCTACAATTATATATCAAAGTTAATAATCCAAAAAGTGACAGGGTTTAATGTTTTAATTGTAGAACCTGAAGAGAATTTATTGAAGAGATTATTATCTGTTCTGTTTATTTCGTCATCAATTATTCTAATAACTGCATTGATCATGAGTGTTAAGTTTGACTACATATTGTATTATTATCCATCCAAAAAATCACCTTCCCACGTAATTAAACAGTATATAATCAAATACTTTTGTACACTTTTTTTTCAATTCCTCGATATCCAGTTTTTCTTTTTCTCCTAAATATAACTTGTGAATATAACCTAAGCATTGGATACATTTAATCAGGATACATATACTACAGTATTTTGATATTAATCATACAAATCATTAAAAGTACAAGTGCGTTATTTAACGGATGTGGCTTGCAAGTAGATTAATATTTGAATTGGTTTAACTTGCACCGAAAACCTTTATGTACTATCTGAATTCGAATATCCGAGTATTGTAGATTATGAGGTTTCTATTCAACTTCTCCTTTCCGGAGAATAGTTCTAAAATTTTTACCACTGGATTGAAAGTTTGAGTTTATTTCTGTCGGTAAATTTTCCACCACTTTCGTAATCGATTGATGTTAGACCACCATTGGAAACCTGGAAGCGCCGGACAGCCGTTTAGTCCTATTGTGGGACTCCTTAGCAGTGTGCATCCACGATCCCGCTCGCGGGATCATGGTTAAGTCATTATAAGTTAACTTCAAAGTTATATTATAAACCTAACGTGTGGGTGAGGATGATAATGATTGGTCATTTGCCTAGTCAGACTAGTAGATAATCTGACAGACGTTATATGAGTTATATATTCTCCTATCCTTATTATTATTGGGTTTGTGTCGGATTGTTGTTGGTTTTTGGTATGGAAATATATTTATGTTATAATCAGGTTAATCACGTGTTCTTGATCTGAATTATGTTGAAGTCCTGTAGAATAGACACTGGGGGGAATCTGGTGTAGATATTAGTCTAAGGCAATTAGCGTCCGATCTGTGTATACGTGGGAAACTGAGCGTTATAACAAAACCGTATACAGAATGAAGAATTCCGTAAACACCCAACTTTGGATTCCGTAAGGATAGATCGTGCACAGACCAAATCGCAACTCTACGGATCATCGTGGAACAACCAATTGAATGGAATTCATCACTCTATATCAACTTCATTGACTACAAGAAAGCAGTTGATAGCGTGGACAGGACAACAGCGTGGAGGCTTCTTTGACACTACGGCGTGCCTGAGAAGATAGTCAATATCATACGGAATTCCTATGATGGATTAAACTGCAAAATCGTTCATGGAGGACAATTGAAAAAGTCATTCGAGGTAAGGACTGGTGTCAGGCAAGGTTTCTTACTCTCACCCTTTCTCTTTCTCCTGGTGATCGATTGGATCATGAGGAAGTCGACATCTGGGGGGAAGTATGGTTTACAGTGGACAGCTAGAATGCAGTTGGACGATCTAGACTCCGCAGATGATCTGGCTCTTCTATCACAAACGCAAAAACAAACGCAGGAGAATACGACCAGTGTAGCAGCAGCCTCAGCAGCAATAGACCTCAACAAACACAAAGAGAAAAGCAAGATTCTCCGATACAACACAACACGCATCAATCAAATCACACCTAACGGAGAAGCTTTGGAGGATGTAAAAACCTTTACATATTTGGGCAGTATCATCGATGAACACGGTGGATCTGATGCAGATGTGAAGGCACGGATTGGCAAAGCAAGAGCAGCATATCTACAACTGAAGAACATCTGGAACTCAAAACAATTGTCAACCAACACCAAGGTCAGGATTTTCAATACAAATTTCAAGATAGTTCTACTGTATGGTGCGGAAACCTAGAGAACTACGAAGATCATCATCCAGAAGATACATGTGGTTATTAACAGTTGTCTACGCCAGACACTATCAGCAACAACCTACTATGGGAGAGAACAAACCAGATCCCATTGTAAGAAGAAATCAGGGAGAAGCGCTGGAAGTGGATAGGACACACATTGGACAAAACACCCAACTGCGTCACAAGACAAGCCCTTACGTGGAATCCTCACGGCCAAAGGAAAAGTAGAAGACCAAAGTACACATTACTCCGAGAAATGGAGATAGACATGAGAAAAACGAACAAGAATTGGATGGAACTAGAAAGGAAGGCCCAGGACAGAGTGGGTTTAAGAACGCTGGTCGGCGGCCTATGCTTCATTAGAAGTAACAGACGTAAGTAAATGATCAAGTAATCTTGTCAATACGGAATGTTCGAAAACATCTAAATGTGTGGCATTTTATTTAGTTATTCATATATAAACCTGAAAAAAAACCCATATTTATTAATAAATCTTAGTCTAACCGACCAACCTATTTTCAAATTAGGATACCCGTTCATTATTCAAATTTCCATTTTGACAATATATAATACGTCGATTATATGCTGATAAGGCAGTCGAAATTTTACAACATGATCTTAACAAGATTTTATAAGGTCCATCTGATATTCATTTTCAAATTCTATTGCGATTGGAATTCTTCTTCATCATAAAATGACATTTGTTAAGGGACTGTTGGAAATGATGATGTGCTGGACAAGGTTTTATCTTAGTTTTGGATGGTTTAACAGTTCATATTCGCAAACTTTTACATGATCAAACCAAGAAATTTCGGGTTTTCCGGTCAAGATGTAACTAATGGATTAGAATACAATAGCCCACATTGTCTAACATTAATCTTTTTGCAGTGTTACATGATTATTAGCCAATACTATCAATTATATATAGAGTTTCAGAATACTGAGAGTAAGATAGTTACCATCGAATAAACCGGTAGTCGAATATCTTATCAAAGTTGGAAATTTAAAGTAATTAAATTTAGTTCTCCAGAGGCATCATATTCGTTGTGTGACCCAAAGATCCCAGTTTATATTCCTAATGGGATAGTCAATATATACCGTTGAGAAGTCGTAAACTGAAAAGAAACATAAATTCAACATTCTTTAGTTTTTTACAGTTATTCAGCTGATATCAGTTCACGATAGAAGTTACGTTCTATGTTGAACAGTCTCCATAATCTCCCAATTATTTTAGTGATTTCCTTTTAAATTTAATAAATATCCCTTTGAACCAACAAACAAGATTGTTTGACCTAAAGTGGAAATAATATAATCATAAAAATACCTATCTGCCCCTGTGATCATACGAACATATGTCGAACAAAGATATATTTGTGTTTATAAAATATGTTAACACTAGATATCTATATGAACAAATTTTCACAAACACACTTCAATGTAACCATATTTTTATGTAACGAAATTCATTACTTATCTGTAAACAACATCTTACGTCTACGTGATAAATATGACAATGATAAAATTAAACACCACAACAAGAATGACCGTATAATTATTGCATATGCTGTTGATAACTGATCATGGTAATATATCATGATAATATTTGTCATAAAATATTAGCATAAGGGTATGAAGAAATGAAGATGAATATTCAGAATAATAATTATTATTATTACTACCAATACTACTATTAATAATATTACTACTATTACTATTACTACCGTTACTACCACTACCACTACTACTATTACCGATATCAATAATATCAAATAAAACATTAGAAGTGTTTGCTTTAACCACTTATTCATAATAACAAAAAAGGCAATAAAATATTTTAAATTAACGTAAACATTCGTAATATTAACCATTTATTGTGTAATATTGTATTTTTTTTAAAGAAATGATAATGAACGACATTAATTATAGAATGCGATAAATTCATTGTATTACGTTACTTTCTCTCCAGCTACATATAATATAATATATATAGTTATTTTGCATTATTTACACAATTTGGAATTTGAAAAATCAAGAATAAATTTTATGAAGTGCAAATATAGTTAAAAAATTAAACTTGAACAGGCTTACATAAATGCTTGGATTGATAGTTCTAGAATATTTTAAGACAATTTTCATCACGTCATATAGTTCATGTTCCGGGCTTCATGGAATTCATTTGAAACGTCTAATAAGGTTTTAGATTCATTGACAACCTTATGGTGAATAATTTGATTGATACACTAGATTAATACTTGTGTCTAAAATTTTAATTTAATTGACAGTTCCGTGCATTTTTGATAATTCAACGAGTCTATGAGACGAGGCGACATTGATAATTCAAATGAGAAAATCGAACTTATTATTTGTACTATATATATTGTACGACGACAAATCTATATTGGTAACCACAATTACCTATACATCCAAATAAGTAACTTATAACTAAGCTGTTATACATTTCGTATTACTGCCAGTCCAAAGCGTGGATAAAAGAGGAGAATTGGGCATAGGGTCAACGATTCCATCTCATAGAATAAAACCTTGCTGAAAAACGTTAACCACGAACAATCATTTAAACTATTTAAATTCTGTCATGGTAATCGAAGGATCTTCATTCAGAAGAATTATGGTGCCTCGTTGTGAAAGCCGAGATTCTTTGGAAATCACGAGGCCGATGTTAAATAACTAATATAGATACATGGAATGTCTAGACAATGTAGGAGACTGGCAGGACCAGTCAAATAGCTGCAGAAATGACGAGATACAACTTGGTGGTTCTCGGAATAGGTGAAACCCAATGGACTCAAGCAGAATAAAAGAGACTAACTTTGGGGAAAGATGCTGTTGTATTCTTGTCATGAGAGATAAAATGCTACGCACACCTAGGGGTTTGCACTGATGTTGTCTAGATAATCATGAAAACCACTTACAGGATTGGAATCTCATGGATCCAGAATTAACAAGGCATCCTTCAAAACAAAGAAGGAAGGGATCACAAAGAATGTTATAGATTACTATGCACTGTTGATGGACTTTTGTTCTCTAAGCTGGATGGTTCGGTTGTGGAGCTTTCATCGTTCAGAAGAACGATGAAGTTTGCGTTGATGATGTTGTTGAGAAGTGAGACGAAAGATCCACGACCAAACCATCCAGCTTGGAGAACAAAACTCCGTCAAAATCACCCACCTGAGCTACAACTCTTCTCCACCATTGCTATGCATCCAACAATGATACCGATGAAGATGATAAAAATCAGTTTTGTAATAGGTTGCAGTCGATCGTAGAGAAGTGCCAAGGAAATGATCTGACCATCGTGATGAGAAATTTAAACGACTAAGTCGAAATGGACAACACTAGATATGAAGACACCATGAGACAACATGAACTGGCTGTAAGAAAGGAACGAGAATCGTGGGAAATTCACAAATGTGTCTGCCTTCAACAAAACGGTTATAGGTGGCACTATATCCCCACACACAAACGAATACACAAAGTTAAATGTGTCTTATTAGGTTGAACTACGAAGAACCAGATCGATCATATATATATATATCGCTAAAAAATTCGGAAGATCAGTGGAAGAAGTCAGAGGAAAGAGAGGAAATGATATAGCCCCGGATTACCACTTGGTTGTGGCCAAGATGAAGCTATAGTTAAAGAAGCACTGGACAACTGGAGAAATAGCATTACAACGTTCTAATACAGCCTTCCTTCAAGATACTAACAAACTCAACGAATTCCAGATAGCTCTCAGCAACAGGTTCCAAGCCTTACATGATCTACTTAAATAAGAGGAAGCTACTATGGAGAACAAATAAAAAGTGATTGAAGAAACACAAGCTTCAAAGTGCCACGTGCTGGACCTTCCTATACCTTGTACACGATTCAAAAGAGCTGAAAGCGAAGGAAATGCTAGATAACTATATGATACGACGAAGAAACTAGCATGCAAATATGGTAAAACAGAGCTACCAGTCAATAATAGAAAAGGCAAGCCAATCACTGAGATTCAAGAACAAACAAACAGGTGTGTAGAACTCTTTGAGAAACTCTTGAATAAGTAAGATAATGAATGTCCGTTGGCCGGAAACCATCCAAGTTTAAACTTGGATTAATTTTAATTTGGTTATTTATTCTCTGAAAAAGTGGCTTACACTAAGTCACGAAACGTCAAAATATCTAATTTTTCTACTCATTGGGATATTACAAATGTATTATTTAAGTATATTAATCTACCCAATGCTCAATTTATTCGAAATTATTAAATCAAACCTTGGTAATGATACCTACATCAGGAACAGCCTATTTTGAGAGAAAACAAGCCGGCTTCCATCTGAAGAGAAAATTGAGAAAAGTCGCTAGAGTTTGCTGAGGTATGCATTACAGAAATCATCAAACTGCATTACGAGGCAAGCACTAACTTGGAATCCTGACAGCAAAATAAAAATAGGCAAACCAAAGGAAATACCGCGTCGGGAATCGGGAGCAGACATGAACAGAATAAATAGAAGTTGGAAACAGCTGGTAAGATTTCTCCAAGACAGAGTTGATTTAAGAATGCTGGTGGGTGGCCTATAATCTTTTGTCAGGGGTAACAGGCGTAAGTATATATATATATATATATATATATATATATATATATATATATATAACGAGTTCAAATTTCTCTTATCAACTCATCCGTCTTCATCTATTTGTAATATTTCCTATATAAGCTTAATGCACTTAATTATTTACTTTTTTCTTAGCACTAGTTTATCCATTCAGTATGCTAAAATGATTACATAATTTTTAGGTGATCGCTAATTTTGGGGAGAAATTTGGGTGATTCTAATGAAAATTTTTTATACATAATCCTAGAAAATCAAATTATTTAGTTTAGCATTCACTGATATCTGGGCTAAGAGTTCAAAGAATTTACACGGGTAACTTCCAGAGATAAAAGTTTTTATAATCTAGTTGTTTACAGTAAAAAAACTTAATAGTAATGGATCTTTTCGCTTTTCTGAAAATGCAGTGGTTATCTTAAATTATTATAGTGCCTTACTGAAAAACACCAGCATCCTGTGAACTTCTGAATAGAGTATTAGCCCTATTGACGCTCGGATTTACTGAACATATCTGAAAATATTTCGTATTAATGTATCGTCTTATTTAGGAATGAATACTTTAACGACCTGGAATTATACCAATTATATTGTTATCCAATGAGTGAACTAACATTTATTTTTCCTATATTCAACAAGAGAATGACAGACAAAAGTAGTCGGTACTGGAAAATAGGGTGATGAAACATGAATGAACAGTTAGACTTCATTAGTACGAAACGAAAAACTGATTTTATTCTGGGCGATAATTCCACTTGTCCATTTCTAGTCTCTCTATCCTTTGTATTTCGTTTAATGTTGTAACGTATGTCTAAAATTATAAACTTATTGAACAAACAACATATTTAGCCTCGAATAACCTAATAATTTAGTTCAAGATATCTTCCAGAAATTAGAACATCATAATGACCATTTTCAAATACGATACAATCTTTATTTATCGCCTATTAAAAATATCAGTCTATAGATATACAACAGAATACATAAATATGTCTTTTTAATTTTGTGGTCGTTTTTCTACCTTCTATCAGGTCATTTTTCCATACACATCGCGCACACGCGCACACCCACACACATGTAAATAAGTGAATAGATAACATGGCTGTCATCTGAGCTATTCGATCGAATGAACGAACTAAAGAATGATTTTTTTTTAAAGATGAAAATCACATGTAATTTATGCTTTGTTCAACTGAATTTTTAATGAGTATATATGAAGCAAAAACATCCAAAGGAGAAAATTAATTATTCTTTTATATTTAATTTTTTGAGTTTATTTGTTACTGTGCCGATAGAATCTATTTACAGTGTAATCATGCACATGTATACATGTATGGATGTTTACACTTGAGGTAGGTATGTACATTTCTATATAGTGTGGTGGATGCTGACTTTTATTCATTTGTATAGAATGTCTAGACTGAATAGAAAACAATTTATAAGTTAAATTGTCAAATGAATATTAATAAAAATAAATATCTAACAAGATTTTTCTTATTTTATTTTAGTTACTGGGTTATGATCAAACATAAATGATAATGTAAAAATGATAACATAAACATTGAATCAATTTTAATTTAATCAGACTTAAACATATTTCATCAATGATATATTACTTATTTTACAGTAATAATTCCTAGTTACATTTTCATCATCTAACTGACATCAGTTGATGAACAGTTGAAAATCAGAACGAACTAATGAAGTTATTAAATTGTGACAAATTATCTAATCAGTGCTCTTTGATTTCATATAACACACTAGTTGGGAATTATTTTTAATTATAAGTTGCCTATATACTGAACAACCTTTAAAAGGTTCTTTGTAATAATAATAATAATAATAATAATAATAATAATTCCTGCTGGAAATATAGGTTTTTCTAAGAAAAAGTAGAATGAATACAAGAATTTGTTGAAAGTTTCAAATGAAACAACTTTTAAATGCATTTTGTATTGTTTATTTGAATCTTCCCATTAATGTTTAGAACTGTAAATGATCAGACTCATATTGGTATATGTGCATCCTATACGGATTGTTTTAATATCGCCTAAAGTCACAAGCATTATAAGCAAATATGGTTAGTGGCTAGCAGTGGAATTCAGGGCGTGCATTTCGTCCTGTTTTGTAATAATTATATAAAGAAAATTGTTTTATGACAATGTTTACTACATATATGAAAAGGGATTTTGCGGATGTTATAGTAATTTTAATAGTTGAGATCGTTGGTCAATGGAAGCTAGACCTTCTGATATTAATCAATATATGCTCACTAGTGACTGGCTTCAAAAGGTATTTCCTAGAGTTCTAGTGAATAGCAGTGACCAGCGAAGTTCAACCGGGTCTGTTGTGACATATTAACTCACTAAGCACAATGGTGAATGTGTCGCTCAATTTTGTGGATTAATTGAAGTTAGACATTAACACCATTGGATGCCGGCCAGATTAGTGGTCTGGAGGTTAAGCGTTCGCGCACGAGACCGATAGTTCCTGAGTTTGAATCTCGCGATGCGGGATGGTGGATGCGCACAGCTGAGGAGTCCCACAATAGGAAGCAATGACCGTCCAGTATTTCCAGGTTTTTCATGGTGGTCTAACTTCAATGGACTTATGATCTCAACTACTTAAATTATATATATATTAACAGAATTAAATGATAGTTATAAGATTAACTCATTATTTAAATATGAATAATATTAGTTTTTATTTAATCAAATCAATTGTTTATACAAATGAATAGTAATTTAGAGTTTAATTATGTTTATATAAGTATGTTATAATTGTTTTTAAAATTTGAAAGTATTCTAGTTAACTTACTATTTAAAATTAAATATAAATCTATCTGATAAATAGAAACAAAACATGAAAATATATGTGCTATTCTTGTTTTATTATTGAAGTAAAAATTAATCATCATTAGCATATTTCTAAACTTCCAGAATAAGCATAATTTATTTATTATTTAATATTTATGTTTGATTGGTGTAATACATTAATTGAAAGAGATTTTTAATAATGAAATGATACTTGTTGGAAAATTATTCTACATAGAATGTTTATTCTAGTTTAAGAACCTTCTATCCTTATTATTATTATTATTATACGAAAAAGAGAGTACATCACTGTTAAATTTGATTTCTTAAGCTTATCATAATTGGTTCAGATATCAACATGTCATTTATTACACCTATAAACAACGGAAAAAGAAAAAAATGGTTGGAATAGTACCAGAAGAGAAAAATAGTATTTTTATATGGTTAAGTATCAAAAAACGAGCCATTTCCCTAATGAAAGACAACCCCCATTAACAATGTGGCGCGAAACTAATTACATGAGCTTCGAGTACAAACAGGTCTCAAAAAAAGTATTTCCAAGTCATTTTGTAAATATTTTAAGTTCTAGTTCCTTTTAAATTCTAGTTTCTTTTAAGGAAGAAGTCTGGTACACTTGGTAAGACTATAATTTATGGATGATTCTAGAGCAACGCTAAAGTGACCTTAAGAATGTCCACCTATTAACTAGGACTAAACGACGGTTATAAAGTGGTAGGAGCAATTAGCATTATGACTTAAAGTTGATGGTCAGGGTTAGGAACTAGAATTAGAGTTTTCATTACGAACTGACATCGGATAAATTGCAAAAACACTATTTAGTCAAATGGATGAATGGATTTTGCGCCAAAATCCAAGACCTGTTAACTTATACATGATTGGTTTATCCATAGGTTATAGTCTCGCCATAAACTTGAACTATTGCTATACTATTACTGTGTAGCATGATTTTTTAGTATCATATCATCTTAAATAGAATAACTCATGATACAGTAGTTTCGTTGACCGGTTACTAATGAGTATATTGTATCATCATTTCTGTAAATGAAGTAGATTAACTGAACTACTTATCTTCCAGTTTGTCATTTAAAACTCTTACCCGGTAAGATTTAGGTAATTACACCCTATAGGAAACTACTCAATTTGTAACAAAACTATTAATTCATTCAAAATGTTATTTAGTTTTCTGTTGTTTAGTTGATACTTAATTATTATCGTAATGTAAAATGATAATATCATAGAAATTAATTATACAAAAATAACTTAGTTACCAGCCAATATAAATATAATACATTCCTTTAAATCAATTTTCCTGTGAACAATGTGATGGAAATATTCAAGATTGAAACGAACAAA
The DNA here is from genome assembly GCA_946903255.1 of Schistosoma spindalis. Lineage (NCBI taxonomy): Eukaryota > Metazoa > Platyhelminthes > Trematoda > Strigeidida > Schistosomatidae > Schistosoma > Schistosoma spindalis. Next base: position 41,661,515 of record OX336420.1, on the reverse strand, counting down.
TAGAATAAAAAATTACTCATGTTTGTGTTCTTGTATAGGGAGGGGAGAATACTCTGTATGTAGGTTAACGATAATCCATTTCATTATACCTTTTGCTTAATCAATAATTATATTATATTCTGTGAATTTTATTAGGTCATATATTTAAATTAAAATTTTACACATTGGTGTATCACAAATAGATTATTAATTTATTATTGTAAATAATCCACCAAATACTCAGTTTATATGAAATTATCAGATTAAATGTTAGTAATGATACTTATTTACTAGGTTACTTAAGTTTCCACTATTAATGGTGATAAGAAAACTGTCCCTCTTATTTTTGACATTTTCAGATTATTCTAAAGTTTTTTACTGTAAACCTACATGAAGAAAATACATATGATCCAGGATGCGTTTAATATATTCGACATAGATTTTTACCTATTTTCGACTAACAATGTTATTAAATCGCTTCTTTTTCTCACTTTGTATTCATACAATACAAACTATCCAGTCATTAAAAGTCGACAGTATTGTGTTATTTACCATAAACTGCAAATTTATTACTATCTCGTGAGATAGACTGCAACATGTATGGGACTTTAATAGATTCAAATAGAATAACCCTAAATACTAATTATTTTAATAAACATGAACTGTGTTAGTTTAATTCCACCTTATTTTTTCCAGAAAACAAATTTTTTTATATTCATTATATAATATCTAAAAATGAGTCAAATGTCTTATTTCTGTTTTCCACATAATAGAGCATTGTTCTGGGTGTCATAAATAATTTGGTATTTTCCCTTAGCTTGATGAATTTACTGATCAGATGTTAAGAAGAACCATGTATGATGTTCCTTAAACGATTAATTGTACTGATATAAATTAAAAAATTTAACTTTTTATAAATTAAGCCATGATAACACATTATTTTGCAAATAATCCCTTCCATTTTTTATTCATGAATCTTGCAGGTTTATTTTCTTTACGAAATTCCTTTAATCTGGCTTAATGCTTTAGTAATTTAATGTTCTGTGCATTCAGACAATACGACCATAATAAACTATCTGATTTAATTATTTTTATGGGAAAATATGAGATAACATCTACCGATGTCATTACATACTCTCAGTACTTTATTGGTATACAGGAACAAATGTATATAAAAACAGGGATTCTGATATTACTCCTAACTGTAAACTTGTCATTTATTCATACCCAATTTCAATAAACAACGTCGAGAATCGAGAATCAGGTAGTTTAAATTTATGAGTTGTTGAGTTTTAGTTTCAGTGTAAACATCAGCACTGAGATCTAGGTGTGTCCAGCTGATGAGTTCTAAATGTGGTGAAACGCACATCCTGGATTCTACTACGAGCAGAATGTACCATTGTGTTAATTTAATTAAAATAATGTTAATTCGATTTATACAATCGATTGCTATTAAGGACTAGACAACAGGATTTTGGTTATTACTAAGTTACCAAATAATGTAGTTTGGTGAGAAAGAGAAGAAAGAAGTGATGAACTTCATTGTTGAAAAAACTATAAATTTGCTACTCCATATTGATAACAAACAATAAGCTCCCATCTTTGATTGACTGAACAATAAGATTTTACATTTATTTAAAATAATTTTCGGTTTTTCGATAAATAATATTTATCAAAGTAAGAACAGTCCTTTCGCGTTAAAATCCAGAATCATTTATGAAATGATATTTGTGCTAATGTATTTAATGAAAACTATCTACTGACTAATGCGAATGAAACACTAACTTGATTGTACTTGAGAACAAGCTGTGAATAACATTTTGTTCTGTTTGAGATAAGAGCTTTGAGCTATGATGTAAATAAACTAATGTTCAACACCTGTACAGTTCTATGTTGAATTATTTGATTTATCTTCCAATATGGCATCGAAAAATAATTACGGCAAGTTTGATTTTATTTTAGTCCTAGACTCGGTTGAATTCATCTGTTTTGACATTTCACAGAGACTATGCTCCATTGGGAGTAACAGGCGTAAGTAAGTAAGTAAGTAACATAAACCAATAATCGTTATATCATTTTGCGAACCAATTGAAGTTGTAAACCTGGTTCATTACATGCCTACTCACTGGCCTAATAGTATCATGCTCTTGTTGCAACTTAATGTTTGTAGGGTCCATTTTAAGCAGTTTCACCTCTGTGCACTGACAAGAAGCCCCTATCTTGAAAAAATAGCCGTTTGGTCTTCCCTGGCTACCACTGTTTTGCTAGCTGGTATCAGTTTATAACGGAAGTTGTCATTACTGGCACAATTTTTTCAGGAAGTATGATTAAGATCCATACGAAAACTGAAGGCTTGAGACAAAATTCACTGATTAATGCTGACTAGAATGTTGTTAGTATTCATGAAATATATTTCTCCATAGACAAAACTGTCATAATAGGACCTCTCACTTTAGTTAGATATGAAATTTTATCTAACTCTAGTGGATTTACACTATGAAAAAATAGGAGTATACCAAATGAGCAAATAATGATTAAATATTTTATTCTGTCTGTATACAAGTCTGTTGAATTTGTGAATTTACCGTTGTTTTTTTTTAAAAGGTCAAAACTACAGTATTCATTCTGATCTGTGTTACTAACATGACAAACTGTAATTGACTTATGAAGAATTTTAAATAGCTCACTATTATTCGAAGTTAAGACAGATGAAGTTATCTAGAAAGATAATGAGATATTGATAATTAAACAGTTGTTTTCAGAGAACGCAACATCAAGATAATTCTCTACTCGAACTGCAAATCATTTCTGTCATCGCGAAATCCTACGAGTATTATGTTTTTACTCATGATATATATATATAAGAGAAATTTATGAAAATTACAGTTGAAATGAACTGAAAACATGGAGAAATGACAAGCTAATGAACATTCATGTAAAATCTAATATCTATGCTTTCATAGATCCACGGTAACGCATTTCAGATTGAATTTTAACAAAATAAGGAGTCTTTAAATAAAGTAATTTTATAATGTTGATTACCATTTTTATTAATAATCTTAATTAATGTTAATAGTTGGACAAAAATCTATTCACTCGTAATCAGGAATAACGTATAGTTGTTTTTTTTTCAAATCAGTCAAACGTAAAAGCCAAATACAGAAATATTTATAAGGCAATGACCTACACATGTTGTAATGCAGAGGAATCGAACTTATAAACTAGTAGTTGAGAATCAAGTACCTACACCATTTCGTCACTGATTCATAAGATAGAATATTATTACGTCGACTTATATTTAAACATATCCAAACAACATTTGTTTATAAGAAAAGGTTGATATAATTAACATTACCTTTTGATAATAGTTTATCTAAGTATGTTTGTATACGTACAGATTTTCTTTGTGAATTATCCACATCATTCTTCGGTTCAGATTCTCTATATCTTAGACGTTTCTGTTTTCGATTATTCGGTGCTGTTTGAATAGTTAAATTATGACCTTGACAATTCCATCGGTGTGCAGAAAACTGATATTCACATTCTTTTAAACCCATAAAATAACCACGTATCACACTTTCCATTAAATGCAAATACTGACGGCATAATTTTTTTTGTCTTCGTAAAAATCCATTCGGATGATCACATATACTCATTTGTAATTTTCCATCGGGACCGACAAATGTTTCTGTTGTCATCATATTGTCATTATTATTGTTCATATCTTGAATTGTCTGTTTTAACTCAGTTTGATTTAATCGTTCATGATTATAATTATCTGTGTTTAAATCTGGATTCATATAATTTTTGTTTGTTTGTGGATAATTTAGACTTTGTGATGTTGGTGCTTCTACAAAACGTAAGTCAGAATTTGTCTGACGATGATATACTTCAGTGTTGTGATTATTTTTATCTAATCTATTTACTAATGTTGAATCACCATCAATAGCATCATGTTTCTGTTTAACATTATTATTCTCTGAAGGTTGTAATAAACTGTTTGATTGAAGATTATCATCTGGTATATCTGTGATAAGTAATTCCCTCAGTTGTGAACTAAGAGTAAACAAACATAGAAATAGTAGAATATTTAACCAAACAGACATTCTTACATGTATCATTCACAAGTAATAAATATAATCATTAAATAAAACATATCCACAGTTATAGTTATGGTTTGTGTTTTGACTAAAAACTAGTTTAATTTTAACAATATGCAATAATAAGGCTGATATTCATTGTACAAATTTATCATTTCACTGGATTGATCTTTTTTTAAATGTTCAAGTTATTTCTTTTTATCTGTTATAATCCAAGAATATTGATTTTTCCTTTTTGAATGTAAATAAACCGCTCAAAGTTACCGCAATCTTTTTCCAAATATGTACAATGTTAGATAAAATAGGAGTGAGAGAAAACGAGAAAGAAAAAATCAACTAATAGTCTGACTTGAGTTTAAATGCTGACAGAATTTCCTATCGTTTATACTAAGTTTTAATAAAAGCTCATAAATCATAATTCACTGACAAAGGGTATATAAATGAATGAAACAAAAATTTTAATGTTATAAACAATGATAAATGTTAGCCTGTTCGTGTATCTTCTTGTTCAACAAAATACATATATACATGTCTATGATATGTTGTTTACATGTATGATTCAATCTAACTAAAGGGTGGTTGTAGATTGTGACCTCCTAGTAAGTGTGTTTAACGCTATTCAGTAACTAACTATAATTGGATTGGTCAATATTCACTCTCTTTCTAATTCTATGTCAATATATATATATGCAAATGTGTGTGTGTATTTGTGTGAAATCAGCATAATTCATGTTCAGATAATATTAGTATTTTTGTGCTTCAATCTATTGTCAAATTTCCTACTAAATGTTTCTTTCTTTTTTTCTCTTTTTTTTGTAAGCTCTCATATAATATATATATATATATATATATATATATATATATATATATATATATATATATATATATTTGGCCTTCAATAATTAAATAAATAAAGGCGCATAAATATCAAATCTACATCATATCAGTTAAATCAATCCAGACTTTAATGTTAGAGATTAAATTTCAAGTAAATTTGAATTATTGCTTAGTCGACCTTTTTTATTACTGGTTTATACAGTGATGAACTCTTTAGTGTAGGGATATAAATTATCTATAATAAAAAAAAATTTTTTTTTAATGAGAATATTGAAAATAATAAATTTTTCTAGTTTCTTTTTGTATGTAAATAAGAAATAACTAAATTAATGAATGACTGATTACTTTTACTTTATTAATACATCAATATTTGCTTGTTTTTCGTTCGTTTTAGTTGTGTTTTTTTGTTTGTTTATGAAACAGATGTATGTGAACAAAGAATACTTTACTTTACTACTTACGCCTGTTACTCCTCGTGGAGGAGCATAGGTTACCCATCAGCACTCTTCATTCAAACCTGTCTTGGGCAATCCTTTTCAGCTCTTTTCAGTTGTCATTCATCTTTTTCATATCTGCTTCTATTTCACGACGTCATGTGTTGTTTGGCCTCCCTTTTTTCCGCTTCCCTTCAAGATTCCAAGTTAGGACTTGCCTCGTGATGCAGTTTGATGATTTGAGTAATGTATGTCCTATCTATTTCCATCGTCTTTTCCTCACTTCCTCTTCAGCTGGAAGCTGGTTTGTTCTCTCCTACAGAAGGCTGTTACGGATGGTATCCGGCCAATGGATGTTGAATATTTATAAATATTTGTATCCTTTTGATGATGGTTTTAATGGTTCTCCAAGTTTCAGCTTAGTACAGTAGAGCTGTCTTGACGTTCGTATTGAAGATTCTCACTTTGATATTGGTTGACAGACAGTTGTTTTTAGTTCCATATGCCATTCAATTGTAGGAATGTGACCCTTGCTTTACCAATCTCAGCATTTTCGTCTACATCTGATCCTCCTTGTTCATCGATGATGCTGTCCAGGCACATGAAGGATTATACATCTTACGGAGTTTCGCCATCAAGTGTTATTGGGTTGGTGGAACAAAGAATATATATATATATATATATATATATATATATATATATATATTTCTCTCTATGAATTTCTTAGCAAGTTGTAAAGTTATAAATTCAGATTATTAATATATGGAATAGTCAACTTTAAGATAAATTCATCCTTTAAAATGAGAGTATTTGAAAAAAAGGATTGTTAATGAAACCAAATTATTAATGTCAAAATTTAATAGGGTTCTGTGGTTTTTGTACTATATGTAATGGTGATTTTCATTCTGATGACTTTTACATTAAATATTGCACAGAAGGTCTTTTACAATTAAGATCTTTTCAATTAAAATCTTTGACAGAACATGATAGATAGTTTCAATTGAAGTTATTCACAAAAACAATTAAACCAACTGGAATTATCACTGGATTCGATGACATAGATCCTAAATTTTTTCGTAGTACATCATTTTAGTGCTCACCAAATGAAACTAGGTATTCTTCGAATATCAAGAATAAATTAGAATGTTTGGTATTTTCATCACAAATTCAATATTCCACAACTTATGTACTGGTGATATTGGACTTAATAAAATTTCGCATTTACACATTCGTATGTCGGATACATATGAAATCGAAGTTTACAAAAATCACGTTATAAACAGTAGTCTGACTCATAGAAATCTCTTGATTTGTTTTCTACGGATGACGTTTTTTATGATTAAGAGAAAATGTTCTACTAGGATTGATACTGTCTATTAATTGACTTACATCGATGTAATGTGGCTAGATGTTATTTTCTTCCTTAGAATTACTACCGATCTCATATCCATTGGCAGAAAATTGATTTTCGATTTATAGTTAAGCAAACTTTATTTTTATATATAATATATAACACAGAATCATTTTGTCATCAGCATTCTATCTTCTAATCCAAATCCCATCTAATAAGTTTACAATTAGGTCACCAAGGAAAGAGATTAGACCTTTAAGTTTACAATGTTGGCTTGTCGGCAAAATTCGAAAAATAGTTTTAAATCTAAGTCTTTTTTTAGTTTCACTTTCATCAGTATGACACAAATAATAATGAGAAATATGGTGACCTATCATAAATTCAAGTACGCGTCGAAACTATTCACGACAAACGGTATTATTTTAACATCATTATGGAATAACTTAACAGGTTAATGACTAGAAATATTCTTAAACAAACTATAATCATCGCAATCAAAGTGTTATGTAAATTTTGCATTCTTTTTCATGGCGACATTTCATATTGGTGAATAAAAATTAGCTGTTTACTTGATTTGGAATATAATTCACCTACTTAATTTTGCATTACAATCTTTATATTTCCAATACGGTATAAAATAAGTTGTTATATAAAACAATTCTTATACATACATATATGATTGCTGTCGTTTTTTGATTTCAGTAATGTATTCAGTCACTGAAGTGGTAAAGAAAACGAAAACCATACTCATTAAAAATTTTTTTGTTAATAGACTCTGTATTCTTAAACGAGCTTCAAGATATTTATTAGACAGCTTTAAACCTATGAATTAACATTTTTCAAGTCAACTGGATTGAACTGATTTATAGATTGCTGGTAGGTGTCAATACCAAGGTTGGTTTTGTTAGCTTCAAATAAATTAAGTATTGGGAGGAAAGTTAATGATAAGTATACTTTTTGTTATATCTCAATGGGTAGAAAATTATATTTCCAATGTTTCTGACCAGTTATTTATTCATTCTGAAGAAGTGGCTTACACTAAGTCACCAAACGTCAGAAATACAATTTTCTACTCATTGGGATATAATAAAAAATATATTTATTATAGTATGTTTGTATTATTGAAATTTTTGTAATTAATGCTTTTGAAAAGTGCAGACGCATTGTTTTGTATAGGTTACCCACCAAATATGATCTTTTTTTTCTAATTATTCCTGCTAGTTAAATGAATTATGCAATATGCAAGATAAGCTAAATCAATATTACAACAGTCTGTATTTGTTTTAAAATAATTAAAGAAAAACTAATGGTTTTATTCACTTTGATTATTGTGGTTGTCTTCAAGAATATTAGTAATTTTTGCTTCATGAATCATCTTTACATAGTTCAGAGACACAGTCTGAAGGGTTATTATCTCTGTGCTTCTATTGAAACTGCCAAATGAACTACAAGTAAGCTAGTACACTACAATTATTGCTTTATACGATACATAGAAACCATGTAAAACTAGTAATCAATAGTCAACAAATTTATGTACTTATTCCACAGTGAATTTGAAAGTTTAAGAACGAATCAATATTCATTAGGAAAAACCCAAGAATTATCGACTAGTTTTTTTCACTCACTGAAATTCCATTCGCTATACTGAAGTAGTAGTATCTTAGAATAAAGAGCGAATTCGAAGAATAAAAGTTATGAAATTATTTGAGAAATAGGGTACAAGGCAAAATAAAGAACAAATTCAATTGAGCCGTTTTAATGGATTCTGAGTCATGTCGCTTAATGTCTCCAATCGTCAATTGCCATAATCTCACTGACCCTGACAACGAAACATGTAACTACAAATACGACTCAGACCATTACTCATTGTCATGTTTAATAGCTACTATGTAAACATGATCTAAATGAACAGATGCTGTTTGGAATAGTATATTATTTGTTACGTACTGATGAACAGTTCATTTGTTAATTTAGTGTGCTTTTTTGTTCTACCAGACTTATTTAATTTAAATGCAGCTCAGGTTTCTTATCACCTAACTTCATGTTTTAAATTCTGCTGATAATACAGTTTAATCTATTGTGATCATCTGCCTTACATGTTTTATTATGTTTTTAATCAATGGTAGTGTAAAAAGACACAGTGAATATGTGTTGTTTATCACTTATATAAATTAAACTTTATCTTGACAAGCTTCTACATTTAGTAGTTCATAATTTTGTATCTTCAAATAAATCAGTCAAGTAAAATAACTGATAATGTTTATTTGTGCTTATAAGTATGTGTAAAGTTGCATTATTTCTTATTCTCATTCTTACTGAAATTTTTATCAAAAACAAGCAAACAATATGTCATTTAATGATTACTAAAATTTTCTATTACGCAACAAGACTTTGTCATGATGTCATCAACTGTAATTTGTTCTTCTGGTCAATATATCCTGACGAATGGTTTTATAGTTTTTTTTTGATAATAAACAAAGTGAACAACGACAACAACATGGACAGTGTCAAGATTATGGTAATAATAATAATGAGATGAATTTGATAGAAAATTTTCAAAACATTATTTGTTATGAATAAGAAAGTATGAATATTTTCATATTTCATGAGACTGTATTATTTTATATGGTTGAAGGCAAGATCTAAACTTAAGTTTTGTAATAGTTGATAATAACCAATAAGAGATATTTATATTATTGAAAGAGAAAATGTTGTTTGTTGGATTTGACTCAGTATAACCCGGTGTTATCGTTTCTTAGTTTATTACTGTTAAACCTAAAACGCAATTGAAGATATTTCTTTGACTGTCTACTTAAGGTTGAAAAGAACTCTGTAATATTGAGTCTCTTAAACCAATAGTCACGTTGAAATTTGATGGATAAAATTCGATCATCATTCATGATCAGACAACAGAATATTGGTTATCTGCAAATATTGAATTGGTATGAATTTCTAGATTATTTTAGGAAATCTTTTTTACGTTTTGATTTTTGAGTCATCAAAGATCTTTTAGACAATATTTGTAGTCATTTATCTTTCAGTAGTTGAGACGTTTCACTCCTTCACAAAATCAAGATGCGTGAACTTTTTCCAATTAATGCTAATTTATAAATGATTTTTCTCCTTGAAATAGGATATGAAAAGAAAACAATAGAGATAAACATTGTAATAAAAACTGGACTCTTCAGTTTGGCGAGTTCTCAGATGATCCATGGAAGAAATTAATTGAAAACAATTGATCAGAATCCTTTCATTAATTCCTCTTTCATTACAATCTTATTGAACAACTTCAAAGGAATCCAAAATTTAATAGTTTTAATTTGTAATAGCTAACATTTTTATCTAATTAGTTGTTAACAATCTGTAATGAGTTAGAATGACATATTTAATTTAGTATTACTTCAGCAGTTGACATCATGAGTCAATCGAAGTTAGACCACTATGGAAAACCTGGAAATACTGGACGGTCATTGCTTCCTATTGTGGGACTCCTCAGCTGTGCGCATCCACCATCCCGCATCGCGAGATTCAAACTCAGGAACTATCGGTCTCGTGCGCGAACGCTTAACCTCCAGACCACTAATCTGGCCGGCATCCAATGGTGTTAATGTCTAACTTAAATTAATCCACAAAATTGAGCGACACATTCACCATTGTGCTTAGTGAGTTAATATGTCACAACAGACCCGGTTGAACTTCGCTGGTCACTGCTATTCACTAGAACTCTAGGAAATACCTTTTGAAGCCAGTCACTAGTGAGCATATATTGATTAATATCAGAAGGGGTTTTTGTGGATATTATAGTGATTGCAATAGTTCGTGTGTCAATTGAAGCTGAACCACCATAGAAAACCTGGAAGCACAGTGAGAAGTTTTGTATTTATTATTCGTATAACGTATAGAATTAAGAACATTGAGCCATTCAAGTGGGTATAATATTTCTTAAAGAATCATACAAATGATTTCAAATCTGTCCAACTGTTCAGCTTTCTTTGCAGCCTCATTGATTACATAAGAATTAAGTTCTATTATCTGGTCAACAGAAATTATCTCTATGACCAAGTTACAAATGAAATATTTTCATTGATTGTATACAGCGTGAAGTAGTTATAATCCATAACAGATTACTACATTGAATTAGTGACAAAAAGAAAAGAAAAAAATCTAATCAGCTAAGTAATCGATTCATCATCCACTCAACAATGTAAACAACTAATGATTTTAATTGGAATAAATGTGATGGCATATTTCAACAGTTCATTCATATTATATTTATTTCATATAGATAAACCTTCATAATAGATTATAGTGATGAAGTTAGACAGAATTGGTATACATTTAATTTAAGTATTCAAGCTTAAACATGATTTAAAAATTATATATTTTTATCCACTTTAAAAATCTTATTAAGAACAACCAAAGTAAATTTCTTTGAATTCGATTTTTACATGCAACAAATATTTATTATCAGAAGGGGCTTTGTGGAGATCTTAGAAATTTCACTGGTTGAAATCATGAGTCAATCGAAGCTAGATTACCATGGGAAACTTGGAAGCACTGGATGGCCGTTTCGTCTTAGTATGGGACTTTTCAGCAGTGCGCATCCATCGTGGATTATTTGAAGTTAGACATGAACACCGTTGGGTAACGGCTCAGTGGTCTAGTGGTTAAGCGTTCGCGCGCGAGACTGATAAGTACTGGGTTCGAATCTCGCGAGGCGCCGCTGTTGAGAAATTCCGTACTAGGACGAATAGGCCGTCTAGTAATCCTATGTTATCCAAGATGGTCTAGTTTCAATTGACTCATGAATACAACTATCAAAATTAATATAATTTCCACAAAACCGCTCTCTAATTACTTATCAAATCGTAGAAAACAATCAAATAAAACGGAATTAATTCATGAATTGATAGTTAAATCTATTTGACACTGAACAAAGTATTATGTTCTAAGAAGAAAAAAATAGGAGTGTAGGTTGCAATCATTTACTCATTAACATGACCACTACTGACACAAGTAAGTTCAATGTTGTTATTGTTAAACATGAATTACATAAAATATTTCATTTAAAAAAAGAACCGATACAAAAATTGAAATCCTTGACCTATATGTACAAAATAAAATGATTTATCACTAATAAAACAATTCAAACAGCTAATAATCAGTTTTGTAAAGTTAAAGTATGGACAATCTGTTTAAAAATATTGAAACTAAGTTAAGAATTAGTGGTTGGAAAAAGTATGTACACCTAATATGTGAGATCAGTAGTTTTAAGGTTGAATTTTCTAGTTGAAGAGATGATAGATGAAAAGAGTAGTAGGATAGAATATATATATATATATATATATATATATATATATATATATATATATATATATATATATATATATATATATACAGCCTAGTGAAAAACAGTTCCAAGCCAAAACAAATAATAAAACAGGAGAATACTCTGATTCAAAAAGTGATAATGTTTATTTTTCATATATCCTGAAAACTGTAAATTAAATAGATCTTTAAAAGTGAATTTTCCTCATAACTGTATTTCAGTGTGCTGTTCCGTTAAATTTGTAAGTAAATATGTTAGTTGAATTGCCCTGCTTCCGTTTGGGCAGCCGGGCAGTATCTCAGGTGTTACTCAAACTTAACAGTTTATTATGTGGCGCAAATATATTTTGGTTCTTCTTTGTACTCATGCTTTTGTATGAATAAATAAACAACTTTCAAACTTTCTGATTAATTTGGCGGTGTTGAAACAACTGTAAACATACACTTTACTTCTAGTACTCTTGTGATCCAATGTCAAACGAGTTTGAGAATTAGTGACTTCATAAGTATATACCGGTACGGTCACTGAGGAACTTCTAACAACGATTACAGGAACGTCGTTACCTCATACATGTGACAAGCTGTATAATAATTTGGAGCATAATTGACGATGCTACAATTCAGTAAATGAAGTGATACAAGGTTAACACTATTTAATATTTAGTATTGGTGATATGTTTAGGTAATTTCAACAAGCAAATTATTTGATTATTACTTGAACAGTATAATATAAACCCGGCATTTGAGACCTATGAACTAAAGAGAGTAAGTTCGTACTGCTTTGTATCTTTGAGAAACCAACTGATCCTAAAAGAAAAACCCTTCATATCTCAAATCAATCGTAAATTGATCAACTATAACGCTAATACAGGTATTCTCCATAACTTCCATATGAATCTACGTATTTACTTTTGTGATTATAATGTTTGTAATCGGTTATCAGCTTAAAACTGTTTGTGAACCTATTATTCGTTTAAATTCAATGTATAAAGGTGAATAGATATGTGGTATGAAACAACTACTGGTAATTAATACTTACTCATGAAAGTAAAACCCTTATAGGGTAACTTTCGGCTGCAGTTTCGGATAAAGCATTAGTGTTAGGTGCAAGGTTAAAATCACACCTCATAAAAAGGAATCTCGCTAAAGACACGCTAACCAGAAAAATCATTCGAGTATATTGCGACGAAAGAAGAAAGCCATCCAATGAAAAATTTTTATCAGTGAAATAAAATGTGAGGTTATCTGGCCATATAGATTGGTTGGTGATTAGCTTCTCTATTTCATCATTTCAGCGTACAATTACGTGTGGATTAACACTAGCTATTCATATATGATTTTCGTACTATATACTACAGATAACAAGATGCTTAGAAAGTTTACATTTCCTTTATTTATTTCATAGGAATAACCTTTTCTAGTTCCTTTGAATTTTTTGACAGTACTTAACCAAGTTATGTTTCCTAGAAGATTAACTGTATGATTACCTTTTTCACTCCGAACATGTTGAATTCTCTGAGGATTTAAATCTATCAAGGTAATTTGATTTATCAGTTCATTAATGGATTCTGAGAAGTGATGAATTAGCTTTCATAAACCACAAACTACCGTTAAATATATCTGTGCAGTTCATTTACCAATATCATACTAGTTGATGGGTTTTAAACCAGGAATCGAAATTTTAGAATCTCTATGCTTCTTAAACTCATGTAAAGAGGTGAATTTATCCCTCTACCTTTGTCACCAAGATAATTTAACTGGTCTAATTTATCTACTTATAAGTAGCATAAATATTAACATAGAAATCCAGAAAGAGTTTTCTTGGGAAATAATGAATGGATTGCTAGTCATGCAATTCTGGTATGACCTACTATTGAGGAATATTCATAATAAAATTGTCGCTCATCTTATTGAGCTTCTCTGAACGATAATAACTGATGAAACATATCATTGCAGTGTTTATTGAACTGATCTCCACATTCTGAACATTTTATTTTTCCAAAAACAGCTGAACTCCAGCAAGTTCTGTTACGTTCACTTATGACTATCAATTTTTAAAATATTCATTTTCTATAGGGTTTGGCCTACTAGTAATTAAGCGTTAATAAAATGTAACTGATATAAATCACAATTTAAGTGAATGTAATGATATTTTTTACCAACAATTTCAGAAAATGATTTATGGTGCAGTGTGTGCAAAAACAATAAAAAAATATGTAAAAATCAGACTTAAGATGTTTGAAATACAGGCTCTAGATAAGAACTTTTGTGTCATACGCCAAAGACTGAGAATTATCGACAGCGTTATCGATTGTCTTATTATTCATTTCAACATAGCTCTAGATTTACCCAAACTACTTGCTTAAAGATGAATGAGGATTAATCAGAAGTGAGTTGTTAATAACAACTGTACTTCAAGATACATAATACCAAGTATTTACTCAATGTCACATTAAATTTCTCTTCCACATATCTGAAATCAGATCTATAGTTCAAGTAATATCTTTACACAGAAATTGTAGTGAAAATTGAACAGTGACATTTGTTATATTCTAGAAAATCTGAATAACAGGCGACAACAACATAAATAGAATGAATATTGGAATAATAGTTGAGTATTTCAACTCTATTCAAGAAGATTGAAAATTCACGAATTTCAACGAAGAATGAAATTTGATTTTTCTTTCAATTTCAATTATAATCTTTCTATAAACAGTACAAATGTCTAATCAAGTTCACTGAATAATGAAATTATTGGTCAATCTAATATAAAAAAACCAATTATTACAAACACAATAAAGATAATAAAAATTTTTTTTTTGTATTTTTATGATTATTACATTATTTGTGTGAATGAATCTCAGTGACCTAAAAGTCATTAAAAAATTATTAAAGTAATTTTTTATATATTTATGACTTAGTTGATAAGATTTAGGCTTATTTAACTTAGAAATCTCTAATAATAATAATAATAATAATAATAATGCTGACATAGGTATAATAAATTTTCTAAGTGTTTAAGCATGATTACTAAATTTATTAATTATATGGTATCGGTATATTTTGAAATACATGACTTTATGCTGTAGTGTCAATTATTATGTTAAGCCCAAATACCTTATTCTAGCTTTCGGACAGCTCAATCTATTCATTCTACTTGAGTCACATTTTGACCTTGTTATATATATATATATATATATATATATATATATATATATGAGCGCGGAGGTGTGTGTATGCACTTCTTATCCCATTACTCATCACATGTCTGTAACATATTTTTGTGTGACTATAAATGTTGATTAACGCTTGACTAAAGAGGAGTTGGCTTATCCACTATCATTTCTTTTCTCTCTATCCTATTCACTTCATATACAAAATATATGTATTCATAAGTCCATTCTCTTTAATTGACTTATTTAATTCCGTTATTGACTAACGCGATTTAAGTCTACGATTATATACGAGAATAGGCGACATATGTATTTCGACAACGATCATCCATGCGATCTATTTGGAGTCAGATCCACGGGCCACTAAAGTGGAGAGCCCTTCGACAACATCGATCTGAATGACGACAAAATAAAGGGCCCCACAATGTTATATTTGACTTGAACTGTTTTTTATGCATATTACGTATGGAATTCTCTGATAAAATTATTATGTATATGAATTCATCTGATATTGTTTTACTTGAATCTTCCTATGATGTTTAGGATTGAAATTGATCAATCTCTTATTGGCAAATATGCATACTGTATGTATTGCTTCGATATTGACTTAATTCATAAGCATTATAAGCAGATATGGATGATGGTGGCTAGCAGTGGAATACAAGACACACGTTTCGACCTATTTGGGACTCGTCAGCTGAATGTACCTGCATCTCAGAGTTGACGTTCATTCTGATCCGGTAGCGTTCGTTTTGAACGCCATCGCGTTATCCACTCAGATACTGAGCCCTGATAGCCACTTGGGTTATAGTCCCAGAATGAACATCAACTCTGAGATTCAGGTACATCTAGCTTAGGAGTACCAAATGAGACGCAACGCGCGTCCTCTATTCCACTGCTAACCACTATCTATCTTGTATATGGTTCTAGAAAAAAACTATTCCTACCAGAAATATATAATTCATAAATATGAGGATTCATAAAATTCTGGGAAGAAATTTACCAAATTTCATAGAGACATTGTATTTTCTTAACTACCTAAGTAATTTTGAGTAAATGTAATTGTAGTAACATTTGGAAACAAGCCCTAGTATAATTCAAGTTAAGATTGGTAAGAGATATAATGTTCAAAGATTCGCACAATTCTCACTAAGTGTTAAATTTTTGGATCCTTCTAAATAGTAGTAGCAGACTTTATGGAATTTAACAAAGCAGCTTCTTAGAACGATTTTATTCCAGTGTTTACGTACTTTCAAGGAAATTGTGAATGAAACTATCCTGTAATTTACCTTAAACTAGCTAATTATTTAACACGTGGTTTCGCTACAGGATTTCTGAAGAAAGATCACTTGAAGCGACGTTGAATATTTTATTTATTTTTAATCTTTATATTTAACCATTCTAAACATGATTTAAAAATTAAGGATAAAGTATTACACATCAAACAGTTCAGACTAATGATAATTATTGATGTTCTTATCGATACCTTTCACCAATATCCTGTATTAGTTATAAACAAAGTGATCTTTATTCATTACTAAATCCTAATAATATTGACAAGACCGGATTAAAGTTATTTGTTAGTAAGAAATCTGACAAGAAGTCTGTCCACTAGTTTTAAAGAACTGAACTGATACACAGTCGTATACTAACAAGGATTTTAAAAATGCAAAAAATACTAGCTAGTTCATTGTGTTAATCTTATGATTATTCTAAAATTTAGAACATGATTCGAGCAGTATGAAATGATATAATCCCAGATAGAATTGTCTATAAATACATAATGCAATGAAATAACATTAGTTACCGAAACATTTTTCAGATGATGCAAGTGTATTTGATCATATTAGTTTGTCCCGTTGTTTATCCATCTATCTAACAAACATATTTGATAACGGTTTTTCAGAGAATATTACTATTGTCTTGGCAATCCAAAAATAAGAATATAAGGTTCGATACCATTTGAAGTCACTCAGCTATATGGAACTGTTAACATTATATTTCATACACCCTTTGCCTCGTATAGATAATGTTAAGGTCTGTTGGTGAGGACTTTACAATTTAATGTGGGGCACTAATGTAATTTCACGTTTCAATATGGTAGGAATAGTAATTAACATATATTCATGTGAAATCATATTATTCTGCATCGAATACTGGTTTTGGCCTGTTCAAATCCATAAAGGAAACTAACTGTATGAAATTTCCATTGTGATAGTTAATAATCTGTCAGTCCCGTGCATTAAATGTCTTAGAGTGAAGTTTGTTAATTATTACTTTTAATGGTTGGAATAAAGGCGCAAAATCTTGCTATATTATGAGTCCTTCATTATGTAAAGACATTGAGAAGCAAGTTACCTTAATTCTTCAATTGCTGCATCTGCAGTCCATTGTTTTACTTTTTACAAATAAACTAACAGAACACTTGAAATACTGTAATTAACTGGTACGAAAACTGGAACTCTATTTTACTTTACATTTGAAAACCTAAAATAGAAATTTCTTCAATTATTAACAATGAAATTAAACTGTCATAATGAACAACAACAGAAAAGTCACTAACATTCTTTTACTCCTGTTAAGAAACTTTTATTCTAGAAGAACGTGTGAAGGACTTTATTAACTTTCAAAAGAGATATAATTGTTTGAAACAATATTTTCTTAAGCTGTTGTGAACCTAACTGTAGTTGAACCTTCTTATTACAAAACTGCGATCATTCTAGATTGTCACAACATGTATTTACAAAATGCAACAGTCATGGTGTCATCTTTATAAAAACTGAAAAAAATAACAACAAAAAAGACTAGAATACTAGATTTAAAAACTGTAAATGTGTGAAAACGTATCAGAGTAAATCAATAAAAATGCGTTATTACTTCATTCAAACTATGATGAAAACGAATGAAGAAAATTATTGATACTTCGAAAGGTAATTCTCGGAGTTCTAGTGAGTAGCCATGATTAGTGGAGTTTATTCATGTCAAACCTGAGATAAATATCGTCAATGGAAATAAGTTGGAGTTGCACAATATTGAAAATTGACCTAAGTTGGAAATATACTCCACTGAATGCTAACTAATCGGTCTGGAGGATAATAAATACTAACCTGAAGATTCTGGTTTCGATCCCAGGCCTAACTACGGATGCGGACTGCTTATTTGTCCTATAGGAGGATGAAGAGTTTGTTTAGTCTTTTCTAGATTTTAATACTTGTTTTACAAAATCATTCTGCGACATAGATCTACAAAGTGCAGTAGGAAACAAAGTATATTTGTAATATTTTAAAAGAATGTTTCTTTAGTCGACCACAATGTAGTCTCTAGACCTAATCTATGGTTAGAGAAATTCTCTTTGGTGATAACCATGTGGTGTATGAAGTTACAGCTGGACTATTGTAAATTCTAAATGAATCGCTTTTTGCTGAAAAGATTGGAAAATCCATAAAAATGGATGAAACAGATCAAAAATTAGAATGAATATGGGATTTCCCACAAATTTTACAAACCTTTATTTCAGAATTAGACATAGATCTTATTTTTAGAAAGAATAAATACTTTTATGAATAATTTTGTTATATAACTTCGGATTGTTATTACAGAGACAAATCAGACATCGGTTGTTTAACATTTTTCTTTACAATATCGTGGAGTTGTGTATAATACCGAATTCTTTTCTTAATTTGGCTTATCTTTTATGTTCTAAATATGGAACTTTATCATATATCCACAAACATTTCTAAAGTCAATTAAAAAAAATTTTTTGTTACCAATATAAACTTGAAAGTAATGTTAACTCAATACCATTATACTTTGATATTTCTACTATGTGATGAATATGACTTCCATAAAACTGTAAAAGAAAACGTCTAAATTTTTCATTATACAACTGGAATTATTCCTCAAATATTATTTTATTCTAGTTTGTTTTCCTTACTAGTAACAAAATGAATCACTAGTCATTTTTCACTTCAGTCATACTAGTCAACTAATTGGAAAGCTAATATTTCTTGTATTATTTACGAGAATTCGTTGGGGATGTATAACAAAATGTTTTTATCACATAAATTGATATCAAGTATAGATAAATGACAATATATCAACTGATAAGATATGAAGTATGATAGTGTACCAAATGTATAATGAATATATACATATTTCGTTTGATTTAAAAAGTGTTCAGCACTTAAGGCAGTACATTAATGAAAACGGGAAATCATAATGTCCGAAATTTCAAAGATTATATAAACCATATTGACTATAATTTCAGTCATTTCTAGTAATAGAATTTAACAATATTTCAATATAGAAGTGTTTACAAATATTAGTCCTGATCAAATAATCTTTTACATAACTATTATGTTTTGTAAATAAGAAGGTGTGTACTTGTTTTTATCAACTATTTATTTTTTATATGTAACATCTAGTCACTTGTTTACACACAAGTAACTGATGATTTACTTCACTTGTAAAATGAAGAATCAACCATGAGATTAAATATCCAACTTAACAAAATATGCTTATAGCTTTAATCAACTTCATTGTGAAATCAGGTGAATTCTTGGAGATATTCTAAAAGAAAGATTCATTTTATAGACACTACAAGAAGTAATTGTGACCAAATTATTATAATTCTGTACTGTACCGTAACCTTAACATTTATAGAATAGTTAGTGACATTTAAGTTAAAATGTTTTCTTATTATTTAATAAACAACCATATTTAAATAATCAATAAGACTGGTATTTGTTGATAAGTTTGCATTATCAAAACAATATTTATCACGCATTTGGAATTTGTTCCAATTATTTTGCTCAAAAATACTTTGAGACGGTAAATCTAAGAATTCCTGTCGTATGCTGCTACATTTAACTGATAGTTGGATTAATTGTACCTGTGAATGATGATTTATTTATTTACTTTCCCTACAATCAATACTATATTATGTAGTGATTATTTTAGTCAAACATCACTTTATATTATAACACTAGCTATGTATTTACAAGGTATCATCTATTATTAATGCTGCTGATATACATTTATTCAGAATATTTTCTAAATATTTTAATATGCATAATAATAACAAAGAATTCGAAAAGGAAACATAAAATAAATCAGTTATAATTTATGTACGCTTGATTTAACACCTCATCAAAATGACTGATGTAAATCTTATTGACGTTTAAATAATCATTAAACAAAGATGATGATTAAAGCTTAGGATTTTGAATACAGATACCCTAGAGTTTTTGAAGTTATGTTAGATTAAAGACGAATTTAATGTCATTTTAATGTGATGGGAATAAAGGAAACCTGATTGATTACTGATTTCTTATCTTCATTTTTTAATTGATAAATAACTCATAATCATTCTATTCTAACTAAGAGTCTTGTATTAAATAATGCTACTGTTTCCTGATATCTGTAAATTTGAAGTTTGGTTGTCTATATTTTGATTATTTCAATTAGCTTAGTAATTTAAGTTATCCCTAGATTGTTCCATTATAACACAAGAAAGCATATATATTTCTAAGGGATTTAAAAGTGAATCCAATATTCATTTTGCAATAGTCTCATTAAAGGGTAATAAAAATCATATACAAATAAAAAAATATCTACCTAACGACAAGGATTAAACAATTTCATTTAAATAAATATTGAACATGATCAACAGACAGTATTATAATCTTTTACATTTAAAAAATATATCTCACATAAACAATATAAATCACTTACATTGAATGAACAAGGCCCCAACTAATCTTTTGACAAGTTATGATTGTAGGAGATATTGTAATAGTTATCAGTCCATATATAATTAATAAAGTTATACATTTTGTCATAATTATAGTAGGAATTGATGTCAGACATTTAGTTTTACAGAAAAAATCCATCTTATTACATGGGAAGTGATACAGTCAACTAGATGGTTTACTGGTTGAATTAACTATTTTTAATTTAGTTTACATTGATAGGTGTTAAACAATATACATAACTTGATTTTGATTATTTGAATAAAACGGTATTTATTGTGATAATTGTGCGCTGAAACGCATAGTAGATTATTAAATCACCTTTATTTTATTATAATTTTTTTGTTGAAAATAAAGATTTAAACAAATTTTCGATGGTACAATATACATTCTAGTGTGTGCAAATGTGTGTATTAAATTTTGTGCATAACTACTAGTTGGTTTGTAATTTTTCGTTCAGCTTATTTGTGTAAAAACGAACCAACTATGTTTCTTAGGGATTACATTATATACAAAACGGACATATCATTTCTTATGGCAACTACAAACATGTATCTGTATTAAGAATTTTGTAAGTACAAATTAGTTAATTCCATAGATGAAATAACTATTTATTCATGATTATCATTACTTAACAATTTCATATTTTTACAGCTTAACCATCTAAAGACAATCAAAGGGAGTGAGAGAACTACAAAAAACTTTTATTCATCTACTGAACCCTTCGTCCTGCTAGTATCTATCTGCATATTTATTCAGAGTACTTTATACACA
This sequence comes from Schistosoma spindalis, assembly GCA_946903255.1. Classification (NCBI taxonomy): domain Eukaryota; kingdom Metazoa; phylum Platyhelminthes; class Trematoda; order Strigeidida; family Schistosomatidae; genus Schistosoma; species Schistosoma spindalis. Next base: position 41,639,789 of record OX336420.1, on the reverse strand, counting down.
TAAATGTATGGCCTTACTAATAATAAATTATTTTATGTAAAGAAAGACTAGATAGAATGATAAATAGACTAATATCTAAGACAGAAAAATAAGTATATTTGTTTGGCTTCATCTTTGAAAAAATTCACTTTGTGAAATAGCACAGTTCCAAAATAGATTTATGATGATACATGATGGAATAAATTATTGTGGATCCAGGGAAAAGAAAGTCAGATGTTCAATTTTTTTTCCAATACGAACTTTTCTTTCTCACGGATTCAATATAATTCATGTTTTACAGGAGATGAATCATTGCTCTGTTTATTATTGATTAGTAATATGTATATATAGTAATGAAGATAATCCCATGAAATTTTGCAAACCTTTTCAAAATCGTGTTTATTGTTTATCAGTCTTGTAGTAAATACATTGAATTTAATTATTTGAAATGCAATTAAATTATTATTGTTATTTTTTAACTCTCATAAATTAAGCATCGATGAGTTATTTTCACTTATTGATTCAAATGATCCAAGCATCTATATTTCTTCGTCAATGTAGGTCAAATATATACTCTGTTAATGAAACTGGAACTGGAAATCTCTATTATTTACTCAAAATTATTAAAGTAGTATTTAATAAAGTGTAAATTTCAAACATGAGAAGAAGGACATGTTAATGGATGTCTTCAGACGTTTAGTATAAGCTTATTGATTAAAAGCACTTTTTTACATTAGTAATGATAATTTTATTAATTGCCATTCCAATTCAGACATTTCCTGGAGGATATTACAAAACATCTGTTATATGGATCGCATTACACTTATTTATTCATCTTTTATTATATCTACACCTCCTGTTTTATAAAGATAGAATGAAAATTTGTATGAGAATATTATTGAATTGAAGGGCTTTTTCAGGGTTTAGTGTGCTAAATATGAGTACTAATTACAACCTGATATCAACTGTAACAATGAAATAACCTAAGTAAGAATTGAGACAGTAATTAGACAGTGATCTGAGATCAGGCTAACTTCCAAAGAACAAAACTCAAAGGAGTGATTGATGAAATGATGTATTATTCGAGGTATGTTGATGATACCTACATCGTATGTAATAATCAACAGCATGTAACAAATCTGCTAAAATTTTTCAATGAAGCCCGTCCAAATATCCATTTCACTATGGAATATGAAAAGGAAAACAAGTTCTATTTTCTCGATGTCGCGACGAAATGAAGGAAGGATGGAACAGTTCAATGTTCAGTTTTAAAAGAAAGACACATGGAATGGGATTTATCTCGATTTTGATAGCTTTTGTCCAATCAGTTACAAAAAGGCACTTGTCAAAACACTATTTCACAGAATAGAAAGAATATGTACTGCCGATACACTAGAAGAGAAAATTGTGAATGTTAAACAATGTTTAAAAGATAACGGATACCCAGTGAAATTTATTCCAGGTTTTCCATGGTGGTGTAGCTTCAATGGATTCATGATTTCAACCAGTGAAATATGGAAAACTTGAAGATAAAAAACCAAAAGAAACTACAGCAAATAAAAAACCTATTTTTATTTCACTTAAATTCAAAGGTGATGATGTCACTGGATTAATCAATATGAGACTAAAAAGTGCATTGACAAGAACTTATCCTGCAGCTAAATTGATTGTTCTGTCCAAAACAACAAAGAGACGGTAATAATTTTTCTTTGCCCTGGTAAAACAAACCCCCCTTTTATTTATTACGCCATTGATTATTTTAACTCTTTCTAAAGTTTAAATTACATCATTGTCATTTCTCTTTAATTCATAACTGACCGATTTCAATTCATGTCTCTCTTTATTACCATTAATCTATTTTCAGTTACTTCATTACATAATAATCTAATGTGTTTTTAATTCCATGAGTTCTAATCACTATCTCAATGTTCTAGAACTTTCTCTCCCAAACTTTATTTATTCGAAACAAATTTTTTTATGACCTCATTAACTCTATCGGGATCTTCGCTACACCATGATACATTTATTCATCTCTAATCACCCTCTTATGTATAATTATGTCAATATCTGTAATAACGTTGATTTTAAAATACTTTAGGTTGTAAGCAGCTGATGAGAACCTAACGAAATAAAACGAATTCATATATTTTTCTGCACCAATCTTTGTTCTTGCTCTTTTTAAAATAATAGAGGAAACTATATGTATAAAACTGTTTAACTAAATTATATTCTTTAAATTAATTTCCACTTTTTATTAATAAACACCTTCATAATTATTTTGCTTTTAGTAATCTCAATTGATAAACAATTTTGACTTATTAAGCAAAGATAGATACACTCGGCTGACGAATCCCGAATAGGACGGGACGTGTGTCCTGTATTCCACTGCTAGCCACTGTCCATCTTTGCTTAAAAAGCCTGTGACCTAAGGCAATTTCGAAGCAATCCGCACAGGATGAACATATGCCAACATGAAACTGGTCAATTGCAGTCTTATATAACAATGGGAAGATATATAATTTGAATCTGTCAGTTTCTTGAATGATGATAGTTGCAAAGTCTTTTTACGTTCAGTTATCATTCCGTTAAAAATTGACATATTACATAGAATTAATAATTAAATGGAAAATTTATCAAGAAACACATTAATTTTATGAAGAATTTGCCTAAAATATGATTGACTGAGGAATCATTAGGCAGATCCAGGTAATCAAGGTTTTTATCACCTAGTACTAACAATCTATGGTTGTGATTGAAGTCATATGAAATTTTTATTACACATTCACTTTTCAAACAACAATGAGCGAAAGTGTTTGTTTAATTCCACAGGGATTGTTAATTTACTTGAGGTTTCAGGCACAATTTCTGATGAAATCCAAATAACAAAAAACCCAGTTTTAGGGTCTTCTGACAACTTATTTGAGTCACCTCATTTTTGAACATAGTGCAAATGCTGTCTATTTACTTGTGCTGGCGGTCACAGTGCAAAGCAATTAGTAGGATTTGATATGCATCAAAAGGGCTAGACAGACATGACGTTAGTCAGTACTTTGTGACCAGTTAGATCGCAACTGCCGTATCGAATGTAAATGCACAACAGAGTTATTTTGTTTAACAATCTTCTCTATTTTATGGTATGAGTATGGGAAACCATAGATTTATATATGGTTAGGAGTTGAATTTAGTGTTTCATAATACTTAGCAAAATAAGTAACTGAAAACCAGTCAATAAGCAGTACTTAACACACATCAAAATAATCTAAAGACCAAACGGGTGTTTCTTTCTTCTGTGCCCCTCCATCAACGGTATACTTAATCTGATTAAATTCAATAGGTCATACTTTTGAAGTCAATTCAACTCTAGGCAGCTGCTTAAGCAGATGAATGACATCGAATCATACTTAGTGCTTAACAGATTTATATTTTGAGATGATGTAACTAGGTGAAACTGAGTTGCATTAAATTCGTATAATATGATCTCATTTCAGATACTTGTAATATAATTAACTTTTTATGCAAAGGTTCTACTCATTGTGAAAATTACAGTTTCAGTAAAATATTTAGAAATATTCATTTGATCATCTTCAAAACATTGAAGAAGAAGAAGGAAGGGAATTCAGGGAGGAAAAGTTTTCTTTTCGACGATTTCACTTACAGTCATATTTATAATCAATTTTTCTTCGCTAAAATAGTGTTCTATGGTGAAATAAAAAGGTGCTAATTAATTAAAGTTGAAAGGAAATCATGTAATAATCGGCTAGTAAAAAGTGGTAAGGTGAAATAATTATCCAATTAATAGCTATTAAGAACAGAATTTTTAAAAGTTGTATTAATTAGGATTGAGCATACTGCTTTTGTACGCAAATGTTAGGCTTAAACTGGTGGATAGCGATAGTTTCTGCAATGCATAAGTTTTTTATTTACATTCTTATTGATCCAGCTCTTCTGACTGTATGTATAATTCTAAAGGAGGCTTCTGGTGAAGCGTAGTGGCCGGAATCGACAAGATGATCCAAGATTGAGTTTTGACTGACTTCTAAAAATCTTTGGAGTACCAGGCAGGGCAATGTTCAGGGATGCGTTTCTAAGTAGCTTGCTTTGTGAGGCAAATTTGACCTGCTCCAAATGCGCAAGTAAACTGCTCAAAATGGGAGCTTATCCTTCTCACAACTTCAAATCACAGACCGACTAGAACACGTAATGCGAAGTTCAGCCGGATAGAACATTTTCCTCAGAGATCTTGAAAGTCTGTTTTTCAGAATTTTCTGCTGTAATGTCGCCTTTAGACTAGATGTTCATGAAGAAACTCTTTTTTGGTGCTTTAAACACTCTCACCTTGTTGTTTTGGCTTCAGATTTTTCTCAATAAATCTATGTGAATATCCATTGTTTATCAGTATCTGTCGTAATTTACCAAGTTCGTTATCGATTGTATCTGTGGTACAGATGCGTCTAGCCCTCGAACAGAGCGAATGGATCAAGTTTATCTTTGGCTTCAGTAAGATCAAATTTTGAAAATCCGTGTATTGACCATTCTATGTTGGCTTTCTATGTATTGATCTTTGTAGGGAATCGTCAGGTCTACATCTAAGAAGTAGAATCCTGAACCTGACTTTGATTCCATTGTGAACTTAGTTGATTGATGACAATTACTGAATGCCTCCAGAATGCTGCTGACATTGATATTTTTGTCACAAATAATGAAAGTGTCGCCTAAGTATCTTCTCTATGGATAGAAACTATCAATTATCGGTCTAAGTATAGTGTTTTTGAGATTAGCAATGAAACAGTGAGCTAGTAATTGGCCGAGTGGTGATGCCATTGATACGCCTTCAGATTGTCTATAGAAGTCACTGTTAAAAATAAATTGGATGTTAAGAGTGCATCGAAGAAGTAGTTCATGGAAATAACATATTGGAACACTGACATCGAATTTATTATTTCCAATACAATTACATAGTAGGCAGATTGTTTCCGTTAGAGGTACATTTGTAAAAAGAGATGAGATATCTAGTGATGTCACTTTTTTTCCGATTACGTTAACACTTAATATTGAATAAAAAAAATCAAACGAATCAGCAGTGGTGTATCTATTGAGTTGATTTCTGACGTCGTAGAATTTCAACCAACCATTTGGTGATGGCAGTGATACGGCGAATTATTCATATTTAGTATCGGACGTAGAGCGGTATCTTTCCTATGTACTTTAGGTAGGCCATATAATTGTGGAATAGTGAATCCAGTTGATACAACCTTAATAATTAAAATGGTCAAAAAGAACATTTTCTCCTCTGAATTCCTTTCCTTCCTTTTCAGTAACACAATAAGTCTCTTTCATTTTCTTCAAATCAATTAATTAAATTCCATTGCACAAATACTTTTAAACTCAGTGAACTAACGTACATAAATATCAGTTGCATATCAATTCTAACTTAACCTTCAGACAACTGAAACACTAAAAAGTTATAGTTTATAATATATTTATGGTTATTTCAGAATAAGTACATTTGTTAGTTTACAATAATAACATATAATGTGAAAAGGTCAACGTAACCCCTTTATTTATTTCATCAAAACATTAATTTAGTCAGTGTAAATAAGAATGAGGAGAGAAAAGTATACATGGAAATGAAATCAACAAATAATTAACCTGTTTTTCTTTAAAAATCTACATAATTTAAACATGCAATACTTATTGCTTTTTCACCTAATAAATCTGTTATTTTCTTTTGTCAAAAATAAGGATCGACCGTTCGAATAATGACAATAATAAAACTATTTATTTTTAGGATAATATGAATGAAGAAAAAAAGAAGAGATTAGTTGAGATTCTTGGTTTCTTCTGTTAAACAGCTCATGAACACATGACTACATACATACTACGTGAAAGAACATGACTTATGAAAATAGTCAAGACTGGGATGAGACGGATATTTAATAGTTGTTACCAACTGATTTTACAGCATGAAACAGTAAGACAGTTAACTTAGTTGATGGAAAAACGAATCAAAAATTTGGCGCAAAAGTTTTTTGTTTCGATTCCCTCGACGTGAAGTAAGAATATCAAGGCTAACACAAGTGAAGATTTATTCATCACGAAAACACCAACACAAACCTCATCAAAAATACACACATTATATATTAATTGTACACACATTTCTATTATTAATTAAGATAAAATCATAAATGAAAAATATCCAGAGTTTTGACAAACCTAATGCTGCATGTCATACTGAACGCAATTCATGTTAATTTAATACAAGAATATCATATCTTGAATAAACATAACACTGAAGTAAATCAATGCTATAGTGAATAAAATAACACACTGAAAATAAACTAAATATCACTCTGGATGATCGTCATATTGAATTAAAAACGGAATTAATGTTTATCAAGAACTAAAATGAGTTAAAAATATAATTCTACCTTTTCATTCTACCATATCAGTTTTAATTTTTAACTTGAGTTGACTTGCTATGTTATACAATGATCATCCAATAACGTCGGTATGTTACGACCTGATTCATGGTAGAGTAACGCTTCACTAGTCACGACGCCTCTTTGGGATTTTGATAAATTATCTTTAAATCAGTTACTATTTCGGATATTATTATTAGTTATTTAGGACATTTTTGAAAACTGGTTTAGTTTCTACTTTTTTTTCACTATGACTTTTTTACTTACTTACTTACTATAAACATAAAGAATATGTCATAAAACAGGGCCCTATATTAAAAGGATTTAATCTAAATGATTTTTTTGCCAATTCATCACTACAAAGGTGAAAAAATTTTCTTAATTCTAAAACATCATCTGCCTTTTTATCTGGTGATTATTTACGTATAGTTTTTACTAAAATCTAATTGTTTGGCATTTTCATTCTTATCATATTAAAAGTTACTAGATTTTCTTAAAATAAACATTCAGTAAAGTGGAAATGCCTTAAAGTGAATGTAACAATTTACTTAACTACGTATAAACAAACTTTTATTAATCCCTTAATTAATTTTTTAAAAAATAGTAAAGGTTTGTGAAAACTTAGTTTGTCGATCCATAGGAAACATGTTTTTTTACTAGTTACTACGACCAGATTCATAAGATTATCAGAGTGAACAGGTAAACAAGCAATTTACTATTATTATTATTATTACTATTATTATTATTATTATAAAACAAACAAATAGACTAATTAATAACCTTTGACAATGTAAGGGAAGTAAACAAATGTAGCATGAATTATTTATTACTTATGAAATAGTAAATTCATTCTTTATTCTGACTACTTTATTCTAATAAGATATAGTCTAGATGAATACTATAAACATGTTGATTTGTTTGCATGTAAAATAAATAAATAAATAGTTCAATATAGAAATGAACTGATGGAACAAAAAGTAAAGTTTACAATTTTTTTAACTAAGAAAAACACTACCATACATTGCCATGTAACAATATGAGATACTGTAGCTATTAAAGTAGACAATATTAACAACAGAAATGAGTGTAACTCTGTGTTGTGCTACAGCAGTAGCTCACCGTATACATGTCGAGTCATAATAGTTTTAGAATTAATTTTAAAATAAATAGAGTTTTATAAACGTAAAGCACAAATAAGGTTTATTAGACATATGCCGAAAAAAAAGTTGTGTATTTTTCAAATATGTGTATTTAGTTTCCTTTATTTGAAAGTTTAATATATTGCTTAATAAAACAATTATTTTTAGTTGGTTTATGGCAGTCAGTGAAATGCTCTAAACTTAAATTTCACACTAATTGATGCTTATGAGTGAAGGAAATGACGACTCCAATGGAATTCAACAAGGTATTATTCAACGCTCCAGCTAAAGACGTTACAAGTGAGCAATTTGAACCAGGACGGATATGCAGTAGGACCGAGATGTGTAATAATTGTGCACCAACTAATTTGTACATAACAGACTGACTACCACACCACTGGTTACTACTGTGTGAAGGGTACAAGTAAAATTATAAATGATTATTATAATAGTGGGAATTAAAAACATTTCCATACATTAAAATGTTGTGTGTTAGTGATATCTGATTACTCGCTTTATTAGTGACTAAATATAAAAGTAAAATTCAAAATAGAAGGAAAAACAAGCGTGACCATTCTAGAAATGTTGAATGCCTAAAAATATCAATGCACGAAGTGTCAATAGTTACAGTTTATTTTCACATTAGAACATCAGTTAGCTTTTGAGTTGATGTATAACAATTTTTAAGTATAGTGGATCTTCCTTATATCTAAAGACTATTAGATTTTATAAAACCACAAATATGAGGTTATTCTTTCAGCGGTCACCAACGTAATATATGCAAAAAGATAGGCAATTCACTTATTAATTGAATGATGGGATGACTTCTGACTATTTTATAATTAAGGAATGACTCTTAATCATTTCAATCTTCACTAGTTGATCAATAAATCCTAGAATAAATAGGAGAGCTTTATATACAACATGTTAAACAGTCGAAGGTGAGTTTAAGAGATTTTAAATCAAGCATGAATTCATTTACCTAGTCGTCATTTTTTAAAAAGTTTTATATCTCCTTTCTATAAATTCTCGTAATCTCAACATACTTTAAGCGCGAGAAATGTACTAGAATGTTTGCTATGCTAGAATCTTAGAGTTAAAAGAGGTCGAATACTTAGGTTCACTAAATAACAATCATGAATAGATGACAACTTAATTTGTGTAATAGGGTAAACGAGACATATTAACACATCATATGCTAATTAGGGTGAGACGGCTGTTCAATGTTTCCAGGTTTTCGATAGCGATCTAGCTGAGATCGGCTTGCGAATCCAACTTAAATGTAATACAGTCTCCCACATATAGCTCAGAAGGAGAACTCTGATAGCTTAGTGACTTATGACTCGAATGATTTAATCTTAAAGCTTTCATTGTCAATCAAAATAACATTATTGGTAAAAAATTTTAAAGAAATAAACCATTTAAAATTTTATTATAGATGACTAATATCTTTTATAAAGTTGGAATTTTATTGAATAGGGCTATAATTGTGTTGATAGTTTCCATACGTTTATTTAGAATTTTTAAAAACTTTGAAAAAATATGTGTCATTCATGACACATGTGCTTAGTTACATTTGTTTGATTTGCGTTTAACAATGAACACTATCATCAGAGCGTATAATGATCTTATTTGAAATACATCTCTAGAAGTTAATCAGTTTTACATGGTATTGTCAATTATCTGGACCTATATAAAATGTTTAACAAATTTATTTATTTAAGAAGAGAAATCTAGTTAGATACATACTGAAAATTAATAAATAACTAACTGTTACTCTTGTATTATTGTTTCTGTGTTAACTATTCGCATTACTATTTCAGATTACAATAGTTAATCGGTGAAAAAAGATTTATCTTGACGCAATGATTTATATATACTGGTTTAGCTTTACTTCTGATCTAGGCTTACCATTATGTAGTACTTATGGAAGCTATTTCTCAAAGAACTATCGAATTATATGATACTCATATAATTTCAAGCATTATTATTCAATAATATCATATGAACTAACGAACCCCACTAGAATGATCGTGGAGAATCCCAAGTACTATGATTATTTACCAATACAAACTGAATCCATTGCAATACTACAATAATAAACTTTAATTGTTCATTTTAGTGTTCGTTATAACACTGAAAGTCCAACCATAACTCTACCAAATGAGATATTATATGATAGATTTGAAAAAGAAGTTTTGGATTTCTCATGAATATTACTTCTTGTTCATGCTTATTAACAAAATAAATTAGTAATGTTAAAATGGATAAACAGATTGTTGCAAGTAACTCTTTTCAATAAAAAAATTATCAATTCCATTTTATAGATTAATTCATCATGTAAATGGCAATGAATAACAATTATGATGTAGTTGCAAAGCATAAAAACAAAATTTAAAGAAAAACATGTAGTTTGTTATTATTTTGATCATTTGTATTTGATTTTTAACTAAATAGACTATTCACAAATGATTTATCATATTTTGGCAGTAAAAATAAAAGAAATTTGAAGAAAACGAAAACCCTTCGTTTTATTGTGTCTTCATTAATCACTGAATTTTAGATCGGTATAAAAACATAAACCATGTGTACAGTATGATTAATGAATACAAAAATAATCACCTTGTGCGTTTGCTATTTTGTTGAGATGAATCAAAGTTCGCAAGTAAAACGAGTTATATCACCGCTAATAATAATACTAATAATCATATAAATAATGCTGGTACTATCATATGTTGAATGCATTTTATACTTAGATGTAGTTTATATATTTATTAATAATTTTTATGTCAAAATAATCAGTAGCCAAGAAACTAATAAATTATTTTTATAAAAAACAAACAATAACTAAAACATCTAGAATAACATCATTTTTTTGTTATTTATCAAGTCAGATAATACAAAACAAAGGAATATTAAACGTTAGTTATTAGAGGAGATAAATTGAAAAGTCAATCTTGAATTAGGCATTCATTTTTAAGTAAAACAGCTAAAGTAAGATAAATAAAAAAAGAAAACTAGTTTATAAGCCAGTTAGTGAACTTTACAATTATATATCCATACCATAATGTAGTTAACAATAACAAAACTTTTTGAAAAAAATTGATTTTTAAAGAGATTTTGTACTATTTATACCAAACTGGTTACTGCTTCACAAATTGTAAATAAAGTTTAGTCAGAAGGCTACTAAATACAATATGTATGTTTCAATCAAAACAATACTAAGTGAAGTTATCTGAAAACATTTCACCATCCTTATTTTGTTCAAAGTGATAAATATATCTGAAGGCACCAAAATAAAAATTAATTTAGTATTGAGAAATTTCGTTGGGCGACAACGGATTCAGTTTGTAAAGCAATTTAGAAATTAAATCAGTTGAAGGTAAGTAAGTATTTTAGTGTGATCATTACCGACTTATAAATACTTGTGAAATTATGAACGTAAGAAGATTTGAAAGAGCTCGATCTATAAGAATTTTTAGACAATACTGTTAAATCACATTTTTGTGAAAAAGCAAAGTTTTAGAAATGTGAACTTTAAAGAGTTAGTAATAAGGGATATAAAATAAATATGTTTAAAATTTTCAATCAAATACCTAACTTCAAAGTTAATTTATTTTGATGGAAACTCTACCATCAAGCGTTTTCAACGTTCATTCTGTATATAGAAAGGAAGAGTGATTAATACCTCTGCTCTGCTTATTTTGACCAGTTTGGAAATTCTTTAATTTACAAAGTCTTTTGGTTTACATCCAGTTCAGTTTATATTAGCTATTTAATTAATTCATTTAATCAACTATCACACATCTTATATGATATTATTGTTATCCATTAACTTCTTACGCTTTTAATTATACCACTAGATTCTAACATAGAGATATCTTTTCATTCCAATTATATAATTTTTATGTTTTGTTTATCGATTTTGTTATCTTGCTTAAAACTTTCAATTAGTTAGTTTATATACTCATTGTTAAATTGATTAAAGACTCTAAAATAAAATGAACACATTTTACAAATCATGATATTACTACTTAAACAAAATTTATCAATAAAATAAGATATGTAAATATCATCATCATCATCATCATCATCGTCATCATCATCATCATCATCATCATCATCATCATCATCATCATCATCATCATCATCATCATCATCATCATCATCATCATCATCATCATCATCATCATCATCATCATCATCATCATCATCATCATCATCATCATCATCATCATCATCATCATCATCATCATCATCATCATCATCATCATCATCATCATCATCATCATCATCATCATCATCATCATCATCATCATCATCATCATCATCATCATCATCATCATCATCATCATCATCATCATCATCATCATCATCATCATCATCATCATCATCATCATCATCATCATCATCATCATCTACTAGGAACATTGCTTCATAAAATAAAATTGATGTCAAATAAAGATATGAATCTTCTTGTCATATCAGTCAAATTATAACTTTCAATATTTCAGTTTTAAAATTAATTTATATCTTAACAATAAAAATCTATAGTAAATATTAGTATTATTTTATTATTTAAAGTTATTGTTAACAAAACTGTAAAACAAAAACAAAAAAAGAAAAGAAAAATTGAACGAAATATTGAATTTTTAATTTATGAGAATGATAAATTTCAAATGATATTTATGTGTAAATGTCATAAAATTAAGTGAATGTCTGAAATAAGTGATTTATTTTGTTCACTTATATGGATGACAATAATGCCAAAAAAACATTACCGGCTTTTGAAAAATTACATAAGTAATATCAGGTTATTTAGATTTAATACAATAACTATATTGTTCTGATAAACTATTTATTATCTAAATTCATCAGATAAACTGATTATTTTAAATACATTGAAATGTATTTACTAATACAATGCTGAAGTTATAATGTATAATGACTTTAAAATATACTCTATTTTCATGAATAAATAACAATAAGGTGTGTAAAGGATAATATGGTGTTTGTGCTTATTATCAATTCTTTCCTGTATTATTCCGTATCTAATTTCAATTACAAAATACAATACTTTCGAGTGTATCGTCGGATTTTCCTACAACCTGAGCCGTAGCACATTTGTAACTGTTAGAGTACGATTGAACAAACTTAGGAATTACTTGATAAAATATAAATTGGATTGTCTCTTATTATTATAGAAAAGCATAAATAAATGAAAAAATATTCAGACAGAACATTCTCAGCGTATATAATGTGTGAGTTCTGATAACCTGGGATACTCATTCAAACCCCATGCTAATTAGTTTATTAAATCTATTGTTTAATTTCATGTCTAAGCGATTATAAGCCTCCCATTTGACGATTACTGTATCGCTTGTTACTAGCCACTGACAAAAAATTATTATGGTGTATTTCTAATGTAAGCTTGACAAACGTTTCCTCAAGTTTTGCTATCACCTGGTCACCATAGAAGTAAGCCGAAGATAAAGTGTGAATTTGCTTTAAGACATACTCATGGGATAAATATTCACTTTTGTGAATGTTTTCTTGTCGAAATATTTTTGTTTTAGCTCGTAACTTTGGGAATCATATCTATGCTAATCTGTATTATGAGAAACCTATCACAAGTTGATAATATGGGATAAAAAGGCGAAATGAAAATTTGACTAATGATTTTCGGTCAGTTACTTCCGTGTCTAACTCAACATGATGGTTATTTAAAGTGATATTTAGTTTATTTTCAGTGTGTTATTTTATTCACTATAACATTGATTTACTTCAGTGTTATGTTTATTCAAGATATGATATTCTTGTATTAAATTAACATGAATTGCGTTCAGTATGACATGCAGCATTAGGTTTGTCAAAACTCTGGATATTTTTCATTTATGATTTTATCTTAATTAATAATAGAAATGTGTGTACAATTAATATATAATGTGTGTATTTTTGATGAGGTTTGTGTTGGTGTTTTCGTGATGAATAAATCTTCACTTGTGTTAGCCTTGATATTCTTACTTCACGTCGTGGGAATTGCAGTGGTATCTCGTTATTTTCTACAAGTATAAGGAATGAACGACGCGGATACACCATAAGTTTAAGAGCTAAAACGTTTTTACTGAAATAACATTGAAGTTTATTTTTATATGTTTATATGCATTCGTACGTAAAAAACTAAAAGGTAATACATATAATTTCTTTTTAGGGTTGCTCATAAGTGTACAGAGTTTCACTGTCACAGACACATATTCTTCTGGCTTTAGGAAGTGCTCTTACTTGAAGTGGACTATGACTTGGTGGTTTTTTTACTTTGAATCCCTAACTGAGAGATTAGGCCTGTTTCAATACATTTATTGCTTTGTAGTGGATTAGTTCTTACCATACGATCCTCAAACCTGAAGATAAAATAACTGAAAAAGTTTACATACAATATTCAACATGGAGAGAAGGTAAGTAATGGTGAACATGGGAGCAATAAATTGCAATAACATGGTTCGGTCATGCAGGCATGGTTACATTATGTAGACTCGTGTTTCTTGTATATAATACATTACTCGCCTCCTAGCCCAAATACGCTCTTCAGAGGTGATAAACATCATATTGCTGATTATCACAATACGATGAGTCAGTATAGGCAATTATGTAACTTACACATAAGATCTTATAGATTAGGTACTCATGTCATGGTATATCTGCAATTTTAGGATGGGGTTTACTATCATAGTAGTAAAGACAAATGTAATTATATCAAACTAAACCGTAAATCCATATCCTACTGAGTTACAGAAATCATGGGATTTTTATTAACGTTCTTTACTTTCAACATTTCAGTGATTCCTTATCTGAGCCAGTGTTATTAACTGTCCAAATAAAACTACACAGCAGGAAAATGTCCAGGTAATTGGAAAACAGCAGATATTAGTACAAACGCTGATGAGGGCCGTGACTACTATATTTACCTGGCATCAAACGGATTTACTGTACCATGTCTTCTTTGCCTGTTACCTATAACCAGCAATAGTAATGCACGTATATGCAAATGGCTAAAGATCGAAGACGATTTAAAATAATGAAAATTCGTAATGTTTAGTTTTTAACCTCGGCGTGGCGTCCAGTCGCGATTGACTATGAACACCACTACAAGTAGACTACGTGCCAGTTAACCAATAAGATATCCGTAGGTCAATATCAGAAGGCAGATGATGGCTGTAGTCGAGATATATTTGCTGGCGATCTCGTGGTATCGAAAGAATACCGAGATCGTGCCAAAGGAGTACAAGCGTGGTTACTGAGCGTAACCGAATTCGTACAAGTTTAAAGTCAACGGGAGAGAGAGAGAGTAATGGCTGTCATTAGCACAGTTAAACAAACGAGCACAGCAAAACAATCATCGGTACAATTGGTTATAATAATAATTGCTTTCATTGAACCAATCGCGTTCTGTTGACAAAAGTAGGTCATTACATAGCCATGGTAATTTTGACCATAGATATACCTCCCATAATTAGAGGGTTTGTATACTTAATGGCTCAAGTAAACCATTTCAGAGATACTGTCACAATTACTTTTCGTACATTTGCTAAGTAACTGTGTAACATCTTTAACTGTGAACCAGTAGAAACACTAATCTGTGGATGAGAGTTTGAATCTGAATTATCATGTGCTCAAAAACCTTCGGTTTTCACGCGATTTCAGACAGCCGCTACGTACTGGAATCTCTTCTTGCTCCATGGTTTAAAAGGTCAATATCTTGATGTTGACATAAATGAGAACGAAAATACTGAGCTAATTTATTTTGATAAGCCATTGGTAGTGCATTTGAAAGATATTATAGTACGACATATTTTGGGCTTGGTTCAAGCGTCATAGGCTTTGACATAGTCCTTCCTTAACTTATTTATCAGGTTAAATTACAGGTTAAGACTACAACAGTAACTAAATACGTGGAATAAATAGCTTTACAAGTTTTATTGCATTTCTGTAAGCCTCACTACACATAACTAGTCAGCTCCAAATCCATACACCTTGACATCTTGGCCTATAATTAAAATGTACATTAGTATTCCGTCATTCCCAAACTTCTGCCTCCATTATCTTTTGGATAGCTATGTAAGAAGACATTTCAGACGGTAGCATTCCCAACTTCTGCGGTTCTGTGATCTCTTCGAAACCATCAAGGGTTCGCTTATTGAAGAAGTAATAAAAGACAACTGACTGTCCTTCCTTATCAATGAATTCAAGTGAGGATAACTGTCTAACTGAACAGGAGTCATAGTGTGCAGTGTCTCTTGAAAAACAACTTTCAGCCACCCATCAACGTCAATCATCCTGTTCATGTTTTGTCTCATGCCACCAAACACTTTGCATGTGTTTTTGATTGCAATAAATAATTTATCATAGAGGAAGCATCAAATTACTTCTAGGGGTGTTAATAGTTGGAAGGAAACTTCATGATTTCTCTCATCATTATTTCCAGAAATTCCATTTGACTCAGAAAAAAGTGAATAAGATTTTTTAGCTAAAACTTCACCGTATTTTTTCAAAAAATGTCTTCAATACAACAATATTTTTCATATATTCATTTATCATAAATGTGTTTAGAATCTTCATTTTAATTTGACCTTGAGACAACAGTTACATTTATTTTCGAAAAGAGTTATGGATTACAGCTCATCAATCAAGTTGTACAATACTTCTTCGATCACTGCAATATGCTTTGACCCCTCAAGAAGAGAAGTGATAACTGGGTTTGAGGGTATAAATGTTTTTTATTACCAGTTTTAGACGGTGGAATTATTTATTGGGATGTTATAATCGGCCGGAAAGTTAAAAATCTTAATATTCATACCTCGTGGGTCACATCGATTTACTATTGGTATGTAACGAACCATTGATTGTGAAAGCAAATCACAGGGAGTCGATGAAAACTGTCATAACTATGAGTCATGAAGGTATCGTTGCGTTTTGGCAGGGACTGTTATTAATCGATTGGTATAATGTAAGTGAACTTCAAAGATGATGGGCAAATTAGTTTACCCAAGCTCCCAACGTTTGTGGAAATTTTGGGGTTTTTGTGCCATTTCTTCAAAATTTCCCCTAAATTTCCTCACAATAGGCAAAATTTTCCCCAGAATTTGGAGCTCGGGTTTTGCTGAATTTAATATAAAATAGTGAAAAACGGCTAAGTCTTAACATATAGTTTACTGTCGATAATTTCACAGGTCAGAATCAGGCCTTCACTATATTGTGGCGTAATATTAAACTGTAGTGGCGTACAATTTACAGGAGTTTGTTTAGACTTCGTTACTTATTTAGCAGCCACGTATTTTATTTTCACTGAACATCCTTTAATCCTTAAGTTTTAATTTGGCATTGTAATATTCATAACACTCGCATAACCTCACATGTTAGCATCTATATATTTAATGTATAGCTTGAAACAATATCAGTCTCCTTGTTCTGGCTAAAAATTTTTCAGATAATTAATATGGCTGAAAAAATGGAATTGAACAAAATTAACCTCTTGTTTATGCATAAATTATGCCATTGCGTCATCAAAACTTCTATGAATTGAATATATAAGTCTTCCTCACCATGAACTCAGGCTTTTTTTAAGTAGTAAATCAATTTTTCGTCGTTAATTTTTTAGAATGGAATGATCTATAAAATTTGAGGTTGAAAAGTTTTATTCAAGGTTAGTTCATAAGTCTAAAAATATAAATAAGTACACTGAACAACAAAGCTAAATATATACGTTTATATGTATGTATTTATATGTGAGCGCAAGATAAATAACAAACAAATAAAGTTAGGTTTAGATTGCCAAGCGGTGAACTTGTTAACACAGGTATTTCAGAAATTACAGATTCGAACTATACTGTTCTCAGAACAACCCAAAAACGATAACCTTCTGACAAACAAATATTAAGGCGACATGAGTAAAGAGGTATTATCTATTTAAGCAGAGCCAGAAATAGATCAAAATATTTCATGTCCATCATAAGAGAGTATGCTGACACTTCTCAACTAGATATTTCCAGTTATCGGAGTCTGTTAAGGCTAACATAGTCAAAACTAACTCCAAGTGTTTACAAAGCTATTTATTATATGAAGGTTATGCTATTACAACTTTTACAATCCATTGGTTGCACTGATGATCCCCATGAAGTGTTGAAAAGTAAACTGTATCCGATCACGTTGTCTTACCGACGAGAAGTTAATTTCTATTTGGAATGAAACCACTCAATTTAGAATTATTTTAGTCGCTTAGACTGGATGCAAAAAAGTGACTAAAATTGGTTTGTTTATGGTATTTAACAGTTTTTGGTCCACAGATCCAAATCTTGGCCAGTAAATAATGATACCTTATTAGCTTGATAATGACAGGCCTTCAAAACGTCACATGACTTTAATAAATAACCTTTCCACAATTTCTGACTAAATGTACTGAATTTTCATAATTTATGGACTGTTCATAACTGAAACTAAAACAACCCATGTGGTTATTTACTTTCTTAAACTTTACGTTGGTTTTAAAGCTAACAAAATTAATTTTCGGAAACAAAATAAGGTGCTTTTAGCTCAAAATTTAAATATAAATTATGAAAGATCATATTGAATGACTAAAGTCTATGTCAAAGAAATGATTCGAAATCTTGATTTTTCATCTGTACTTGTAAAAATAATTTAGAAGAGATCAGGAAAGAGAGAGTAAAATCTTAAACTACTTATAATTAAAAGTCATTGAATGAAGCAGAATACAGAAGGGTATTATTCAGTTTAAAACTTAAAATTAAAAATCATTCATCGGCCAACCATGCTTCAAAATCTGACTACTGAGAAATAAGTGCAATATCTATCTTAAAATGCCACGTGTAACTAAAAGTGAGAAAGATATGTTTTAATCATTATCAATTAACAACAACTAGCTCATTAGAATAAAGAAAGCATTTTAAATTCCGGGCTGTAATGTAGCTTAGTTCTGATTATGTAGGTAGCGCTTGATTTTACAAAAACTCACTTTATTTATACTATTTTCACAAATTGAACTGCATTTATTTGTTAATTTCAATGTAATTTATTGATCTGTAGTTACTGTACCATCGTTTTAAAACTACCTATGTGTATAACGATGGTAATTTACAACCAGATTCATGGCTATTCGGCTTTTTCCACTGGAAAAAAGGGGAGATAAAGTATGCGAGACTACATACTATCTTTTTTCTTTAAACTGTGAATGAAATTTTTTCATAATTTAACTCTAGATATATCGGCCAGTTTACACTTGTTTGGTCGTTGACAACTTGAAAGAATTTATTTGCGGATCTGGTAACGGACTATTAATATTTACAATCGATAAACGTATGTCTCTATTTAACTGTTGTAACGTAGTTCACAGTTCATTGTTTCACATGTTTCAAATGATTTTTGACCAAAGAAATCAAACATGAGAAAGGTCATATTATATTTTTTTATTTTGCTAACATCGAACTTGATAACTGTATAGGGGAAACCGGATAAGTATTGCTGAAACTTTTAGTCAGAGCCTGAATAAAATAGACCAAATTAATTTTATTCTTAAAATACATCACATAAACAATGCATCGTCATGGAGGGTGCCTGGAATATTCTATAATAGCTTCTAGTGACAGTATTTATATTTCTCAATGGCTTTATAACACGACTTTCTTGAGTCTGAGTCAATCCTTGTTTGCCTAAATACTTTGTTATTGTTGAAGCATTTGTATATCAACAGGTGAAAATAAATACCAAAGTCAAGATCCAATAATCACGTAAGTACGCTTAATAAATTTAATCAAACACAAGTGCCCTCATTCAGCGTTTTAATCAAAATAGAACATTTCCCAGTTTCAATGGTACTTGACTTTTTTATGTCCCAGACAGATAAAAGATCAAATATATGCATGAGTTTCCAAGTGTAGAACAGTCGTAACGGAAAATAGTTAATTGTTATTACGGTTGAGTATAATGAAATTAAGCTTCTGCCCGAATTGTTGAAAAATCATGGTTATGTTATCAAAATTTGAAATAAGACTCAAATCTGTTCATGTCTTGATATATTAGTCTAAGCTTTAGAGTAATTTTCCGTTACTTGAGACGAAATATGCATTTAGGGACAACGGTGTCCTCGAGGAAAAGTCTTGATGAAAATACGTCCTATCCCCAGTTTCCGTAACAAATTAAGTGTCAAGAAACTAAAGTAAATGTCTTTACCAAAATTTCATTAGTAGCTTGTCACTTCCAGGTTTTCAATGCTCGTATAACAACTATTGGTTGGTGATCTTGATTAAAACTCAAAAGTCTCTACAAACTTATACTGATTAACCCTCGTCTATAAGACACCTTTTCAGACTTTGTTTACGCCAAACCCAGCCGTAATCAAGTCTATGAAGATAAAAGTTAATTTTAATTTTCATGTCTTGAAATCAAAGTATAAAATGAGATTACTGTTAAACATGCTTTTAGATTATTGATTATGAAATTTTATCTTTTGATTAAAAGACCGTTCGACAGGAAAGTTTCTTAATGTTCATGAGAAGAGGCATCTGCAAGGACATGCGGATGTGGTACGTTGTCTAGTCAGCTTTGAAAACCGCATCTTCTCAGGGGGGTAAGTTAGCAAATACTGTAAGTGCATTGTTACATGTTTTGGTTTCAGTTTTTGCCGAAGTGAGAAATCGAATTAAAGATGAAAGTTTGATAAAGTACTGACTATATCCCACATAACCTATGTTCTTAGATTTCTTGGTAATTAGAAGAAAAATATCCGTGAAATACAAGTATTTTTACCAAAGAAACTTGATTGTGTGAAAAGTCAGATTCTGTTATATGTAATGTATTTTACATTGGATAAATCAGGGATTAGAGTTTATTATGATTTTTGCATCTAGTTGTTAGTTTCTGTATAACTTTGGGCTTAAAACGGCATACTAACTATTGCTCTTCTCACAAAACTACCTTTCAACTTGAACAATTAACGTTTGAGTTTCTTAAGAAAAGTGCCTAGTAATATGCAAAAACTGGAAATGTCTAAGCCATGCTCCACACAACTATTTGGCTTTGAATAAACTTGTTTTTTTCCGGTAATATTAATCAAGTTTCTGTGATTATTATCAAAAGAATAAATTAAAAATGAAAGGTAGGTAATAAATGATTTCACATAACAGATTTATTAAAAAACGGTGTAGATGCTCACTAAAAGTATAGCATAAATGTAGCCAGTTCTTGCATATTTTTTTAAAATATTACCAATGATATTGTGATGTTTAGTAGGTAAAGGTGAGCTGTTTCTTAATCGAAAATCCCAAATAAATCAGCATTTATTTTACACTTATTAATCCAGCACGTACAATTTAGAAACAAGAACAAACTACAGCAATCGGATTTGTATCTGTTGCATAAACAGTATTTGATTGCACATAGGAACAGTAAAGAGATAATTTAATCCAGATAACACTGTTCTCCTAAATTTCTAACCAGACGAGTAAGATGCCCCATTATTTACAAATTATTTACGTGATTAAAAACATTTTGCAATTTATGGGAAATATTATCAGTTTTGAAAGATATATTAACTAGTTAGAATTTTAAACAACTAGAAATAAGGAATTAATAAGACCCATTATATTTTAATATTGACACAACTAATAGCAGGGAAATAAATATCCTATCAATCAGTAATAAATATTTTCTTTGGAAAAACTGAAGGCTCTTTAGACTCAATAACTTAGTAAGTGAAACTTGAGCGTTAGAAACCGTGACAATGGGTCGAAATTTCACTGTGAACATAAACACTAGATTTATCCTACATCCAACAAACGAGTCATCAGTAAGACGAAACATGTGCCCTAACTTATAACACGTTGAAATATCCAAAATTTAATTTAAATAACAATAAAAAATAAAGACTTCCTTTGAACTATTTGGGTAAGTACAGTTTAACATATTTTCAAAAATACTGATTTATTCTAAAACGTAAAAAACGTTTTGCCGCTTAAATAGTTTATACAAACACATCTATACCGTAGACATTTTATTAAAGCTTCAACAGATAACACTGTTTCAAATTTTTCGTATAATAAGAAAGTGGTTCGCTTTATTTCCGATACATATTATTTAATGAATAACTATTGTATATGTATTCCGAGTTCAAAATGTGTTATGAAATCACTTTTAATCAATCTCCAAGAAAATCCATTTATTTAACGCCATTTTATTTTAATTTAAAATAAAATCAAGATTTGATGGTCAAATCATTGTTTACGATACATGTGGTAAATTAGATCCAACAACTAGAATTTTACTGAAGATCCCCAGAGCACATGATGGAATCATATCTTGTTTAGTTAAAGCTCATAATGTACATGATCATCAAAAGTTAGTGATCAGTGGAAGTTTTGACAGACATGTAAAAATCTGGAATGATGAGGGACAATTGATGCACACAATTGAAAACTTCAGTAATGTTATAATTAGTAAGTTGCATTTTTTTTGTTACTAGCGAACGCACTGTAATGTGATCAGTTTATTTAAGCTATATGTTAAATACCAGAAAATATTGTTCCTATAAATGTAAGGTCTCGTATTTGTAGATAGTCCGGTATAACTTTAAATTCTACCAAGAATAATTTACGAATAAAAACAAGTTTCGTTATATTTTCTATGTATGATAAATTAATGATCAATCTAGCAGAAGTTCATGTTACAAAGGACACTAAAACTGTCCTTATTTGTTGTTCAATGTGCTAGTGCGTATTGCGTAAATATGACAATTTTATTAGTTTGTATGGGACATTGTTCAAAGATTGCTCTAGTTTGCCTACAATAATAATAATCTATTAAGGTTTGACTGAAATAAACTGTTGGGTTGCTTTAAACAGCTTAGTTACTAATATATTTGATAGAATATTTCAAAGAAACATTAATTCTAATAATTATTTATCAATGACCTGGAACTTTTGCAGCCTTTCATAGACCTTTGAAACTTTGAACTTGACATGATTTTGTACGTAAACATTATCGAGGCTTGTACGACAATTTTCAAGCTTCAAATAATAACTTTTTTCAGTCAAAGTAATACTCTGTTAACCAAATAAGAAATGCATACTGTACATGTAAAAAATGGACTCTGAAAACGCCTGTTTAAAAGATCAATGATGAAAGTTTGCTTGAAGTCCTAATGTAAATGTAATTAAAGTAGATAGTGCTTTTAAATTACAGTGTGGCGTGTGCTACTTATGTAGACACAAGTAGGATATGACGTGAGTCATGAACAGAATGTCTGGCAGCAGAGAAACGAGAAGATCGAACAACAAAGAATGAAGAAACAATGCAATTTGTATGAAAATGGACTCTGAAAACGCCTGTTTAAAAGATCAATGATGAAAGTTTGCTTGAAGTCCTAATGTAAATGTAATTAAAGTAGATAGTGCTTTTAAATTACAGTGTGGCGTGTGCTACTTATGTAGACACAAGTAGGATATGACGTGAGTCATGAACAGAATGTCTGGCAGCAGAGAAACGAGAAGATCGAACAACAAAGAATGAAGAAACAATGCAATTTGTATGAAAATGGACTCTGAAAACGCCTGTTTAAAAGATCAATGATGAAAGTTTGCTTGAAGTCCTAATGTAAATGTAATTAAAGTGGATAGTGCTTTTAAATTACAGTGTGGCGTGTGCTACTTATGTAGACACAAGTAGGATATGACGTGAGTCATGAACAGAATGTCTGGCAGCAGAGAAACGAGAAGATCGAACAACAAAGAATGAAGAAACAATGCAATTTGTATGAAAATGGACTCTGAAAACGCCTGTTTAAAAGATCAATGATGAAAGTTTGCTTGAAGTCCTAATGTAAATGTAATTAAAGTAGATAGTGCTTTTAAATTACAGTGTGGCGTGTGCTACTTATGTAGACACAAGTAGGATATGACGTGAGTCATGAACAGAATGTCTGGCAGCAGAGAAACGAGAAGATCGAACAACAAAGAATGAAGAAACAATGCAATTTGTATGAAAATGGACTCTGAAAACGCCTGTTTAAAAGATCAATGATGAAAGTTTGCTTGAAGTCCTAATGTAAATGTAATTAAAGTAGGATAGTGCTTTTAAATTACAGTGTGGCGTGTGCTACTTATGTAGACACAAGTAGGATATGACGTGAGTCATGAACAGAATGTCTGGCAGCAGAGAAACGAGAAGATCGAACAACAAAGAATGAAGAAACAATGCAATTTGTATGAAAATGGACTCTGAAAACGCCTGTTTAAAAGATCAATGATGAAAGTTTGCTTGAAGTCCTAATGTAAATGTAATTAAAGTAGATAGTGCTTTTAAATTACAGTGTGGCGTGTGCTACTTATGTAGACACAAGTAGGATATGACGTGAGTCATGAACAGAATGTCTGGCAGCAGAGAAACGAGAAGATCGAACAACAAAGAATGAAGAAACAATGCAATTTGTATGAAAATGGACTCTGAAAACGCCTGTTTAAAAGATCAATGATGAAAGTTTGCTTGAAGTCCTAATGTAAATGTAATTAAAGTAGATAGTGCTTTTAAATTACAGTGTGGCGTGTGCTACTTATGTAGACACAAGTAGGATATGACGTGAGTCATGAACAGAATGTCTGGCAGCAGAGAAACGAGAAGATCGAACAACAAAGAATGAAGAAACAATGCAATTTGTATGAAAATGGACTCTGAAAACGCCTGTTTAAAAGATCAATGATGAAAGTTTGCTTGAAGTCCTAATGTAAATGTAATTAAAGTGGATAGTGCTTTTAAATTACAGTGTGGCGTGTGCTACTTATGTAGACACAAGTAGGATATGACGTGAGTCATGAACAGAATGTCTGGCAGCAGAGAAACGAGAAGATCGAACAACAAAGAATGAAGAAACAATGCAATTTGTATGAAAATGGACTCTGAAAACGCCTGTTTAAAAGATCAATGATGAAAGTTTGCTTGAAGTCCTAATGTAAATGTAATTAAAGTGGATAGTGCTTTTAAATTACAGTGTGGCGTGTGCTACTTATGTAGACACAAGTAGGATATGACGTGAGTCATGAACAGAATGTCTGGCAGCAGAGAAACGAGAAGATCGAACAACAAAGAATGAAGAAACAATGCAATTTGTATGAAAATGGACTCTGAAAACGCCTGTTTAAAAGATCAATGATGAAAGTTTGCTTGAAGTCCTAATGTAAATGTAATTAAAGTGGATAGTGCTTTTAAATTACAGTGTGGCGTGTGCTACTTATGTAGACACAAGTAGGATATGACGTGAGTCATGAACAGAATGTCTGGCAGCAGAGAAACGAGAAGATCGAACAACAAAGAATGAAGAAACAATGCAATTTGTATGAAAATGGACTCTGAAAACGCCTGTTTAAAAGATCAATGATGAAAGTGTGAAGTCCTAATGTAAATGTAATTAAAGTAGATAGTGCTTTTAAATTACAGTGTGGCGTGTGCTACTTATGTAGACACAAGTAGGATATGACGTGAGTCATGAACAGAATGTCTGGCAGCAGAGAAACGAGAAGATCGAACAACAAAGAATGAAGAAACAATGCAATTTGTATGAAAATGGACTCTGAAAACGCCTGTTTAAAAGATCAATGATGAAAGTTTGCTTGAAGTCCTAATGTAAATGTAATTAAAGTAGATAGTGCTTTTAAATTACAGTGTGGCGTGTGCTACTTATGTAGACACAAGTAGGATATGACGTGAGTCATGAACAGAATGTCTGGCAGCAGAGAAACGAGAAGATCGAACAACAAAGAATGAAGAAACAATGCAATTTGTATGAGCTTGAAGTCCTAATGTAAATGTAATTAAAGTAGATAGTGCTTTTAAATTACAGTGTGGCGTGTGCTACTTATGTAGACACAAGTAGGATATGACGTGAGTCATGAACAGAATGTCTGGCAGCAGAGAAACGAGAAGATCGAACAACAAAGAATGAAGAAACAATGCAATTTGTATGAAAATGCAAGAACAAAAGGATTCTGAGTCATTTGAGACAATTGATGAACAATTTGCAAATTAACGATTTAATATATGGTTGTTGGGTTTTACTGACTAGTTCTGTAATTTGTTAATTACATTCGGTTGTCCCCCACCTGTGATTTGTTCATTACAACAGGACCATAAAGAGGCAAGTTAAGGGTACATGCCCGTAAGCTTGAAAGCATATATTCAATGTATCCGTCAAGAAGAGCTGATTACGTTCTCTACATCGTACTAAAGCGACATATTAGTGACTCAACTATGAATACGAAATCCTGATCAAGACGTTCTGACTTTCTGTAGTTATGTTGACAGAAAATGAATACTCTGGTAAATATTTACCATATAAATTAAAGCTTCACTATCAAATCATCTAGCTAAGAGAATATAGTACAACCAAAGGCATTTACCTGAGTTACCAATCTTCCTCATTATCCATAGGTCTGTTATTCTGATATTTTAGAACAAAGTTAAAAAGTTATTTAATTTAAAAAAAAAAACTTATCAAAGATGTCTTGATTTTGCTACACAGAGTTAAAATGAAAACCTGCTTGTTATAATTTATTTTGGCTTTATGTAAGTTTAACATACTCTTAATTCAGTATATTAGAGTCACAAATGACATAATTACAATCGTGAATTGCTTTGAGAGTAGAAAGTATCTTATGTAGTAAAGAATGGTTAACTTCCTGTAAAGTTATTAAACAATACTATTCTATTCTTTATATATGATTTATTACGTGATGGACTTTTTAATGTTTCAATTCAATTAACTATAGGCATAGCTCATATCCCCACTACTGATACATTTTGGGTCACGTCAGGAAGTTGTCATGCTAGAATATTTGATGTTCAAACAGGTGAAGATGTGAGTGTAATATCTAATAATTAGAATCCATAATTTGAATGACAAAATAATTAGGCTTAAATAATCAAAATGGTGATAATAAATGTATTTTTTTGTTATACCTTAACGAGTAGAAAATTATATTCCTGATGTTTTGTGACTTAATGTAATCCACTTCTTCACAGTAAATAAACATGTCAGACTATTTAGGTAAATTACTCGCTAAGCATATAATATACAGCTTCTAATGTAAGCAATTCTCTGAAAAATATAGTTTTTCTTTAAATTTGAACATTCCGTTCACAAATCAAGCCAGCCTAAACTAGAGAACCACTTTTCTAATTCGGTTCGACCTCATCTTAACAATTTCAGAGATAGAAAAACTACATTCGGTCAAACTGTTTATTAAAGTTGGTCAGATTTTTCGACCGGAAATTAATAATGATATAAATGTTGAGGTTACAGTTTTACTCCTGATAAGTTAGCTGTTTTACAGAAATATCTAAAACACTATATACAAATAGCTAATATTTAAAGCAGCATTTTTAGTGAATGACATCTTGAACTCTGTGAACGAATGGTTAAAAAGTGAAATACTCGCTTAAATCAGTACGTGAAACACTGAAGTAAACTTCAGGAGATGACCTTTTCTCATGACAGTTATCAGATCACTACAATCTTGGAGGTCACTTTCTTTCTGTTTCCACAACATGATTTAAATTTATTTGGGAATTTTTACATTTTGGCATCAAACATTACAGTTAAAGTTTTTGAAAGTCCTAGAATTTAAAAAATGAAAGTCTTAATCGTTATCTGGTTTTTCATGATAATTCTTCCAAAAAGTATTAGATTTTTGTAACCAGTCATATAGACATAATGGATCTATTTCAACCTCAGTGATATTTGATACCTCTTAAGTTGTTCATTCATTTGTGACACCACTTCGCATTTATGTCTTGTTTTCGAATATATCACTTTATTTGGATGACAACTATTTAGAAATGGTAATGGTGCCAAATTCACAATTTAAAAATGATAGATTTTGATTACTATGCCTAAGTTTTACAACATTACTCTTGTTTTGTTAGGTAACAGAATATGTTAATACTTTTATGAATTGGGAAAAACGTCCTTACCAGTTACGTTTGATCACTTTCTGCCCAGACCTAAATATGATAGTTGGTAAGTTTTAGCAATAGTAGCAGTTAGGAAAATATATAAAATCTTACGTTTTTTTTGGATAACTTTTATAACTTTTCATAAATTTATTTGTGGTATGCAAGAATTTTGACTTTTCTTCTTGTCATATCAAGAACATATAATAGTCGTGCAGTAATTTTCGGTTGAAACAAAGTTTCATGTTTATTTAGTTTACTCAAAACCGTCGAGATTAAAACTGGAAATTAGTAATATAAACTGATATGACTAGCAGTCATAACTGGGAATGAAAATTACTCATAACAACAAAGTTCGTGAAAAAAACATTATATAACCAAAGTCATCAAAATAGTCACAGATGAACAACTGAAAAAACTCAGGCTACAACTACAAAATGAAGTGAAATTAATAAAATGTGTTAATTTATAAGGCATGTATTATCCTGTTGTTAATATTCAAGAATAGGTTTTGATATGAATATTTTGGTATGTGAACCTTTAAAATTGAATATCTTACCCCTCTCCTTTCTGGACTCGATAGTTCATGGAATAACTCATTGCTATTTAAAGCGATAGTTAATGTATTCGTGTCTTTAAGTGAACATGAGCATGCTCAGACGACGAGTTCGCAAGCACGCGTTCCGATGTATTCTGGTAGCTTCAATTTAAATGTGATAAATAATACATTAATAATAATAAAGTAGTTTAATTAAAAGACATGATCACTTGAAATGTTTTCTTTTTAAATCAACTAATCAATTAATAATTACGGAACACCATACAGTGGGAAGAAGACAGTCACCTAATAAATTCGGGATTATTTTTAATTAATTGAGTGATATCAGAGTGATAATCTCTAGATGAGTCATTGGAATTAGTTACATGTTTTTGGACTGAAAAAAGATACATTTTTTAAAAAGTTACCAATAGGTGATTCAAGATGTTGAACTCATGAGTCAATTGAACCTAGATCACCATGGAAAACTGGACAGCCGTTTGGTCCTATTAAGGGACTCCTAGAGGTATTTCCTGGAGTTCTAATGAAAAGGCGTGACCAGTGGAGTTCAACCAGGTCGTGGATTGGTTGAAGTTAGACATTAACACCATTCGATACCGGCTCAGTGGTCTAGTGGTTAGGCGCTCGCGCGCGAGGCGGGATCGTGGATACGCATTGCTGAGGAGTCCCATACCAGGACAAAACGGACATCTAGTGCTTCCAGGTTTTCCATGGTGGTTTAGTTTCAAATGACTCATGAATTCAACTATTAAATTACTATAATATCCACGAAAACCCTTCTCTGATTAAAAATGTACTTGCTTGTGGCTCAAAATAACTTTCGAAACGGAACAGATGAATTCAATTTTTTAACAATTTGAAGAGTTGCTTTCACAAATCAGATTTTATTGCTATAAATATGGATACGCGAATAATGCCTTCAAAACCATGAAGTTTATACTTATTTAATATATGATAAATGGCAGTTTACATACTACCCAAAGTAGATACAGTCACACCAGTCTATTTTACAAAAAAACCATCTGACATTTTCCTTCTCATTTCTCTGGATTTCAGTTGAGAGGAATCTTATTTGTGACATTTAGCAGATATTTACATTCTGAGATACATGATGTAACTGTAGTTGATGAATAGTTTAATTCCTTTTTCTGTTCCCTATAATCATCCAAGTGTACTTGTATAAAATCATATTTCTCCAGTCTTTTACATATTTCATTTACGAATTGACATAAATACCTCCAAAATGTTATGTAACCTTTGTTTATTTATAACTAATGACTGATAATAATTTTATGTTGAATATATTTTTCAAGGCTCTACAAGTCGTCAGTATTTAATGGTCTGGAAGTACAACAGCGAGTCAAGTGCATTAACACTTAAAACAGAAAGTGGAATTCAGTGTTTGTGTGCAAGTAAATTAATACTTATTATTTTCGTACTAATTCATTCAAAAGTCTAAATGGTACATACTTTTACTATAAGTCTGCTAGGAATAAAAATTATATCTACTATTCAACAACATAAATGCTTCAACTACCAGGCTTTGGTCACAATCATTATAATACCACTCACTTAAAATTATGGAAGGCTAAGAAAAATTCAAATAGTCAAAAAAGATCGTTCAAAAGTTGAATTTGTTTGAGAAAAAAAACTAACAACTTACGGTAAGGCTATCGTTAATACCATATTCCACTTACATCTTTTTGGCTTATTATATTCTCATCAAAATTTCTGTGTAAGATTCTAAATAATTCTGTATATGCGTATGATTTGTAAACAAATTTGCCTATAGTATTAACTGATGGGGTTCCATTTTATTGAGAGGATTCAGTCATACGGCGCTCTATAGAATGTGTTAACCTTTACATTAAAAACAATAGTAATATTCATTTAGTCGAATCATGTGAAATTTATTTTTTCATCGTTGACTAGAATCAGTTGGATGCCTACTGAATACTAAGAACCAATGATCATCCGTCTTGTTCAAACCAAAAATTACTTAGCAGTAGCTATGGTCATCCTGATGTGATCAAACCTAACATCTAAGAGTGCTCTAATAAACATCTGATATTGTGTTATGGAAAAATACAATGCACATGTTCTGCTATTTTTCAACTCGACAAAATGAAAGTTTTTGAAGCCCAAATATTTAAAAAAGATTCACTGGTAAAAAATATTTATGAATACCTGATTATCCATTAGATAATTTACGATATCTGTATGATATCACCATTTCTACCCAATATCAATGACATAATGTTTCATTAGATGTAAACGAAATACGCATTCTCTTGAATTTAATATTCAGGATGTTACTACATTATATATATTGAATAATTTTTCTAGTTAGCGTTGTTTTAGCGAGTTAGTTTTCTACTGGATGGGGTCGCTAACCTCATACCCAACCCTCCTCCTTTATCCGGGCTTGGGACCGGCAGTAACCTCCGGGGGGACTAATGACTTTATGTTTTCTTCATCAAGCCATTTTAAACTTATATTTGAGTTTATTGAAAAAATTTACAGACGGTTGATCACCGATTTTAAGCTGTATTATGCTATAAAGAAAGGAAATGTATTCCTACATTAGTCAAATTTATTGTGGGTACATTTTTACCACCCTATATATGTCATAGTGATAACAAGTTCTTTTCTCTAATCAAAAGTAGATTATTAACATCAATAACTCACTTATAGCATACTTTAAGCTTAAAGGTTAGTTTTTGAGTCTGTCCAATACATCCTTTGAGGTCTAAAAAATTTTTTTTCCATGTAAAATTACAAAGAGAAATTTTTAATTCTTAAATTAAAACATTTATGATGCCTGTTGAATAATTTAACTATTAAATGTAAATAATTATGAATTTAATGTAGTTTAATCCAAGTGATAAATTTAAATAAATGAAATTCTCTTTTAAAATGTAATTTAATTTGTCATATGTTGAATGACTCATAGCTTAGTTTATAATTATGTTTGTTTATGTTAAAGGTTACAAACCACCCTTTTCAATATTTTCTTCTGGGTCCAATAATCATCTTTCCAGATGGGAACGTAAAGGTCAAACCCATTTCTCATATGTGTACGTGTCTTTTTTGTTGTTAATTATTTAGTGGTTAGTAATGTGTCGATTGGAAATGTTATAATCGTTTTTTAATTTTTATTAATGTAAGACACTTATAAGAGCGATTTTAAAAAAAAAACTCTTATTCTGAGTTAAATAAATGATAGATTTCAGTTATATGTTTACCAAATATGAAACTGAAGTGTACCCATTTTTAAATAACTGTGTTTATACATAGGTCGTATATCACTTACTTATTTACGCCTGTTACTCCCAATGAAGCAGAGGCCGCCGACCAGCATTCTTAAACCCACTCTGTCCTGGGCCTTCTTTTCTAGTTCCATCCAATTCTTGTTCATTTTTCTCATATCTATCTCCATTTCTCGGCGTAATGTATTCTTTGGTCTTCCTCTCCTCCTTCGACCTTGAGGATTCCATATGAGGGCTTGTCTTGTGACGCAGTTCGGTGCTTTCCTCAATGTATGTCCTATCCACTTCCAGCGCTTCTTCCTGATTTCTTCCTCCACTGGGGTCTGATTTTTTCTCTCCCACAGTAGGTTGTTGTTAATAGTGTCCGGCCAGCGGATCTGAAGTATTTTGCGTAGACAACTGTTAATGAACACCTGTATCTTCTGGATGATGGATTTCGTAGTTTTCCAGGTTTCCGCCCCATACAGTAGAACTGTCTTGACATTTGTATTGAAAATTCTGACTTTGGTGTTGGTTGCCAATTGTTTTGAGTTCCAGATATTCTTCAGTTGTAAATGTGCTGCTCTTGCTTTGCCAATCCGTGCCTTCACATCTGCATCAGATCCACCGTGTTCATCGATGATACTGCCCAAATATGTAAAGGTTTTTACATCTTCCAAAGCTTCTCCGTCAATTGTGATTGGATTGGTGCATGCTGTGTTGTACCGGAGAATCTTGCTTTTCCCTTTGTGTATATTGAGACCTATTGCTGCTGAGGCTGCAGCTACACTGGTTGTCTTCTCCTGCATTTGTTGTTGCGTATGCGATAGAAGAGCCAGATCATCTGCGAAGTCTAGATCATCCAATTGCATCCTAGCTGTCCACTGTATCCCGTGCTTCCCTTCAGATGTTGACGTCTTCATGATCCAGTCGATCATCAGGAGAAAGAGAAAGGGTGAGAGTAAGTAACCTTACCTGACACCGGTCTTTACTTCGAACGACTTTGTCAACTGTCCTCCATGCACGATTTTGCAGTTTAATCCAGTGATCCGGTGAAGTCCATGTGGTTTTGTGTATGCGTTTATGTGGTAATATAGTCCCGCCTATGACCAGTTTATTGAAAGCACATAGATATGCAAATCTCTCACCATTTTCGTTCCTTTCTCCTAGTCATTCCATGTCGTCCCATGATGTCTTCATATCCGGTGTTGTCAATTCCAACCTTGGCACTTAAATATCCCATCAGAATGGTCAGGTCCTTTGTTGGGCACTTCTCGACGATTGACGGCAGCCTATTGTAGAATTGATCTTTAGCGTCTTCATTGTAGTCGTTGGTAGGCGCGTAGCATTGGATGACGTTCATTGTAATCCCCGTTTTCTTTGTTTTGAAGAAGGCTTTGATGATCCTTGGTCCATGAGATTCCCATCCTATAAGTGCATTTTGTGCTTGTTTGGACAGCATCCATGCAACTCCTTGTGTATGTGGGGCATTTTCTTGTTCATGTTCGGAGTGTAACAGCAGCTCCCCTGAAGCTAGTCGTTGTTGTCCAACTTGCGTCCAATGTGTTTCACTGATCTCAAGCACCTCTAAATTGTATCTCGTCATTTCTGCAGCAATTTGGAAAACTCCCACATTGTGCGAGCATTCCATGTACCTAAGTAAATGGTTGCTCTGGTTGTCAGAAGGGGCATCGGCCTCGTGACTTCCGAAGAAAGTCGGCTTTCATCATGAGGCGTCATAACTCTTCGACATGAAGATCTTCTGACTCCCAGGGGAGAGTTTAAGTGGTCCGAATAATTTTTTCTGGTTGGCGTTTTTTAGCGAGTTAGTTTTCTACGGGATGGGGTTGCTAACCTCATTCCCAACCCATCTCCTTTATCCGGGCTTCGGACTGGCAGTAGCCCTAGAGGGAATTAGGCGGAGTTAGGTCGTATATCAGTGATGTAATATCACATATTGTGTAAGGTATGATGTTTTAATCTGAGTTTTGAACGTCCTGAAAGTATAGAATCTACTAGTATTTGTAAATTATTTCAAATGTTCTGAAATCTACTTTTAAACAGATTTTTTTGATGACTTGTTTACATTCTTTAATAGAAGTGTCAATACCAAAGTTTGATTCGATATTGTCGAATAAATTGGGCATTGGGTAGATTATCAGTAATAGAAATGAGTTATTTGTATAATCTCAAATGGGAAATTATGTTTGAAACATTTTCTGACCTATTGTAAGCCACTACGAAATTAATCAACACAGGTTGATATAGTATTTCGTCTAAGGCAATTCTGTGTGTGACCTGTTATATATATTTGTCTGCTAATAGATATGAAATATGTGATATTTCATCAAAACTATAATATACTGACGACTTTGAGCGAATTATCAACCGAAACACGTCTTAGTTACAAAACAATTAATAACAAAATGTATGAAAACCGCTGTAGAATAATGAATTTGATATGAATAATTAACTTGTACATGTCAAATTATTCATTATGGTAAAGGTGAAAAAGGTAAAGTTTACATGATGTATGTCGGGCTAGCGTTGTGTGTTAAGGTTTTAACCCTATAGGGTTTTCATCACCAATTGATATCAGCTATAATGCATGAAGGTTTAGGCTTAAGAATAGGAGTTAAGTAAGAGTTCTGTGTTGAAATTACGAATAAAAGTTAATGTTTTCATCTGAAATTGATATCAGCTATAATAAAACCATGCTTTGCAACCTTTTCATTTATTTAGGATAGATATTTAGAGTCAGTAGTTAGTGTGGAGAAATACTATCTAGCTGCAAAAACCTTTGACTAGGATTTGAATTAAATCAAGTATTTTAACGTATAATACACCTTTGAAGTAGGTAATTCTTGTAATGTAGATTGAACACCATATAATATACACTATTTGGTTGCGTGGTAGATGTCATGTCAAGTACATGCATATTAGAAGCCAGATATTCCCGACTCTCATTTTTTTTCATAATAACATATAAGTTGTCTTGCACTGGGCTTTCAGTTTTGTGAAAAAATTGGAAATGGGTTATCTTGATCGTAACTGGTTCTCACACGGCCGACAGTACAGTACAGTACTTTTACATATATTTCTAATGTGGGAGACTAGAGTTAGAAATAATTAGTATGTTCGGTAATAGTATGATCTGTGAACAGGGTTATGCTTGTGGTTATTCGGATAAATGGTCCATGTTTGATGGCTGGTAAGGTTGTCTTTTCTCTCAGACGGGGTATAGTTTAGCAATATTTAAAAAGTTCTAATTACTTGCCTCTATTGATAATGGGAGTATTCATTTCGAATTATTTCCTAAATTAATAATATCAATATGATGATTATTGAAAATAGTTTTTACTGATTTTCTAGTTCGACAGGATAATTTGGAGGTATTTTCATGTAGCTTAAGGGTTCTTTGGGCAAATCATTTCACGAAAGGATTTCGCATTATATATTTCATTATAGACTACACATCCTAGTATGTGGACACAATTCTGTGTAGAGGTGATAGGGATTTTTTCTTCAATTTAGATTAAAGTAATTTAACGCGTTACTTGTTTGATAAAAAAAACTTTACTTTGTGTGATTTAAGAACTCTCTGTAGTTCTTCTGTTTTGTGATGACGGTAAAACAGAACTACTTTCCAAAAGCACGATATTCATTTAATTTTTTATTATTCAACAAAACAATATTTCATTTTAATATATTTTCAATAATATTCACAGGAAAGTTCTTAAATTGTTTAATGTCAATTATATTTTTCTATTCTTTTTGAAACTACAAAAAATGATTCCAATCAAATGGTTTATAATCTCTCAAATAAAACTCTAAGTAAACATGAAATCACTCTAATGGAAAAAGTTTCAAGTTGTCTAAAACGCAGCCAAAAATACACTAACAAAATAAGAATTGAGGTGGATGGGTAAAAGAAAATTGTATTGATGAACTTTGTATGTAATATTCATAAGATACTATATATGGACCTTTCTTATTGTGATTGGTTGTAAATCCTACTACTTAAAACCGCAAACACCATCTTTCAAAATCCATTAGACTAATAAATAGAGACAGAAACTCATCTACATAACCTAAACTGACAGAAAATGTTTCTATGGGTCAGTTTTGTGTTTAGATTTGAAGTCAAATTATAATATAAATTTTGGCCGCATTGTTCAAAGCAACTTGCAGGTTTATAGATAAAGTCAGGTTTTCAAATTGGGCTTTTCTAATTTTGATGAAAATATTGTTTATCGGGAATTCTATCACACCTAAAGAACGGATACATTTACCATTCTCATAATTTCTATCACTGAAACAGTATATTTCAGTCATGAACGATTCACATCAGTAAGTTGTCTTGAAATTTGAATACTGTCGAGTTTATTATTCTCATTATAGCTTCAATTTTCTATTTTAGTCAACAACAAGAGATGATACACGAATCAATTGATAAAAAATTATCAGAATGGTTACAAGAGAAATTACGTACACAAGCTGTTCAGACAAAAGAAATAGAAAAGTTAAAAGCATCATTACCCAAAAT
Source organism: Schistosoma spindalis (assembly GCA_946903255.1). Taxonomy (NCBI): domain Eukaryota; kingdom Metazoa; phylum Platyhelminthes; class Trematoda; order Strigeidida; family Schistosomatidae; genus Schistosoma; species Schistosoma spindalis. The sequence goes on along the minus strand of OX336420.1, from coordinate 41,603,895 downwards.
GTTATTATTACCCAATAAAAGTAATATATATACAGCTAAACGGTCAATGACTGCCTATACATATCCTCAAAATAAATTACCAACCGGAATAAAATCTAGACAAAATACAGTGGTTATGATCAAATGTCAAAACTCAATTACTTATAATACAAAAGAAGTAGTACTTAACAAGGTAGAAAAATTTGCTATTATTTTGCTTCAAAAATTTATTTCTTGAAGTGACTTTTTTCATATACTTTGGTGATAATATTTAATAATAATAATAGTAATGGTAATAATGATAATAATGGTAGTATTTAACAGAGATATGCCTGGACTTTGAAAAAACCTGTAATTTCTCGTCCGTATAAAATGATATTATTAGCTAGTTATATATTTCATAAATGGAATAGGTAAGACATCAGAATAACAAATTATCCAATGATCAGTTATTCATTAAACAACTGAAGTGGAACTTCCCTATTCTGAGTAGGTCAATACTAATGGATAAAATACATCTACAGTTTTATTTTACACTGCATGCAATTTATAAGTCAAAATGAATTGTTTGGTGAAAATGTTACCAAATACTTTTGATTAATACAAATACAATGAGTTCATTTCTGCGAACTGTCAAATATCACTGTAATAAAAGGAAACTTATTTATCTTACAACAAAAAGTAAATACTTCAGTTTTTTAATATGTCATTATTACTCAGATTCATGTATTACAGAATGAATATAAGACGAGAAATGGTGCTTGAAATAAGCATCTTGTTATGAATACAGTAAAACCAATTTGTTGATTTTCAATCTAAAACGAAATTTAAGTCTATAATTTTTGTATTCTCAATTAGTAATACTATGTTAAATGGATCAGATTTCCTGATTCACAATCAATTCATTTATTCATGCAAAAACAAAAAGTCTGTTACAACAGTATAAAAACAAAATGATTGAATCTAGTTATCTTAATATTTTAGACTATTAGAAGCATTTCGACACTGAAGTATATTTGTAAACAACATTTAAACTCGAAGTCGTATTCACCTAAAATTCACATCGGTTATAGATCTTTGTTTGAACTATTAAATAATTAGTTGATAGTGAATTATACTGTTAATCAATTAGAAAAAAATTTAGAGACGTAGGTAATGAAAAAACAAACAGAGTTTATAAATCTCGAAATAATTCTAGATTTAAAAGATATTATCTATTTAATGGATTTGATTCAGTATTTGTTGAGAAAGATGACAAAGAAACTCAACTTATTATTTCAATCTACTCATGTCGAGAATTATGGGAGTAGAATTTTAGTCCTCCAACTCAGGGCAACAAATGAAACACTATCACATTATTTTCTAGTCCCTTCTTTTCGGCCCAAGTAATTTATATATTGGATACTCAGTTCGATTGATGATAAGCTTACTATACAAAGTTCTTAGTTCGTTTAAAAATGCAAAATTCCAAGTATAGTCAATTACAACTAATTAGTTATTTCTTACTTGCATATCCAATAAACAGTTTGTATATTTAACTGATAATTCACCAGATGCGGGTAATCTGTTCTTGATTCTCTGATAAATTAATAAATCTGAGGTCATTAAGTTGACACGATGCACAATGTATTCCCATAGAGATAACATCATATAAGTAATTAATTTACCAAGATACTTTCTTGATAACTAAAAACCAAGGCTATGTTATCCATTTTTCAAAGAACCAATAGTTAGTTCATGAAGCAAAGACGGCCTACTAAGTTTCGGTGGCCTTGTATCTTTCATCTGTTCAAATGACCATATGAATCCAAGCACATTAGGTTCTTAATGAGACAAGTTTCACTTTGTATGCCTTCAAACTGTACTTCATGATTAAGTAAAGAACAAAGAGTAAGTTAGTACTTATCAACCAGTTGATACAAACTCAGCATATTATAATTACTCATAAAGTCCCATTTATCATTCTCTGTACCTCCATATTCAACCCTTTATATAAAGCGGAAGCCGTAAAAATCCACGTAAATAAATGTTTGTACGACTTGTTTGTTAATCCCAGTCATTTGCTTAATTCCTAGTTTATACTTTTCTATTTTTATTCTTTTACCTACTCATCCAGTTTTTGTCATGAACCAATTAACTACTATATTATGAAATCAATATTAGTTATGGATAACACTGAAGTTAGATTTTTATTTTCATTTGATTAACCAGAGTTCGATTGTTTTTAATTTTATATTTAAATGTAAATCCAAGATGGGTGTGTTATTGAAAGGAAGTATTTCCTTAACCAATTACCTTATACTGTCTGGATGGAAGTTGTTTACTTACAGAATTATTACACAACAAATACGAAATTTACTCACGTTTATTTTCTTTTACTCTTAAAGGTTAGTAGGATTGTGTTGAAATAAGTTAAGCGTATATGGGAAAAATAATGAGCTTGCTAATTATGTGCTTTTAGATATGCAAAGACAAATCCGATAATTGACTAGGTTTTTTCTTAGAGTTTTTACTGCAAGTGTATAAATTAGCGTCTAGACGAATCAATAAACTGAGTCTTTTGTTAACAGATACCCACTGTGGGGTTACAGATACTTAAATGTGTAGGCATATCTGCCATCATTTTAGAAAACCAACGTTAAGTTATTTTCGACTGAAATACTGTGGGTGGGAAAAAGAGTTCGTGTATTTATTAAGCAATTAAGACATGAATAATCGCTTAACTAGACGGTGTAAATGACTAGATCAAGAAGAAAAATATTTTGGATAGTATGTTTGGCATGTTCGTACAATAAAAATATTCAAGTTCACAGTTAACAATACGAACTGACTTTATCTGGACATTGGGTATTTGGTAGCATGTTTTGTCTTGATATGAGACTTCTTAGCACTCAACTTTGAGATCACGTCAATAACGTCCAATGATTTGAAGTTTAGACATCAGCTGCTAAGTTTGAACTACTTGGATCAGGCACACTCTGAGTTACGACGCACAATGCTGATCGTCTCCACAGTAAAACAAGAAACTGTTCAATGCTTCATGATGTTTGTTTGGGCAAAGTCAATTCTTAATCTAAACTAAAAAATTAAACAATGCCCACAAAACTACTAAGCTAATATCTTAATTCTGATGAACCATGAATTATATAAAGCTGCAGATGTTATCAAAAAACTGTTTGTACAGTATCATTGAACAGAACTGTTTGAATCAATCCTATTTTGAATTCAGGATTTCTGCAGACATTTTAAATTTCATCTGTCAAACATTTTTTATTTTACAATGAAATAAGAAAGTATAACAGTTAATCGATGTTACACAAACTACTTAAAAAAACCAGATAACTCAGTACAACGAATTACGGAAATGTTGTGCTAATGAAAATTCAGCATACTTCTTCAGCTTAGATAGTTTTTATATTTCACAGAAACAGCTTGGAAAATTTAAATTAGAGTTGATTAGAGTCCAGACTACATATATAACTGTTTAATTGCATAAGCAATAATTTTAAGTAGTTTTATAGTTTCATTTACCTTTATCTTGTTGTTATGTGTACAGCAATCAACAAGGGTAAATTAAGTATACAGTCTTAGTTGTATATCACAAGGAAATTGACAAGAAGTTTTAATAAAAAATTGGTTAACTTGTAGTATCTTTAAAACAATGTACTTTACGTTCAAACCATTCATTAATAATCTCTTCATTATAGTATTTCATAAACCGATAATATGAAAATTATTCCGGTTTGTACTTTTACAGTTAGGGAAAAGTAAATGATATTTGATAGAGAATGCTAACTAGTTTAATATAAAGCATCATAGCATAAAAGTCATATTCTCAAGCAATAAGTACAAGGTGCATACTTATCAATAATGATTCAAATTAAATTCTGAATATTAACTCAGTCCTTTACTACTACTACTAATAATAATAATATAAAAGTGCATTCATTTCCCTTATTATACTAATACTTACATCGTCAATAATAAGATATGCATAAGAATTAGGACCATGTGACAAGTGTCCAGTTTTCAACAGAAATATTTAAGAACTCCAACAGAAACCTCTTTACACAGCTTTTTTTTAGTAACTTTGATTTACAAATCTACCCAAATTATGCTGGACGCTGGTAAAAGGTTCTTTTTATGATAGGAATATTTTATGACCATGATTAAACATTTTGAAAAGTATAATTTCATGAGTTTTAAAGTGGTATTTTAGACACAGGTTATTTCCTATAAATAAAATATCTAAAACAGAATGTTTCTATATACTAATACGCTGCAACCAAACAATTAATAACAGGTGAATATTCCAACCATGAATTTATCTTCTTAGTTGCGAAAAAACAGAAACAAGAACAAACATTCTAGCAGAATAGCATGAATTCATTTTTATTTCGTTGGTTCTCGTCAGATGTTTACAACCTGTGATATTTAAAATTATAATTACATAATGTTTAAATTACTTACATGAAAGAGTTTGGTTGGAAGTTATATTGAAGACATATTCGTATAGTACAGCAAGAGCGTAAATAAATTTAATAGACTGAACATTGTAAATATATACCTTATATAAAGAACATTGTGACAACAGTTCAAAGGGCTAGAAACAAGTAAACATTGATAGGAATAAAATGAGTAGACTTCAGTTGATAAAATAAGATTAAAAACAATTTTTTTTGGAAGATAGTTGGAATGAAACTCAATGATGTGATAAGTGCAAAAAAGAGTTTAAAGAAAAAGAAAAAATATTAAGATACAGCGAAGGAATATTAGTCACCAAGGCAAGGAAAGATTAATAACCATTTCCTTTTGAACACATAAATCAGGTTTTTGGCGTCTGATAGCAACTACTTCAGCAAACTTCAGAAGACTGGAGTTTAGCTGCTTACTAATCACCTTGAACGATTGTAGGGTATCGACCTGATGTCCTGTATCAAGGAGATGTTTGGCGATTGCACTATTAGAAGTCTTTCTTTCTCTTGTTCTGAGGCTTTTTGGAACATGTTCAAAAAATCTGAGATATGCCCTTCTTTCTGTTCGGCCAATGTAGCTGCTTTGGCAGGTACACGTAAATTTATAAATACAATTGGCGGTAACATGAAATGAATGCTTATCAACCTTTGATTGAGTTGTTGAACATGTTGTTTTATACAGAATTAGAAGTTTGGTCGCCGGATAAGTTCTGGCTAGCGCAGTATTCAGTCTCCTGTTGATTGTGTTTGCAACATCATCACCTTTGAAGTTAAGATTTATAGTTGTTGGTTTCTTATTGACCGTAATTACTTCAGTATTGTTTTCTTTACGCTTTCTATATTTGTCAATAAACTTTCGTGGGTAAAAGTTGTCTCTTAAGCATTTTTGCACGTTCATCAATTCTTCTTCCAGTTTGCCAGTGGTACATATCCTTTCTGACCTATAAAATAGTGTTGCAACTAATGCCTTCTTGTAACTGAGTGGACAAAAACTATTGGAATTCAGATAAAGGCCATTACAAGTACTTTTTCGATAAACCGAACGTTAGACTATTCCGTCTCTCCTACGTTTTATAGCAACATCAAGAAAGTGGAACATGTCATTCTCTTCGTGTTTCATAGTAAAATGTATGTTAGGATGAGTGTTATTGAAGAGTTTTAGCAGGCGGATTGCATGCTGTTTATTGTTACAGACAATAAACGTGTCATCAGCATATTTGAAATATTCCGTCGTTTCGCTAATCGCCAGTTTGAGCACCATGTTTTCAAGATACCCCATAAAAATATCTGCCAGAATTGGACCTAGTGGACTTCCCATTGCTACGCCATCGATTTGACGATATATGGTGTTATTAAACTGGAATTGAACGTCTGTTGTGCACATTAATAGTAGTTTTTCGAATTCCGGGGCTGGTAAAGGTAGGAGATCATAATTCTGACAAATTATGTCAATAGTTTCAAGAAGTGGTATATTGGTGAACAAGGATGTTGCCTCAAAAGAAACCATGAACTTATCGGCAACATTCGTACGGTTTCATTTATCAGAAAACTGGAATGAATCTTTTGACGTATATGTTGCTAATCTCTGACAGACCGGTTTTAGTTTTTCTACTAGCCAGCGTGCAACTTTGTGATACAGTGAGTCGATCATTGATAGGATAGGTCTAAGGAGAACGTAGTGTTTGTGAACTTTTGGTAAACCATACATATGAGGTAGACGTGAGCCATGTGGTTTTAAATCATTATAAGTAGAATTACCAATCATTTTCCTTTTTAGAATTTCTCTAAGCATGCCTGTGATTCGTTTTTCTGTTGAATCAGTTAAATCTTTTTGGGATTTCTTTACATTGAATCTCAGTCGATCGTCTAGGATTGGCTTCATCTTAGTGACATGATCAGCTGTATTCATTAGGACGACACCTGGACCTTTATCCGGTCGTAAAATCATCACCTCATTATTTTGTTTGATGTTTCTTAGGGCTGTCTGATTCAACAGAAACGTTTTTATCATTAAATCTAATCTTCTAAACTTAAATTGATACTCTATGAGATGTAAAGTAAAACTTCTGGTTACTTCCACAAACCCGTCAAGTCTTTGAAATTCTGAGAATCCAAGATGCTTCACTCTCTTGATGGAATAAACCAAATAATTCGACCACTTCTCCCTTGAAATGATTTTGTCTATCAGAAGCAATTGAAACAAAATTACTCGCATAACCATAATCGTTCAGATTTTGAACCTCAGTTAATCCATATAGTCCAACATGCTGTTAATAAGTTTTATTCCATTTCTAGAAACGGGCAAAAAATTTCCTTAGGATGATTTATATAGACGAACTGGATTTTGTAGTTGCAGCCTGCGAAGATGGAGTGGTTTGTAAGTTTTTATTTATTGTCGAATAAATGAATTATTATTAACATATTTTAAACTAGTTATTTACTGCTTTCAAAAGAGAGCAACTGGCTGCTATAAAACTTTTGGCACTTGTTCATAAAGTCATAATAACCCTAATTCTTAAATCCGTGGGAAAAATATTTTTGAACGGCGTTTATAACATTCGAAATGATTTTCCACAACATACTGAAATTTAATATCGTGGAAATCAAATGTGATAAATATATATTATACGAGTTTTTTAATTAATTAGGATGTCGAGGATATTCATCATCAAATAAAGTGATTGTGAACGACAATCACAAAGAATAAAAATCTTTATTTAAAAGACACTAAGTTCACTGAAACGAATAATTTAATTGCGGAGATTTTGTCATCTTTGTGTCAACATTATCACCTGCTACATCAAGTAGAAGTGTCAAGTTCATTAGGATGGAATAGGTTAAGAAATGGAAAATTATTTTATAAGTGTATTTTATGAACTAGATACTAGCGATCACATCGTGAACTACAATAAAATCTCAATTCAAACCTTCAACCTAGAGAGTAAATCGTGACCAAACCCATTCACCTATGCTGCAAATAGTTTTCATCTTTCAACACATATATCTGCTAGGAAAGCGGTTGTTATGATAAAAATAATGTAGTATTGTAGTGGTCAAGCACAGATTTCCATTTCACTCATTCATAAACTAGATACAAGCATTACCTGGTTTCAATTTTAAGAGGTACATGGTTTTGTTTTAGGTTGCTGATAAATAATCAATCAACGAACGGTTAGGATGTTTCTTCTTTTATTCCACACTTCATAACATTAAAAATTGAAGAAGCACATATTCACTATTTGATTATCACGTGTGCCATTGCGTATTTTGATCTTTAGTATTGAAATAAATATCAGTCAATTCGTTTTTCACATAATATGTGGATATTTCAGTGATCTGACAAACTTATTTAGATTTGCTTATTTCTGTTTTTATTACTAAGAATTAAAATCTGGTTAATATTTGCTGTAGATCTTGGTGTCTTTAACACTAACAACTATGTTCCAAAAATTCCAGCTATTTACGAAATTTTCGGAAACCTAAAGTAGTAAATCTTGGGTTATTGACCTAAAGTTAGAAAAGCTTAGATATGAAACCAAACACCATCTAGGGTTAACTAATTCAATTCAATTTGAAAAAGCCTAAAAGTGAATTATGAAAAAGTTAACATAAGAAGTACTTTAAAACCACTCACTCCGGACAATATCTTGGAGGTCTATAAGTCAAAGATATACTATATTTGTTAACAATAGACTTAAACAGTATACTCAAATAAATTCAAGCTGTGAATGTGAACTGTTTAAAGTACCATAGTCACTGTGTCACACATTGACAAAATATCATGCTATAGATCTTCCGAATAATCTGACATTTTCTGAGTCTACATGGTCAATTCTCACTGATAAATCTATTCAAAACCCAGCTGTAATATTACCACGGTTTTCGATAAAAGATCAAGTACGCCGATCCAACAGATTAAACTAAAAGGTTAAATAGTGACTAACTGAATACTTATCTGTTTTTTTAAATCTTAGATGTCCTTGGTTACGATTTGCAAGCGACTAAAAAGTTCTTAACTGACGCATTATGTAACGACGGAAATGAATCAAGAAGTAATTTTAAAACACCCAATGAGATGAAGTCACAAAGTAATGTTACAAAAGATTTCAAGGAAATAATTTTAAATTCACCAAAATTGTTGAAGGTATTCAATAAATTAAGAGGAACTGATCAAGAAGTGGAAAATACAGATGCGAATAATTGTACAAGTGAAGATTTGAGCCCTGAAATGAATATGCAGTCAAATCCTTTGATAACAATGGCTGAAGATAAACAGGTAATATTATAAAAAGAAACGTCATACTTGGTAAATACAGAATTCATTTTTGGCTATTTTAATATATAACGGTGAAATTCAGTAAGTATAAGGTAGATTCTGTTTTATTTAAAACTATCCCATTTGAAGTGTTGTCTAGAAAGTAATAATATGTTGAAATAAATGCGAAATAACTCTAATCTTCAGCAATAATAAATCTTTGTGATTCATATAAAAAAGAATATTTAACACTACATTTTTGTTTGCCTAGATAGTTTTGTGAAATATGTGTTAAGTGACCAAATCTACTAACTCTACAAAATATTCGAATTATAACCTATCAAAATGTTCTGTCAAAACATTGTAACCAACTGTTACAAATTTTTCAGTCACTCCTCGTTTTCGAACTGTGATCATGGAATATGATACCCATGAAATACTTCAATTTATTCTGTCTTTATCATACGCATAATTTACAAAAACATTAGTCATTCATCTTATTTATTTAACAGTTGCCATGATTACCTAGTTAAGAAATATATTATCTGATTATTTATTTCTAGACTTTAGAATCTGTTAGTCGACATTTATTCGGAATGAAATGTCGCTATGTATTGGTTGAACACAAAGATTCAGTAACGTGCCTTTTACATATAAATTACAAAATACATCCTATTCACCAATGGATTCTGGTAATTTGCTTTTGTGTTTTAATTAAAATTTTACAGACAGTTCAGTTTCGAAATGTGGAACGTACAATGTTATTTATATCATACTCTTATAATCTGAAATAAATCCCAGTTGTTAATCAATAAACTGTGGGTATAGTAGTGTAAATATATATTATTTTATTAATTGAATAATTACACAAAAGTTCAGTTAATGAAAGTCAAGCAATAAATTTTAGTTGAATACATGATATTATGCTCCATCCATAACTGAAATACTTGCAAATGTTCAGATACTTAAGATCATTCTGGAGAGTCGACTGTTTAAATCACTCAAAGAGTTTTCATAAAAAGCTTACCATCCTAATACATTCAAAACAGTGTGCTTAGCTTTGGAAACATTTATGTAACATACTGAATTAATCCATATAACAATGCATATTTTATCATCTAATAGACACATATGATTAAAGAAATTATTTCCCTATACTTTTTGGCAAATGCAGAGGGGTAGTAATTTAGTGCACAACTAACTCTTTGGTCATAGAGTAACTTAGTTATTTTAGTACTTTTGAAAAATAATTACTTGAAGTTTGGTTTACGAAAATGGTTACTGTCCAAATTAATTCTCATCAGGGTATAAGTACACATTCAGAATACTAAGTTTCTTCTCATCAGATATTTAAGTGCAATATTTTACTTTGATTTCTGATATTTTTCAGTAGCTTATCTTGATTTCTTTCAAGGAATATTTAGCGAAATGTTCTGTCTCTAGAGAACACTTTCAGTTATATTTTTACCAGTGAACTGAGCTGTAGGCCTTGAGTCAATATCTACGACATGATTCAAACATACACAGCTGATGTTCTAAATGAGATAAAACTTGGATTGAGACGTACTACTATTAAAACATACCGTTTGAAACAACAAACTGTCCAGAATTTTATGTTAGGCCTTTTATGCACGGTTTAATGTTACACAAGACATTTTCGCCATGTAGTATCGAGAACGTAATGCAACTATTTTCCGCCATATATATATATATATATATATATATATATATATATATATATAATTCTAGTTTTTTAATAGTTTCACTTTTGACATCGGTTTCTACAGAATACTGCATTTAGTTTCAATAGCAATCTCTAAATTGTTGTTTTGAAAATAAGCTCACATTCTATCAACAAATTTCATTACTATTTACTTATCACAAAATTAATTAATTCACAATGGGTAATCTGACCAATAACTTATGAATAGTGAGTCACTACCCGTTCTGTTTTTTACCTTAGTACTTACTTGGCTTGATTTAACTGCATCTAATCAAAGTCATTATATTATGAAAACTACTAAGCAAATAATTGAATGTATGACTGTTTTTTCCATTATTTATTAAGTTTTAATATTTGATTAAACTGATCAGTTTAACAGCTTTAAAAAATCGTATTAATTCAGCTTACTTCTGGATGGGATCGTTGCATATGTATATGGAATTTAAAATCTGGCAAATTAATTGATAAATTCCTCGAAACACAATGTTTGGACCAAAAACTTAGCCAGAAAGCCTCCAAAGGCGCAATATTAGACATGGCATATAATCCTGAATTGTGAGTAAATTTACTATTATGATTTTGGATTTCATAAATCTAACATCACAGTGAATTTAAATAAATTACACTGATTCTACAAGTTTACTATCGATATAACTAGTGTCTTAAACTGGATTTCGATTCATTGTGTACAATATTCGAAAGTCACCCTTACGAATGATGTTCCTAAGCTTAAACTTATTTAGGATGATGAGCCAGAATGGCTCATGAAATACAAACTGGAATGGATCCACTGTCCATTGCTTTACGCTTCCAAGTAATTTTCCAGGTGACACCTGTTTGTGATGTAAATAAACTTGAAGTGTGTGAAGTCCTTACAAAACCATGTAGCTCCGCTATTTTGCAGAAGGTTTCAAGTAATAGTTTATAACTCCAGATAAACAAAGGGGAGTGAATCATCTCTTTTTTATTTATATATATGGCACTTAGCTCACCGACTGTAAAGGAAACTGGCTTCAGCATCACATAACTTTGACTTTAGCTTTAGATTTTAACGAAACTTACTTTAATTTGTGGTGATGTACAAAATAAAATTGATGTGAACTTTTTAAATAAAATAATCTTTCATTGACTTTTCGTACCACCATTTATTTAAATGTAACAAAGTAAGGATAAATGTTGCCACTCAGTCAGTCATAATATGATTATGGTTTTTCAATATTATATCAAATATTAAATATTATTCAGAATAATGCTCAATAAATTACATTAGCATGTTGACTGAGTCCGCAATTATTTTTATTACAGTGCAAGCAAAATACCATGAATCGTGCCCTTATTGTCCAATTTTAATCTGCTTTTTTCAAATAATGTATTTAATTCAGGAGCAACCTCCTTCCAGAAACGTCTTTCAAAATGAATATTATTATCTCGTTCGAGTTTATAGAAATCACATAGAACTGTTGTTATCTTTTATTAAAAAAACAAACTACATCAAACTGTTAGGTTTTACAAAACCGTTTCCCCCATGGTGTAAACTAACTTTGAAATAGTTAGCTCACTATTCAGTAATCAACTGAAATCATTAGTAAGATGTTACCAGACAGATCAACCTGAAATTAAAATTATGGTAGTAAAGCTTTATTACAAAGTTGCTTAAGTCGAACAGTGTAGAGGTTTAGTGATTGATAACGAAATTATGAAATTTTCTAATTAGTAAACCTTGTTCTATTCTGGACGGGTACTATTTAGAAGTTATAGACTAAAACAAGATATGTCTTCAATCTATTTTTAGCTTTTCAGTATATTCTGTTCGCTAACAACAGTTTAAGTAAACATAATCTAATTTGATATGGTTTTTAAAAGATTTATTAAATTCAAGAATCTTGTCAAAAGACGTAAGTGATTTCTTTCTTTGTATCATAGGAAAAATTGAATTTCAGTTATGGTTATCAAAGATTTCGTAGTTGATTTGTTCCTTTAGAATGAGCGTTGGTTGGTAAGTGTTTTAATCTCAAGCTGCACTACTATTCATGCTAAACTGATATCGACACGTTACATAAAACTGAGTCAGATAATAATATAATTTAAAAACCCATTTTGTAAGTAAACAACTGATACATAACTTCTTTACCAATTTCTTATTTTAAATTTCTTTTATGATCAAAATAAATATCAATCTAGAAATATTTTTGCATATGGATGCTCTGATTGCCTCATCTATGTTCGAAAATTTTCTTTAAATGGGAATGAAATGCACTTGCAAACAAAATTAGTTGGACATAATGGACCAGTAAATTGTATTGTATTTAATCCATCAAACGTAGAAAATGGTAATCAAGGGGAATGGATAACTGGTTCCGATGACTGTACTATTCGTATATGGGTGAGCAACATATATGTGGCAAAATATTCATGTTATCTTTTTAGCTAATATGCTAGTTGACTGAAGGTAGATAATAGGAAATCCAGTACCAAGGTTTCGTACAAGTTGACACTATAATCTCCACCCCGGGAAAAATTAGTGTTAGTTTACAAGACTAGGAGGCTGTGTGAGTCGGACTCGAACTCCACAGGGAGCCTCAGCTCCTCTAGGGCTGCAGATATGTCTTATCGTCAACTAGCAGGAGGCCTAAATCCACGTATTCCTCCCGACCATCATTCATTAAAGAATAATGCAGTAAATGTCGAGTCACCCAGACTACTGGTAGCAACGCAGCTTGGTCGATAGAATGCAATCAACACAAAGGACCAGAAAAATAAGATATTGGTCATTCATCAATCAATATATTTATCAAGTGTTTATAAATTTATCTACAGGAATGCTGCACAAGAAATTATTCTTTTGACGTAAATTAATCAACCAAATAATATATTTACTAACTTGTAAAAACTTATACACTTTCTGAAATTTCAAACAGTGTGTTTGTTAACTGTTAGAGTTAAATTTCAATGTGTAATACTTTAACGACAAAAACAGATAATTGAATTTTAGTCACAGATTTCAGCTAATCTGAATAAAAAACTAAGTATGTTTCACAACCAATATATATCTATTCGGCCATATTATTATTAGGAAATTTCTGAGAAAAGTACATATTTTTTAAAAGCAGTGTAACAAACAGACGGGAAAAGTTGATTATATTTTTATTCACTAAGATAACAATAGAGTTTATTGAAAAATAGAGCAATGCAATAAAAGAAACATTTAACAGTGTCAAGTAATTTTCTACCAGTTAAGTAAATCTTAATTGTGGCAACAGTAACGAATCAGGTTTTGTGTAGATAATTCTAGTTTTCATGGCTTTAAATACATCTGGTTTTGATGTAAACAGTAGAGAAACTTATCGATAAGGATTGCTATATTGTTGCTATATTATTTTAATACTTTTGAACTGATGAATTATATCTAAATAAGAAGGAGTATATTAAAGTATACATAAAAGTATTTACATTCTGGTTTACAGTAATTAAATCAATATTAATTAACTAACTCATGGCAAACTAAAATCTAAGAAAGAAATTATAGGTATTTCAATTGTGATTTATATAATGAGGTTCGATTACGCTTAACTATTAATTTATTTTTCTCTAAAAGTACGAAAATTATCTTGTAAATTTTGCATAGATTGAACATTGTACAATGATGATATCGATAAATTAAAAACCATTTAAACGTAATTTCTTATTCACAGTAATGTAAGTATAAACAACTACGTAATCTTGAGACAAGAAGTTTCTAAATTATGTTACGTCAAATACAAATACATTTCAACCTGAATAATTGTTATTTACAGATATTTACTAGTTTAGGATATAAGATAAATCTGCAACAACTCTTCAATTGTCACAGTTATACCATTTTTTTCCGAAATATTTTCGATACTTACTGTTGATGCCCAGAGTAATAATTTTTTCTTAGTGCTTATGCAAAGGTTGTACATGTAGAAAAAATATGAGACAAACTACGGAAAACTATAAAATATAAATTTTTGAAAACAACCGTTTAAAGTAATTGTACTATACAAATAGTTGAACCTACGGTTGGGACATTGGTTTACTGGTGCCCATGCTAAAATGTTTAATTACAAACAGTTGAGACTTCTTTTAGTAAGAATGGAAACCAATATATGGCTGCTGATACACAACGTTAATATATGAAAGATTGTACTTTCAGGATAGATTTTTATTCAGAAAAGAAATCACATGGTGACACTATGTGACTTAGTGAGACAAAAAAATTATCAGTGATAAAATCAAAAGTTGTGTAGATATATGAATCAAGAAAAATTTTACGGCAGTTATTGTTACATTAAACAAATTTACAATTATTAACGAAACTCCGGTACATTATGACCCTCCTAGCATGAAACATTTTGATGATAAGAAAAAAAGAGTTGGTAAACAACCATTTTGTAGGAAGCATTCTTCTTCGTTGATAATTTATTCAGTGACTAAGTGTATCAGTTCCCTTCTTAATTTTGGCCAATCGAATTTATAGTTTATCATACAAGTAAACTTGTATTATCACTTCAAAAATTTCGAGTCAGTGCTCGAATAAACTAGAAACAGTTGATGGCTAATTCTCAGTTTGTGATTTTACGGAATTTGTACATTAAAGTTAAATTATATTTTGATAAAGGAAAATGGTCATATTTTTTCATTTAGAAAATGGTGAATGAAGGAGAAATATGCCGACTAACTCTGAATGCAAATGGTCCAATAACGTGTCTTCGTTTAGATTTTAAACGCAATATTTTACTTGCAGGAGTTGATAAAGAAATTAAGTAAGCATATTATTCACTTTTGAAAATATTGCTTTGGCATAGACAATAACTGAACGAACAGTAAATGAAATTTTCTCTCATTTGAACTTTCGAATATTAAATTTTCACTTAAACAATAACTTAGGTCCATAAAGGTGAAAGTTACTCTGAATGGAATACATACAATAACAGAAAGTACATTTCGAAGCAATCCGCATAGAATCCACGTATGCTGAAAAAAGATCGGCAAATCAATAAGATCCAAGCAGCCAATATATGAAAGTGGATATTGCATCGCAAATTCTAAACAATATCTTTATAATTTTTTAAATGCTAGATCGGAATTCAGTTACCCAGAATATGAATCAAGGGTATTTTCCACAACTTAATCATTGTTCAAGCCAAAAGATAATTTTGCTGGAAAATTATTAGCTTCCACGCCAAGTCAGTAAGTGTATATTTTAAAGTCTGGTACTACCTAAAATATCTCTGAAGTCGAAGAACCAATAACCAAATGTTGAGATAGTAATTCTTTAGCCTTATAAAAACATTCTTACGTTGTTTCGCTTTTGTATGAATTTTACATTAAATAAAAGTTATTTTCATTCCATGATGTTTCACTGTTTATTGTGTATCCATTGCAAAGTAAAAAATATCTTTTTTAATTGTTTACTGCGATACTGAACTGAACAGACACTCACACCATCATGAATCTTAAACTAGGCGATATTTCTCACAATCAGTAATTTTTTGATTGTCGATGGTATTCTACGATAGATTAGGTTGAACTATACACCTAATTGTTAAATACTGACAGCAAATGATAATCCTAACTCCACCTAAGTCCCTCTAGGGCTACTGCCAGTCCGAAGCCCGGATAAAGGAGATGGGTTGGGAATGAGGTTAGCAACCCCATCCCGTAGAAAACTAACTCGCTAAAAAACGCCAACCAGAAAAAATTATTCAAACCACTTAAACACTCCCCTGGGAGTCAGAAGATCTTAATGTCGAAGAGTTATGACGCCTCATGATGAAAGCCGACTTTCTTCGGAAGTCATGAGGCCGATGCCCCTTCTGACAACCAGAGCAACCATTTACTTAGGTACATGGAATGCTCGCACAATGTGGGAGTTTTCCAAATTGCTGCAGAAATGACGAGATACAATTTAGAGGTGCTTGAGATCAGTGAAACACATTGGACGCAAGTTGGACAACAACGACTAGCTTCAGGGGAGCTGCTGTTACACTCCGAACATGAACAAGAAAATGCCCCACATACACAAGGAGTTGCATGGATGCTGTCCAAACAAGCACAAAATGCACTTATAGGATGGGAATCTCATGGACCAAGGATCATCAAAGCCTTCTTCAAAACAAAGAAAACGGGGATTACAATGAACGTCATCCAATGCTACGCGCCTACCAACGACTACAATGAAGACGCTAAAGATCAATTCTACGATAGGCTGCAGTCAATCGTCGAGAAGTGCCCAACAAAGGACCTGACCATTCTGATGGGATATTTAAGTGCCAAGGTTGGAATGGACAACACCGGATATGAAGACATCATGGGACGACATGGAATGACTAGGAGAAAGGAACGAAAATGGTGAGAGATTTGCAAACCTATGTGTCTTCAATAAACTGATCATAGGTGGCACTATATTTCCACATAAACACATACACAAAACCACATGAACTTCATCTGATCACACCACACAGAACCAAATCGACCATATCTGCATCAACAAAAAGTTCAGGAGAACGATGTAGGACGTGAGAACCAAGAGAGGAGCCGATATAGCACCAGATCATCACTCGCTGGTCGCCAAGATGAAATTAAAACTCAAGAAGCATCGGACAATGTGGCGGACAAAAGTTTACTACAGCTCTTCCTCGGGGTACTGACAAACTCAACAAATTCAAGATAGCTCTCAGCAATAAGTTCCAGGCCTCTTATGATCTATGCAATGGAGAAGGAACTACTATGGAGAGCATCTGGATAGGGATAAAAGAGGCAATCACTTCAACATGTCATGAGGTTCTGAGCCACAAGAAGCACCATCACAAGGAATGGATCACGATCGATACACTGGATAAGATTCAAGGAAGAAGGAACAAGAAGGCAGCAATCAAGACCAGTCGAACAAGAGCAGAAAAAGCCAAGGCGCAAGCTGAATACACAGAAGTAAACAAGCAAGTGAAGAGGAGCATCAGAATTGACAAACGTAAATATGTGGAAGATTTGGCATTGACGGCGGAAAAGGCTGCCAGAGAAGGAAACATGAGACAACTGTATGACACAACAAAGAAACTCTATGGAAATCACCGTAATCCAGAACGACCAGTGAAAACTAAGTAAGGCAAGGTAATCACCAATATTGAAGAACAGCGAAACAGGTGAGTAGAACACTTCAAAGAACTTTTGAATCGATCAACTCCACTGAACCCATCTAACATCGAAGCAGCACACACAGACCTCCCAATCGATGTTGGCCCACCAACAATTAAAGAGATCAGCATGGCAATCAGAAAAATGAAGAGCGGCAAAGCAGCAGGACCAGACAACATTTCAGCAGAGGCACTGAAAGCAGACGTAGCGGCAACTGCAAGGATACTCCAAACTCTCTTCAGAAAGATCTGGGATGAGGAACAGGTACCAAAAGACTGGAAAGAAGGACTTCTAGTCAAAATACCAAAGAAAAGCGCTCTCAGCAACTGTGACAACCACAGGGGCATCACTCTTCTTTCAATACCAGGAAAAGTCTTCAACAGGGTATTGTTAAACAGGATGAAGGACTCCGTAGACGCCCAACTTCGCGACCAACAGGCAGGATTCCGTAAGGAAAGATCGTGCACAGACCAAATCGCAACTCTACGGATCATTGTGGAACAACCAATTGAATGGAATTCATCACTCTATATCAACTTCATTGACTACAAGAAAGCAGTTGATAGCGTGGACAGGACAACAGCGTGGAGGCTTCTTTGACACTACGGCGTGTCTGAGAAGATAATCAATATCATACGGAATTCCTATGATGGATTAAACTGCAAAATCGTTCATGGAGGACAATTGAAAAAGTCATTCGAGGTAAGGACTGGTGTCAGGCAAGGTTTCTTACTCTCACCCTTTCTCTTTCTCCTGGTGATCGATTGGATCATGAGGAAGTCGACATCTGGGGGGGAAGTATGGTTTACAGTGGACAGCTAGAATGCAGTTGGACGATCTAGACTCCGCAGATGATCTGGCTCTTCTATCGCATACGCAACAACAAATGCAGGAGAAGACAACCAGTGTAGCTGCAGCCTCAGCAGCAATAGGTCTCAATATACACAAAGAGAAAAGCAAGATTCTCCGATACAACACAACACGCATCAATCAAACCACACCTAACGGAGAAGCTTTGGAGGATGTAAAAATCTCTACATATCTGGGCACCATCATTGATGAGCACTGTGAATCTGATGCAGATGTGGAGGCGCGGATCTGCAAAGCAAGAGCAGCATATTTACAACTGGAACTCAAAAGAACTGTCAATACAAATTTCAAGATAGTTCTACTGCATGAGGCGGAAACTTGGAGAACTACGAAAGCCATTATCCAGAAGATACAAGTGTTTATTAATAGCTGTCTATGCAAAATACTTCGGATCCGTTTGTCAGACACTATCAGCAACAACCTACTATGGGAGAAAACAAACTAGATCCCAGCGGACGAAGAAATCAGGAAGAAACGCGTCACAAGGCAAGCCCTCACATGGAACCCTCAAGGCCAAAAGGAAGACCAAAACACACATTACGCCTAGAAATGGGGACAGACATGCGAAAAATGAACAAAAATTGGATAGAACTAAAAGGAAGGCCCAGCACAGAGTGGGTTGGAGAATGCTGGTCGGTGGCCTATGCTCGATTGGGAGTAACAGGCGTAAGTAAATTGATAAAAGCTTGAAAGATTGTTAAAAAACGAGATCAGTAGTATATCCTTATTTTGAGTAAATTCTAGTGTTCCTAACTTCTATACAGTGTTTAAATACTGCCTTTTTTATAATTCCTGATCTATAATTTACTGGTATAATTTTATAAATATTCAAACGTAAGAAAGATGAGAAGAAATTATACAACACTCACCATTACCTTAAACAAATCAATAAATTTTTAAGCACTTTATCATGTTTTTTGTATTACAGAATTTATGATCTGCTAACTGGACATGTTTATCGAAGTTACAAAGGTCATCGGGATATAATCAGGTCTATAATTATATTACCGGAAGAAGATGAGGTATGTTTATGTTTCCAGGTGTAAGTTACACTTTTGGAATATCAAGTTGATTTACATTATAACGAACACAACACTAATGATAATTTGCTCCTAACAAATCTAATTTCAAAAAGCCTGATTGCAGTTGGTGACAAATAAACCACGTCTGGAACAGATACTCGTCATCATATCTTAGCGACTGTATGTAGAATTTGTTATAGTAATGTGGTTGCCCCATAATTAAACAATTTTTCAGAATAAGTGGGAGCAGATAATTACTAAGGTGTTGTGCCCGATTCAAATGACAGTGCACGGTTTGGATTTTGCGCGATAATAGCTAAGTTGGTATGCTTACCTCCATTGTATGCTTTCGAATAAAGGTAGACTATCTAACTAGCCGATTACTTACAATGGCTACATTTCAAATAACTGATTTAAAATACAGCTATCTAAAACCTAGAGAAATCGCATTCAGATAACTTGTTGATCCCTAATGTCCAAAAACTGTTGTTTAATTCAGAAGGTTGAATAATATGCAGTTAGCGAAGCGTGAACTACCCTCCGTGAGTTTCCCATGGTGGATAAAATCTGTTGTTTTTCAACCATTCTTACACCACTACAGTACGTATCCGCAAGCGCTGATGGTCAAATCCGTATATGGAGTGCTTGGAAGGGTAACCGTAATCAACCAACAATTGTTTCAACAGATCAAGAATCAGCACTTGCCGCGGCCCAATTGGCAGCTGTTAAATTATCCCTAAATCCAGCAGCATCACTCGGGGCAGCCGCAAGAGCATTCAGTAAAGCAGGACGATTCAGATGCATTGTTGAATGCCTAATGAGACATCAACGTGTGGAATAAATAATACGAGCATTTCGTACGGTAATCAGAACATCCAAGACACTTCAATATTTTGTATTGCTTTACTCTTTAAACAGTAATTTTTCACAGAGAATATGATTTTGTAAACAGATTTTATGTGACTTCTCAGCTGAAATAATGAATTCGTATACTCGGGCGAAGTGTAAAATATGCATTAAAGTGAAATATATTTAGTCAGGTTTATCTGACTAGTGCATGTACTATTGCTAATATTGTAGGTTTTCGCACTCATTATGGCGACCAGTCACTCGGTAAAACTGTTTATACTTATTCGTGAACTACACGTGCAAAATCGATCCTAAAACGTCATGCTCTTACCGACAGTAAAATAAACGGAACCACATTCTGAAGCAAAGTGAACTTAAAGAAGAAGAACAGAAATATTACACAAGGATAAATTTACATAGATGGGTGGGAACTTCTGCACCATAGCGATACGATGGTAATCAAAATTATTCGAACTGATTTGCTAACTAGGAATTTTCGGAATAGTTCAATTTAAGACAGACAGTACTTGCTACTACAGGTTCCAACAACTGAACAAAAATAATCGTATTGAATATCAAGTGAACGTTTCGAATTTGTAATTTAGGATAGTACGTAATTGTTAGAATAATCTAAAGTAAAAGGATCTGATATATAAAGACTATTTTCACTAATGGCGAAATGAGCAGTAGTTCTACCAATCGGATGAATGCATCTTATATCCTTCGTAAGAACTCGGAAGAATAGGGACACACGTCGTTGCCTTTTCATCGTTTCTGCCTACGCTTCCACTGACTGTAGCTCGGATGAAGCGAAAGGTGAATTTTACAGAAAACTCTTTGAACTTCTTCAGAAAGTTAAACGTTCAGACATAGTACTCGTAGGAGGCGACTTTAATGCCCAGGTAGGTAGCTTAAACGAAACAGAAAGACATTTAGGTGGGTATTTTAGTATTCCGGCACAGAGAACAGATAATGGTGATCGTCTGCTGCAACTGTGCTCAGACAATCGTTTATTTTTAGCAAACACAAATTTTAGGCATAAGGAGAGACATCGTCTAACATGGCGACCCCTTGCACCAAACCAACGATAGACCACATTGTCATCAGTCATCGTTGGAGAGGGTCAATAGAAGATTGTCGCTCATTCTGGAGTACCTGCTTGGACTCCGACCATGCCCTAATACGAGCACGCACCTGCTTGCGCCTCACTGGACGCAAAAAAGCCACACCAAGACAACCCATTACAATCGAATAAAGTGATTAGAAAACCGAAACTAGTTTCCAGAAACAACTGAGGTCACACTTAGGTAGTTCTGAAAACGAGACTGATCCAGACGTTGTTTGGAATGGTATACAAACAACTGTGGAAAAAACAATCATATTTATTAGTGATTTGAATTGAGAGGTTACAAAAAATCAATGGATTCCTACTAAGTCTGTAGCACTGATGGGTTATCGTTAACTAATCTCATCAGGTTCTGAAAACGATGAAGAGCGGAAACAAATCAGATAAGTGGAATTCCTGGTATATCGATTTCCGAAAATTCAATCGACGGGAACGTTATTTCCATCAGTAGGTCTATGATGAAGTTAAACAAAATGGAGAAAGTGGACAGCTTTGACGGACACCACTTAACGTTGCAAAAGCAAATGACAGCTCGCCATAAGCTCTGACTGGACCAGTAGTGTTCGGGTAAAGAGGTTTCACAAGGTTTATGTACTTCTGAGGTACGCCTTTCAATGACAGACACTGTCACAGAACCTCTCGGTCTACGGAGTCAAATGCTGTTTTTAAGTCAAGGAAGACCATTATTGTCGGACGCCGATAAACATGCCTGTGTTCTAGAACCTGACGAATGGTGAATATGTGGTCGATGCATCCACGACCAGGTCTAAAACCAGCCTGATTTTCACGTGTTTGCAGCTCACGAGTCTTAGTTTGGCGTCCGATAATTATCACTAATAAATATCACTGTATTTTCCACAGTTGTTTGTATATCATTCCAAGCAACGTCTGGATCAGTCTCGTTTTCAGAACTACCTAAGTGTGACCTCAGTTGTTCCTCGAACCTACTTCTGATTTTCTCGTTACTCAATTCAATTCTAATGGGTCTTCTTAATGTGGCTTTTCTGCTTTAACGAGAACTTTCTTTTAAGCAGTAGGTGTATGATGAAATTAAACAGAAATTGAGATAATCGACAGCCTAGACGGACACCATTTGGGGTTGTAAAATTTCGCCGTAAGCTCTGAGTCGATTAGTAGTGTTCGAGTAAAGAGCAGCTATTCAGATTATGCTTAAGATTTAAGCTTCCTTGGAACCTAATTCTCAGTTGCTAGAAATATACCAAACAAGGTGTGATTTGTATACAGTTATTATATCATTGGCTTTCATATTGCATCTTTCTATTAAAAATAAATGTAAACAAATAAACTTGAAAAGGTTAGTGATATATTTAAGAAAAACGAACAGAAACGTAATACTGAATATGGATTTACTGGATAACGATAAGTACTCAAAATCAATAACGACACAGATCCTCTTGAATCTGATGGAAAATATACTCTTGTAACATATATATTTACAAACAACGAATTATAGGTCATTAGATGTACAGTACAAATAACAATAACAAATATCATATATAACAATTACATGAAATGTCCTTCTGATAATTTAGTCGCAAAAGTAAATCATTATTTCATAAACAAAGAAACTGGACTCCTTAACTATATGTATAAAGAAATCTGTGGAACCAAAGTATATTTGGAACTGGTGTTGTAGGACTATGTTGTTTTACAACTGAAAGGAAGTTGACCAACGGTAGCACATCATCTTAAAGAAAATAAAAGTAGAATCACATGTGAATCTGTAACTTAGCTAATTAGTATTTAAAATAATAAAATTGGATTCGATCAAACCACTTTGTATGATCCAAGAGTTATATAAATAGACAAAAAAACACTGAAGTATGTCCGATCGATAGGCAGTTTTATTGAGTCGAAGAAACACACACATTCCTCTTCTTGTGCATAAAATTAACCTAATCATTGTTATTAATAATCAATAATAACGAGGCAAGATACTGGAAGTCAAATCAATGTACTAACCTTTGGGTAGATGAGGTAACAGAATAGTATGGTCAGGTAAACTGAACCACAATCGGAATGCCTTCACTAGTCTGGATTGGAATGTGTTATGCTGATTAGCAGTAGTTGTAACATTGGATGCATCAAAGTAATAATTCTTCAAACCAATGGAAAGTTCTAGAATGAGAAAATGAAATTTAAATCAACAAGCTTCCATGATCACTTTTAACATGCTTTTAGTTTACTCGAAATAAACTGTGTAGTGACAAAAACTACATCATAAATGTTTGTTAAGTTTTAAGCGGAAGCGAAGTTTTAAAACGTCATAAGTTTCTTTTGTCGCAAGGAGCGCTCAAGTTGAATAAGTAAAAACATTAATGATATGGCAATATGCAAACTCGTGGAGAATACAGCAAAACTGAATTAATGATAATATTCAGTTTTTAAAACCACAATAAATAAGAAAAAAATGCACGATAATTAATTGAAAGACAAGTATTTTCATCGATGAGAAATATTATCAATTAAGTTATATGCAAATTATATAAATATAAGCGGTGTTTACCATCTTTATGTTTTATAAAGTGTTGAGTAACCCGCGCAGCTAAAATACGTCCCAAATCAGAGCATGATGATAACAATCGAGATGAATTTCCAGTATGTTCGTGACCATTTGAAACAGTCAACTTGTTTGTTGATGAAAACCGTTTCAAGAAAGTGACTAACAGCTTTAATTGTTTCAATATGCATAAATCCAGCCACTGTTTCAAACAATCTTCGAGCTTAAAACAGAAAAAGAATAAAACCATTAATTAATACTTTCATTGCCATTGACAATCGTTTCAAACTATAACCAGTATTTTAGTTTAGATCTCACAAAGTCCGGTGAAAACCTGACAAATGACAGTAAAACCAAAGATAGGTGTATCGTTTCGGTTTTCATAATCGATCATATAATCAAAAAAGAAAGTAGGAGTATTTTAAAGCAATCATGTTGAAGGCAAACCAAAGTAAGATGTTCAAAATTTGTTACTAGAAATTATCAGTTCGATTTTGTATTCTAGAATATGAAGAAGCAAATTAAGAATGAGCGCATGACTTCAAGTCGTAGTTATATAGTCCCTGAATTTCAGCAATTCAAGCACAGCACATAACTCAAAATTGAATTTCATATAAACATAAACAGTTACAATGTCTGACTACTTTCAACTGATTTTACCAAAACTAGTAATCCAACCTAATGGAAAATGATATATGTAAGTTTTGTCAAATTGAGCTTGAGTTTAATAGGTTGCGGAAGATTAAATGACCGGTTAATATACCTTCGACAACACCAGAGAACAACGACAATGTACTAAATTTCAACTTTCACTCTCTTAACAAGTGCCCATCTCTAGCAAACTTATATACTGTTAACGACAAGTTACATCAGTCATTCAAAATATAAACTTAGTATTATATATATATATATATGACTAGAAAGAATGTTGGCCAGTTACCCATGATTGCAGGACGTTCAACTCTTCTCCTTCATCTCGTTGTTTGACAAAAATATAGCCAGCTTTATAAAATGTCATTCTGCAACAAAAATAAAAAAGCAACACTAATGTATAGCGAGTACATACTAACTTAACATTTACTTATGGAAAAACGAATTCTTACTTAAACAGATTCCAATTATTCGTCCCATGATAAAAAACAGTAGGCCAATATTTGTCGGAATTATGATTGATTTCAAGCTGAAATAATGAAAAAGTCCCAATAATTAATGAACATAGGTCCAAAGTAAAACTGACTGTTAGAAATCTATCACAAAACGATTTCCACAAGTATACAATCAATAATCCCATTACACAAAAGTGAAGACGAGAATGCTCCAGCGGTTAGACGTCTACGAATTTAGTAATGGTCTAATTAATCACCAACATCTCCAAAACAATACCCTAGAGAATATTTATCACTGAGTTGTGCAAAAGAACAAAAGGAACAATGAATTATATACCAGTCATGTTAGCGAGTGTTAACATTTACTCTGATTTGACCGTATGAGTCGGACAGATCATCAAATATTGAAAAATACATAGTAATGAACTTTCTGAAATTCGTTTTTTATCTCAAGTAGACAGTTATTCGAATAAGAAGACTTTAACAATAAAAATTGATTTACTGTTTTAACTTACCCAAGCTATGTTTTCTAATACATCAGATGGGAAGACAAAAGTATCGTTTGATGAAACTATAACATCGGATTCCTGCAAGTATAATAAAGACAAATTGACTTAATGAATGATAAATACAAGATAATATAAGTGTGCAAAAGCATAGTGTAAAAAAATTGCATTTTAAGTCTAGGCCTTGGTTTAAACTGACTACATAATTGTGTTTTGTGTAAAACAGTGCCAACTAACTCTAAGATAGGTGGACATAAAAAACAAATACACATAGAAAGATAACGTAAAGGTCTACTCAAAAAGACTTACACGAAGTTTGGCCTCAAAATTAGACAGAACAACACGACCAGTATCAACATCTACGGCACAGACGCGTCGAGGTATGGTAGCGAGAGCATAAAAATGACGAAGAGCTTGTAAATGATACCTGAAAAAGAATAACATTTCCAGAAAATCACTTCTGTAATCAACCCAAGATTTACTCTTCAATGAAGTCATTTACTTAAGCTATAAACTCGTATATATAGTGGTTTGATAAACATATATGTCCATGGAAGAATGAAAGTGTTTGCATAATAATGTTATGTCAGGTTTCTAATATCGAAAGGAGGTTGCATAACGATCAACGGAGTTAGAGAAGAATGGGAGGATGAAAACAATTTACTGATAATTAAGCAACTTCCTTTCGGTATTTGAAGTCTGAGATCACTTTATATTGTAATCACCTTTATTCTTCCAAAGACTCATAACTATAAATACGAATGTAATGTTCAAGTTTTTGCACACTGGATAAGGACATTTATTTAGTACATTTAGGAGGATAATATGTTTGTAGATGTCATTTTAGCCAGCCCAAGGTTTTGTTAATGAACAACTGTCAGTCAGTCTTGAGTGCTATCAGAGGCATGAGGATGGTTGCCCACACCGTGGAAGGGTTCTTCTAGAGGTACGTGAAAATGAAATTGGGTTAGAGATGCTCTTAGTGACCTGAGCGTGACAGCAGTGCTCAAGGAACAACCGCTTGAGGCTGTTCACACACGACTGTTTTGTGAGTAGTTTTCTTATTAGCTCCGTACTTGTTGGGACTTTACAGCTGGAGACGATAACGCATAGGATAAGGTGAGATGTGAATTTTCTAACCCCAGCCTTCCTTATGGGAAAGGTTATACCGCTGTCATGCTGGTTTTCTGAAGGAAACACCTGACTGCCGTCACACCCTTGTACAGTCAGTAGGACGACTTCACCCTCGTATCTTGTGTTCGCTGTTTTCAGTCTTACTGCTCTTCAACCGACAAATCTGGGTATGGTAGGACCTTGAAGAGACGTGACAGGAAATGTGTACTAGATCAGGTTTTTTTGTGGTTGTGTTTTCAATTTAACTATATATGCAAATTAACTAGGACCGTAGCTCTTCTAGAGTTACTGTCAGTCCCATGCACACACAAAAGAGGAGGGTTGGGCATGAGGACGGCAACCCCATCCCGTAGATAAAAACATTGCTATAAAAATGCTAACTAGGTTGAACTAATCAAACCATTTAAAGTGTGCCCTCCAGGTTGAAGAATCGTCATGCAGAAGAATTATGATGCCTTATGATAAAAGCCAAGATTCTTCGGAAGTCACGAGGCTGCACTCACAGGGAGTCGTTCTGAAGCTGTCTAAAGAAGCACGAAGTGCACTTATAGGATGGGAATTTCACGGATCCAGAACCAGAGAAGCATCCTTCAACGCAAAAAAGAAGGGAATCACAATGAATGCTATCGAGTGTTATGCACCCACCGATGGTAGCAACGACGACAATAAAGATCAGTTTTCTGAAAGGCTGCAACCAATCATAGAGAAGTTGTCAGGAAAGGACCTGACGATCCTGATGGGAGATCTAAACATCAAAGTTGGAATGAACAACAACGGTATGGAGTAGGAGAAAGGAACGAAAATGGTGAGATTTGCAAATCTATGTGCCTTCAACAAAATGGCTATAGGTGGTGCAATATTCCCCAACAAATGCATACACAGAATCACATCATGGAGAACCAGATAGATCATATTTGCACCACTAAAACATTCAGAAGGTTAGTGGAAGATGTGAGAACTAGGAGAGGTGTTGACATAACTTCAGATTACCACCTGATGGTTGCCAAGATGAAACATCATTTGCAGAATCAGTGGAAACCGGAGAAACAGCATTACAAATGTTCAATAAAGCCTTCCTTGGATATAATGACAAACTCAACGAATTCAAGATAACTCTCAACAACAGGTTCCAAGCCTTGTAGGATCTACTGAAAGAAAAAGAAACTAGGATGGAGGACAACTGCAAAGGCATCAAAGAAGCACTAACTTCAACGTGTCATGGGGTGCTGGGCCGCAGCAAGCATCATCATTATGAATGGATCTCTATGGAAACTCTAGCCAAGATTCAAGAAAGAAGGAACAATGAGACACCCATTCACAACTGCCGAACAAGAGAAAGTCAAGGCACAAGCTGAATGCACAGAAGCAAACAAGCAAGCGGAGAACAGCATTAGAGTTGACAAGCAGAAATACGTGGAAGAGAAAACTGCTTGAAAAAGAAATATCAGACAACTACATGACACAGCTATAAATCTCTTTCATGTCTGCTCGACGCAGTGTGTGCTTTGACTTTCTTCTTTTCTGTTTCCTTTCCAGATTCCAGGTTACTGCTTACCTCGTGATGCAGTTTGGTGATTTCTGCTATGTATGTTCTATCCAGTTCCAACGTCTTTTACTAAGTTCCTTTTCAGTTCGAAGCTGGTTTGTTCTCTCCCACAATAGACTGTTTCTGATGGTTTCCGGTCAATGGACATTCAGTATCTTGCGTAGACAACTGTTTATAAATACTTTTACATTTTTGGTGATGGTTTTAGTAGTTCTCCACGTTTTAGCTCCATACAGTAGAACCGTCTTTACGTTTGTATTGAAGATTCTGACTTTGACGTTGGTTGACAGTTATCTTGAGTCCCATATGTTCTTCATTTGTAAGAATGCGACTCTTGCAATACCAATCGTCGCATTTACGTCTGCATCAGGTCCTCCTTGTTCATCGGTGATGCTTCCCATTTACATGAAAGATTCCACCTCTTCCAGAGTTGGGTTGGTGATCTCTGTGTTGTATTTCAGGATCTTGCTTCTTTCTTTGTGTATACTGAGGCCTATTGTTCCAGAGGCTGCTGCAACACTGGTTGTCTTTATCTGCATTTGTTCGTGTATATGAGACTAGTATCTGCTTGGAATCTAGAGCACTTTGTAATATGTGCCTAATTGTAGTTATAACATGAGTAGTTGTTAGATGTTTTCTAAAGCCAAATTGCGCCGGAGGAATGAGATTATCATTTTGTTGTGTGAGTTTGTCGCAGGTCAAATAGTTTATAAATCATGTCCAATAAAATAATGCTTCTGTAGTTATTCGGATATGATCTTAGTCCATTATTCTTGTACGTGCTGATGAGACTGTGATTAGCCAGTGGTCCGGCATCAACCGTAATACCATTACTACCTGGGTTTTTTTATTCGTCATGTGTTTGAGGCTTGTTTCTAGCTCCAGTTTCGTTATATATATATATATATATATATATATATATATATATATATATATATATATATATGCCTGGCTTTCAGAAAGTTTTAAATGTGAGGGCTAGCAATACTACAAGTAGTGTAACAGTAGGAAAAACAATTGATTCAATTTTTTAAATACATATTTCGCAAATCCTGCTAGAATGCATACACAAAGATCATCCAAATCAAGTGTAACTTTATAAAATGATTTGTAGGGGGTCTAAAGCTATTTGGGTAAAACTATACAGGTATGGTCAAGCTTACCAATTATCGCCAGCGAATGTAGGAAGAAGAGGGAAAAAGGATATAACCAGCATTGCAGCAGCTTCCGGTGTATTTGCTAGCGTTAATCTGAAAGTATAATAAAAACACAAATGAATATTTCTTTTAAAATATGTTCTAAAAACCTATGCACGTAAAAGTAACTCCTAGCTTCAACTGTTATAAATGATATTATTCGTAGTGGTAAATGTGCAAATTAATTAAATGCATATCAGTTTTCTCACATAAGCTAACACACCAAGCGCATATATACGCGTTTATTTGCCTTGAAAAATGTTGATGAATGGAAATGGTAGCACGTCAAGACTATGAATTAATTCAATTAATAACACTTTATAACTTTACTTGTAAAGCAGTAATAACAATAGTAATAAAAATTATCACTATTGCCATTATTAGTATTAATATTATTATTACCACTGCTATTTTTGTTACCACAACGAATTATGAAACAAAATGCGGCATGATAGTCTAACTCTCTACTTTCATACTACCATAAAACGTAAATGTCAATAAAAGTAAAACAGAAAATTAACGGGATAGAAACCTTAAAAACAATTGATTAGTAAAATGGATACTCAGTGAAATTTACAAACAGGCATTTACTTAGCTACGAAATAAAATTAAAAGTGTTCATATGGTTAACAAAATATCGCTGTTTATACAAACACCAGTTAGGGATGGTGCACACAGCGATATGTTAATGCTTACGTTGAGTGGGATAATCCAAAGAATGTTCAACGCAGGAAAATTACAAATGCTTTCCACACATCTAATGATGACACTAAGATTGAAAGACAGATTGTCCATAATAGCCACCTCTTCGTCGCTTACAATTTAACTGCTAACACAGAGCAAGTTGCATCAGGAATTTACTTTCATGTGCTTCTGAAATAATTCCAGTACGACTACGTCAAGACCGAGTTTTAAAAAAAATAGTGAACACCTCCACCCTAGTACATTAAGCTAAAACAAGTAATACAGTTAACATGGATCAACTATGTACAGTTCTAGTATCTACCGGGACTGGTCTAAAAGAATATAAGGCTTAAACCTATAAAAGTACCAATAGGCTCCGCACCAAATTAAACCCCCTTCATAAACATCAATTTCAAACATAGAAAGCCGCAGACATCTTGAAGAAAAAGATTTATAACTCTCTCAAAAGAACGCTCTTCAGAGCAACCTTGCGTTTAGTAAACGCTAACCGACAAACGTACATCAACAACCTAAAGTATAAGTTTTCACATCTGACAACTTTTTAGGTTATTACCTGCTTGTGCAGAGCTAGGTACGTAGATCCTTCGATGAGTGTTACAATCAAAAGAATACAAAGACATTATACGACTTAGTTGAAAGGTTTATTTATTTATTTATTTATTTGAACACATAAATATTGGTACAAGGGGGGCACCAAATATATATGCGCCACACAAAACAATGATAATTTGAGGAGAAGGAGAAAAGAGAAAAAAAAAAAGTAATGAACGTGGGGAATTATAAAAAAAAGGGAGAGAGACAGAACAATGGTGGGGGAAACGGAAAGGTACAATCAGAAGAAATCTTTCAGTTAAGGAAGATACAACCACTTTTTATGAAGAAAGTAAAAGAAGGTTACAGCAGGATCGCCATTGGCTTCTATTCTGAGCCATATCTCATAACGTCTCTAGCCACTGCGTTACACCGTCTCTCGGACCCCAACCACGGAGTCGTGAAGGACCAACAGAAGCTAGCCCCTTTGCAGCTTTCTTTCATACCATGACACCATGTCATACACTGACCACCTCTCCGCTTTTTCCAACAAGTCCCAGAGTCGGCAAATAATGCACGACGTGGAATTCTCTGGGACGACATTCGTAGAACATGTCCAAGCTACCGAAGTCGGTGTTTCAAGATGGTGACACCAATTTCATTATCGTCTCTGTGCCCGAACACTCGATGCCGAACCTCTGCATTACTAACATAGTGTTGCCACTGGATGTCAGCAATCGTTCGGAGACAACGATGATCGAACACAGAGAGACGTCTAACATCCTCAGCTCGGAGAGGCCATGTTTCACAAGCATAGAGCAGAACTGCTCTCACCGACGCGTTGTAGATCCGACCTTTTACAGCCAGACTAACATCACGAAGGCGCCAAAGATGGCCCAGATTGGCATAAGCCCCTCTGGCTTTCACTATACGTGCATTGATCTCATCACTCACGCCACCACCAGCACTTATGCAGCTACCTAGATACACGAACTTCTCGACCACTTCTATCTGCTCACCATCTAGAGTGAGTACAGGATTAGAAACCTGCCAGTCTTGTAGAAGAACTTTGAACTTCGAAGGTGCAAAGCACATACCATACCTACGGACACTGATTGCCAACTGATTAAGTGCGGATTGCATGGCTTGGGCATTCTCGCACAGTAAGACAATATCATCCGCATACTCAAGGTCGAGAAGTCTTTCTCCAGGCAACAAATCCACACCACCATTACTTACATCCGTCAGAGCTGTTTCCAGAATGTCATCGATGGCAAAGTTGAAGAGGAATGGTGAGATTGGGCAACCGTGACTAACTCCACTGCTTGAATGGAATAGTGGAGAAAGGTGATTGTATGCCCTCACTCTGCCTGAGGTGTTTGTGTATAGGGCTTTTAGGATGTTAATAAACTTCTCAGGCACACCCTTCTTCAATAGACAATCCCAGAGAACAGTTCTGTCCAACGAATCGAAGGCAGCCCTGATGTCAAGAAACACTACGATTGTTGGCCTTTGATAAGTATGACGGTGTTCTAACACTTGGCGGAGGGTGAAGATATGATCAATACATCCTCGACCAGAACGAAACCCAGCCTGCTCCTCGCTAGTCAATCTTTCTCGGGTTCTGAACAACCTACGAAGTATGACGGAAGCGAATAGCTTGGACGCAATCGGAAGTAGACTTATCCCCCGATAGTTGTTACAGGAACAACGTGAACCCTTTTTAAAGATAGGGACAACTATCGACTCATTCCATGACGTTGGTACACTCTCTAGTTCCCAGATCTTTGTAAACAACGTCGTCATTTCCTTAGTCAGAAAATCACCACCATCTTTAAAAAGAGCCGGAGGTAAGTCGTCTGGGCCCGGTGATTTGTAACGTTTCAAGAGTTGGAGTTCCTTGCGGACTTCCGCCTCATTTGGTGGATCAGTCGTCACCGGCCATGGAGGGCAGGACAGTCTGACCGATGTTGCCGGAGCAGCAGGCCAGTTGAACTGCCCTTCAAAGAATTCTGCCCATCGTCCAAGACGTCGATGGATGTTAGTGATTGGCGTTCCGTCATCCTCGCAGATTGTTTCGCTCACACCAGACTTCTTGCTGCCAGTGGCTCGGATGAGTTGGAAGAGCTTCCGGTAATTACCAGATGCAGCTGCTGCTTCCAACTCACTGGCACGCTCCGACCACCAGGCTTCTCGGTCCTCACGCAAGCTTTGCCCAATTTCATTACGTAACAGTCGTCGTTTGTGGTCAAACTCACGGTCACCCGGAGTAGACCGACGGGCTTCAATCAGTTGTAAGGAACCAGAAGAAACCCAGTGCTTGTAGATCTGTTGCCTGGAGAAAGACTTCTCGACCCTGGGTATGCGATGACATCGTCTTACTGTGCGATAATGCCCAAGCCACGCACCTTCAAAGTACAGAGCACTTTTACAAAACTGGAAGGACGCTGACACTGCACTGTGGTCAAGAAGTTCGTGTATCTAGGTAGCTGCATAAGTGCTGGTGGTGGTGTGAGTGATGAGATCAATGCACGTATAGTGAAAGCCAGAGGGGCTTATGCCAATCTGGGCCATCTTTGGCGCCTTCGTGATGTTAGTCTGGCTGTAAAAGGTCGGATCTACAACGCGTCGGTGAGAGCAGTTCTGCTCTATGCTTGTGAAACATGGCCTCTCCGAGTTGACGATGTTAGACGTCTCTCTGTGTTCGATCATCGTTGTCTCCGAACGATTGCTGACATCCAGTGGCAACACCATGTTAGTAATGCAGAGGCTCGACATCGTGTGTTCAGGCACA
Source organism: Schistosoma spindalis (assembly GCA_946903255.1). NCBI lineage: Eukaryota > Metazoa > Platyhelminthes > Trematoda > Strigeidida > Schistosomatidae > Schistosoma > Schistosoma spindalis. Next base: position 41,570,402 of record OX336420.1, on the reverse strand, counting down.
GCGATGGTAATTCAATTCGTGTCACTATCTTGAAACATAGACTTCGGTAGCTTGGATATGTTCTACGAATGTCGTCCTGGCGAATTCTACATCGTGCATTATTTGCCGACTCTGGGACTTGTTGGAGAAAGCGGAGAGGTGGTCAGTGTATGACATGGTGTCGTGGTATGAAAGAACGTTGTACAGGACTGGTTTCTGTTGGTCCTTCATGACTTCCTGGCTGGGGTCCGAGAGATGGTGTAACACAGTGGCTAGAAACGTTATCAGATATAGTTCAGAATAGAAGCCAGTGGCGATCCTGCTGTAACCTTCTTGTACTTTCTTCATAAAAAGTGGTTGTATCTTCCTTAACTGAAAGATTTCTTCTGAGTGTACCTTTTCCTCTCCCCCATTGTTGTTCTCTTTTTTTATAGTTCCCTACGTTCCATACCTTTTTTCCCTTCTTCTTTAATTCTCATTGTTTTGTGTGGCGCATATATATTTGGTGCCCCCCTTGTACCAATATTTATGTGTTCAAATAAATAAATAAATAATAATCTCACGCACGAAAACTTACCTATAGACCTCTGAGCTAGGACATATCGAAATCAAATCAATTCACAATATTGAGCTGCAATTTTAAAACATTTTCCTGCCTCACACTTGGCTACTCTGTTTGTAATATTATTTTTTGGGAACTGATGAGAATTTGTTGAGTAGAATATTATTCATTCAATTCGTGTATTTATTAAAACACACTTCTTTCAAATGAAGTCTTATTGATGAATACAACAAACTGAAAAACCATACTGAAAAGTTAAGAAATCGACTCGAACCTTTTTAACTAGCATATAACTAAACACTCAGTTTGTAAAAATCCGGTTTTCAATATCCGTATACAAGCACGTCATATTAATTCGTAAGTTGTTGAGAGATACACGCACGAAGATGAGGAATAATCTAATGTAAGGAAACAACTCAGTCATGAAAACTTCAACACTACTAAAAGACTAACTTAATTTTTTTTAAACGTTAAATTTCAGTACGTGAAAATAAAAAAAACGGCTAGGAATGGTTTACATACCGTCCACCGCCAAGAAATAACAAACCAACGGTGTTAGCGAGAATCATTTGTAATCCATAACTTGGACCAAGAGCAGCACCAAATACCGACGCTACAGATACGGGACCACTAACAGACGCTCCTGTTGAGCTAGTGGAGACGGTTTGTGTGGTTGCAGCAGCACGAGCTGCGGCAGCTGTAACAGTATGATAGAGTGAGTCCGATGCAGTGTTGTTACTTGGTCCAGAACTCAAAGTATCCGGTTTAGAATTGAATAGATGAATAGCTCGCAGTTGCCGAACTATTTTAAGAACAGTCAGATTGCCAGAGCCAGCAAGTATCATAGAGAGAGCTAAGAGACACTGAGCTGCACTTTGAACTAGCGTGGACTTCGGTAAAGATGTCTTTATTTGTTCTGAATCATACTGCGTATTTTGAGACGGTGACTTGACAATAAAATATGATGGAGGCCACCAAGTATCGTTTAAAAGACTTTTTGCAAGAGAGTACTAGAATGCAATAAATAGAGAGAACTCATTACAACCCACAACAACCTAAACTAACAAGTGTCTATGAGCACATGTATTATGAATACCAAAAAACACATAATGATCGAAGGATATCATTTTGAACGAAAGGGTTCCTAAATGGATCATTATGGTTTTGCAACGAAGTATCTTACAAGTTTGGTTTTCAGCACAGTTTACAACGTCAGGGAATAAAGAAATTAAAACATTGTTATTGTACACGGTAGTAAACAAGAGAATTGATAATGTAAACATTTTTAATAGAGAATCATTTGTTAAATTATTAAAACATGGAAAGCATAAACAAAATTAATCTTCGTGATAATCTTTCACAACGAAAGATGTAGAAAACTATGAACTTCGATGCACTTGCTAAAAACCGAATCTTTCAGACAAAAAATCATAACTTAGTTGCCTCCAAAACATTGTTAGCAAGAAATCATTCGACATATCAAGTAATCAAATTAAAAGCTGACAAACTAACTACAGACAATGGAGGAGACAAAGATATCTGTAAGAATATTGTCTATTCAGTAGAGTAGAATGAATATAAATACCGATATTTGAATATTACATTAGATCACCTGTGAGGCAACCAAGCCATACTCAACGTAGGACCTAAATAAATCTGCAACACTTCAAGTTACCACACTGCACATGGAAATATTAGGATGAGTGGCAAACGAGTCGAAACGATAGTAGTATCAATGAAAGTAAGATTAAACATGGAGAATTCGGTTCAAAATGATGAATCATATAGGGGAATAAAAAGTATGAAATAATACTAAGACCCGAGATCGAAGAGAAAGAGAATGACGAATTTACCCTTGTCATTGTGACTGATTTTGAGTTATGTCCATCCAAAAACTAATCATGACAATTACATCCAAGCAAAATCTTAAAGCTTACTTATTTTTTATTTCAGAGAATTAGTATCAGGTGGTATGCGCAAAAAAGGTTCAATAATAATCAAACTACGGTAACAAAATCGAGGTAACCTAAAAGATATTACAGTCCAATGCCACAGTACTTATGAACTGTGAAACGATCAGGATAATTAGGATGTAACAGATAATAAGATAATTTCAATCAATTAGATTTAATCGACAAACAAATAAGACTGTTAATTGAAACTACTTGTGGAAGTAGCCCATCAATATTACAATGCCACAGAAGTTATTTGGCTGGTGCAGATTATAAATATTATTTGGCGCAGGTGCATCCACTCTTTGTGTCCTCCCGAACTCTAATCTTCTGAATTCTTCATGTCCTTTATTTTCTTTGCCAATTTATTCTACTGGATTATACTCCTTGAATAACATCATCAAACCCTAGTGTTACCGATTACTACTTATACTTTCACTACCTCTACCAATACGGGATTTGAATCGATAACTGCATCTCTGTACTAATGTGTTATAGCAACTCGAACTGATGTACGTACGCACGTACGAAGTTCCACGTTGCTACTGACTGAATGACTGATAAATATTGTATAGCGGCAAAAGTGTAAGTCAGCTCATTTTCACAGATAACTGTCAGTTACAAAATATAAAAAAACTAATATTATTATTAATAAATTAATCAAAAATCTTACTAAAGTATTAGCTGCATTTGAATTCGATGTCCCAGCGTAACGCAAGCCCATAGCTAAAGCACATCCAACTAGGATGTTTAAATAAGCCAAACTGAAATAAAGAAAAACCAGAAGAATGAAACAAGTAAATAATCAAGTCAAACTATTACGTTGCAACAACCAATCAAAGTTAAAGGAAATAATTGAGGCAATAATAATAAAAATAATAAACCTTAAGTTCTTATATTAAAAACTGTGATGAGCCAACATATTATATATATATATATATATAACGCATAATTACTTGAAAATCTGAACACCATCAACAACTGATTGTTTGTCTGACTCCATGATAATTTAGCTTCATAAGTGGCTGTAACAAAACAATGTTCACTTCATGGTTAAACTTGATCGTTAGCAGGAAGAACAACATCGCTATATAAATTAATAATTAAAACCGGTCAGAAATTTTGCCTGACCCAAACTCCAAATGTGAGTGCTGAATTTGTCAACTGAAAAATTAATTGAGTACGTACAGAGACCTAATCAAGTAAATACACTTTACGTCTTTGGGTATGCTTGTAAGTTCACTGAAGGGGCAGGCCATGAAAATGAATCAATATGGTTGGCTTGTTGCTTCCCTTATGTACGTTTTAGAAACGTAATACATAGACGTCTGTTGAAATACTTACAGTAAATCTAGTGAAGCATGTTTTTTGACTACATATAGGATAGGAACATCAAAGCTAAAACATTTTTTTTTAGTTTTCGTATGCCAATTGAGCTATTTTCTAAGCTTAGTGTTTGTGAATAAATACAAAAAAGTTGTAGAGTATGGGAAGTAACGGAGAGAGATAAGCAACAAAAGAATCAGATTTAGATGCTCATACATACATGCCACTCCAAATCCGTTAAGATTGTTGAGTGTGAACTTTCTGTATTATCTCAAGAATAAACTATTGTCATTTTGCTGTGTTACAAATGTTTATAGTTAAAAAGTTCAGAATGTATTTATTCGACGTCGATAACACGCATCTATTCTGTAAATATAAAGTGAACGTTAAAAGAGGATCGATAAGTCGATAAAAATGTTTTCATAGTGAACATCAATAATAATATATACTCACCTTATGGCTTCAATATCCACTGAATCTTTATTTTGCAATCCGAATTGATCGAACCACTCGCTTTTTCCAGGGACGGCTTTGATATTGTTGACACTAGATTCCTCTTCAGACCATTGTCTTATATCATATCTCCTTGAACGTCGAACAGGTCGACCACGAACATTATTTAATGTACTTCGACGGCCCCTATTATATGCAAAACGTCCATATGCATGGCATAAAGAATCAGTAAATGTTTGATCTGGACATCGATTCTCAACATCATCTTCACTGGATAAATCAGCCTGCCCCAATGTAGCACGAATATCTGAGACGCTCGGTGAATGTAACTTTGGTCTTGGTCTGATGGACTCGCTAAGCCTTTCAAACAATTGTTCCGGTATGTAAGAATCTATCCATTCTTGAGTTGGTTCTATGGAATTCCAGTTAACAAGACCATAGGCAAGCGCTTGAAACAAGAGCAAGTCGGGTCTAATAAGCTCCAACTGGCGTAAAGAAGATGGTGGAAGGAGCCAACTACTGACGGTGGAATTACCACTACCCAAATAAGCCATTCCAAGAGCCATCATAGCACCAGGGGCGCTAACATCTGCGTTGTAGCAGTGAAGGTCCCTTATCTGAAACAAAAATTTGATCAGAAGAAAAAATAACAAATGGAGACAGAGAGAATGTTAAATTGTAAGGTTTGAGCCAAAATTTACACACAAACAGTATTCGTGGATTACCTGAGGATTTTTCCATATTGTTTTAGTTGAACATTCGTCCAAACAACCAGCAAGGTCAGAAACGGTAGATGAAATTCTATTAGGGCCATTTGTTAGAGTTGGAGATGTCGCAGGACCAGTATTAGATAAACTGCGACGACGAGAGGAAGGTTGTCGACTGGATGAAGAGATTCCTCTGATATCCATTGAATTATGTAAATGGTCATTGGTTAGAAATCGCTCTGGGTCAGCTAAAGGTTCCGTTGAGTAATCACTGTGCAACAGTAAGCTGGGAGTCCGGAAGGTACTTGAAGAGAGAGAAGCACCTCTTGTAGAAGATTCTGATAAATTATTTTGAGGACTAACAGGTTCAACACTCGTCTGATGAGGTCGTCTTGAATGATCTATTAGTCGATGGGGAGCACCTCTCCCTTTCACGCGTTGAATAGGTAAACATCTTTCGTGTAGATCACATGAGAAATGCACGGTGTATTGTTGATTCTCTGCAACAGCCGAATTCGTACTCTTTGGCCCCGAAGTCATATACGCACGTAATTTCTCCGCCCATTGTAGATCGGACAAACCACATGGTGTATCGCCTCTCTGTGAATAACATACACAAAACGTAAATCATTCAAGAAAACTAAAAAAATTACTATAATATGATGACCAGGCGTAGCAACCTTACTATAAGCTAAACTCCGGTCATTTAGACTGAGTAATACCTGAAAAATGATTCTTATATGATACATTAATAAGTTGGCTTTGCAATTTTGTGAGGGTTGATATGTTCGGCGAGAGCAGGATTACCAGGAAATCTTAACAAGACTACTATTTCCAAAGCCACTATCAGATCTTATCTGATCAGAAAATAAAACTTACTACCATAGGCCATTCTCTACGCTCAGATGATCACTATGCAACAGATTTTAAAATACAAAAAAATTTGTAAGAATGTATGGGTGCAAAAACTCACCTGTAGGAGTACAAGCCCGAGTGCAAGACCTGCAGAAAGAGCCATAAGCTCACAGCTGTCACCTGCAAAACCCCCTGAGCCACCAGCACCAGTCCAGCCGACGGTATTATTTGTGGGATTATTATTAGACGCATTAGAAACAGTTTGTTGGGAGTCTGCATCTGCATTTAATCCTAAATGTGCACCATCAGAATGAGAATCCTCACTTAATGAACGACCTAGCTCATTAATCAATAAATTAGTAATATGTCGATGTGCTGATCCCTGATAAAGTAACCCAAGACCGAAAATGGCGGCCGCTTGGCATAAATTAGGAACACTAAGTTGGACATTAATCAAAGGATTGGATGGCAAAAGTGGACGGTAATGAACTGCAATAAGCCGCAAAACAGACTGATCCATTGTACCTCGTCTCCCAGCACATAGCCCTTAAAAAGATGAAATAAAATGTACATAATAACTAGTTTAGCGAAAAAATACAACTGAAGAATCTATAACTACCTCTTGCTTATTATTTACACGCTTAAAAAAACTATCTTGTGTTTCCTGTAGATTTGTGTATGTTCTTATCTGCCGAATTGCATTTTGCACATTGTTTATACGAATATACTGGGCTACATTTAACTCTCTTGGAGTTGGCGTTTAGCTGATTAGATACATACAAAAATAGATAGGAGTATAGTATAGAATAACATGAGACGCTTAAAGGTCCCCATATATAACCCTAAACAAATCTGATTAATTATAGAAAAAGAGTGCAATTTGAAAGTGAACTGACTGTTCGATTACCATAAAATGAATAACTTATAAATAAATTAATATCTTGAAAAGAAACATATAAGTCCGATAAACATAATGCTCTCCTAACAAATATAATATATGTATATCCGTTACGTCCTCTATTTGGTTACGGCAAATGCAGTATACAACCATCGGCACTCGGACTCGTAGAACTCCACAGTCCAAAATCAAAAGACGGAAGAAGCAGGGGAAGTAATTATTACGTAAGAGTCAAAAATGTACACAAAAACAGGAGCATTTATAGTTTTAAGTAAAGGCTATAACATCATTATAATCCAGCCAATCAGCAGAAGAAATACCGGAACGAGTTACAAAAGGATCAAACTCAATTTCAGTTCAATTAACAAGCTCAAAATTTATCCTACTTTAATAACAAGCTTTAAGTTTCAATAATCTTTTATTTTACAAGTAGATTCATTTATCCTTACGTTTCATTTCAAATTTCTTTCAATGTGATATCACAAATTTCGGCGAAATATGCTGAACCTATGGATTATTGTGTCTAGCGAAAAACAATATGAACTATAAAGGCCTTACCTAAAAGTACAGCCATATTGTGTAAGTCATGTACTCGTACAAGATATTCTCCTATATCATAAGGTGTAATTTTGTTTAAATGACCATTTAAACCCAAACCAAGAAGTAGACCAGCTTGTTCTGGGCTAGACGTGTCCAGAGATGATGTGGAATCTTGATTAGTACGAAGATTATTTCTAGGATTATTAGTGGATGTGAGTCCGGCAGCACGACAGTTATATAAAATCCATGTTGCATCTATCTGTAGTAAAACATACAAATAGGCATGAAAAAACAAGTAATTTATAGTTCATTTAATATTAATAAAAAATGTTAATGGGTTATTTAATGCTCTCATTCCGATTGCAATTTAATCAAAGAGACCTAAACACAGATGTCACTGAGGTTAAACTAAGCTAACCGTTGCAACTACGACACTAAGTAATATCCTGACTACTTGCATAAGAAATGTGACTAGTAAGTATATCACGGAATTGCTATGAATAGAAACAATAGTATATATAAATGTTGACGACTGAAGCAATTTTCCTCCTTATTTTCTCGCATAGGAGGGTTTACACTGATGACAGTGAGAACTTCAAGCAACAGTAAAAAATGGTCACAAAATACGTTGACTGTGGGTAACTCTCTTGACTGCTATGACGGCTGAACAAATCAAAAGTATACAGACACATTCGTGAGAACAGATTAATCGAAAATAAGACTGATTTTTTTTATTTTGAAATGTATTCAGTGAATGAAACTCAATTTGATACAGTAAATATGTTATGAAAATTAATAAGCAAGAACCACACGCACAATTTTCAGAACTAACCGAGGCATTAGGTGATATACTTAAACCAATAGCCACTCCATTATGAAAATCTGGCCAGTGCTTTGCAGCCAGTACTCCTGGAGCTTGTTGAATATTGGCAGTAGACAGTAATGAAGCAGTAGAAGACGCTGAGTTTGTAGCTGTCGTGGAAATATTGGAACTGGCATAATTGTTAAGCAAATTATTGTTTGGTGTCATACGTTTCAGTCCTAAGGATACAGTCTGGAAGAAAAAATCAATTGATACAGTGATTATTTTTTATAGCATACACTGTTAAAGATATTTCGATGAGGCTAAAAAACAAAACTCAAGATAAAATTCTAAAACATTATCTTACACGTAAAGATGCCCCTGCACCACATGAGGCTAATGAAGAAGCTATAGCTAGAGCCACAGAATTTCCTGGATGGTTAGAAGCGTCAACACTCTGGACACCAGTGATTCCAAGTCTATCTCCACTACCCCCAGCTATGTCTAAGCCACTCGCAATCACCTCAGCGGTTCCAGTTCTGTTGGCACCCATATTTGTATTAGCAGGCCCGAGGGGCTCTCGAGCGAGGTCAACCAAAACACGCCTTCCACTACTTGGGGAAATTGCTCGACCACGTAAACATATTGGAGGTACACGAAGTTGTGTTGGTACTTTCGAACCTGTAAGGATTCCAAAAGTCAGCATTCCACGACCAATAACAGAAGCCCAAACACGAATACCAGCTGCAGCCAAGTGCATCTCAAACCTTGCTTCTGTCAAACGAGCATTTAAATCAGATCCAGGGGCATTATTGGGAGATGTACTGACAGGATCTTCGGAATTCAGACGAGGAAGACGAATATGACTGAAACTTTGAAGAAGTCGATATGCTTCACGAAGACGTAAATCATCCTAAAAATATTTGTACAAATTGAAAATGTATTAAGTTTCAGAAAACACAGAAACAGCAAGGTAGTTGGAGGTAGTCGACAGGAAACTCTGAACTCAAGTTTCGTGCTATTTAGCACTCATCAGAAAAATGTACCTGTAGTCTTGAGGGGACTAATGCTCAGTCAAGTGTCACTCAATTTCACATCTATATTCACTACCACTGAGCTTTTCGGGCTGCCAATGTCCATCTCTTACAGGAGTGAGATGTATTTACAAATGACTGATCACTGAATAGTGACCAGTATCATGTTTGTTTAGTCCTTGATCGATGGAAGTCGATCAGCAGTATAAAGGAATTGTTATACGTGACATCGGTAATTACTCGGCGACCAATCGGTCTCATGTAATGATGGGTCATAAAAAGTAAAAAGAGTAAAAAAAGGAAAGGTTACTGGTGACAGTCAGCCAGTACTCCAACCTTCGAGATGTTAAAAACATTCTTTATGAAGATAAATAAGCTACTGACTCTCAAAGAACTGCTAGGAAATAGAATAATCAGCTAAAACGAATTTATATATTTGAGCTTTTCCACTACACAAAAGCAAATATAATATTTGCACTGTTTACTAAATTTTAGAAACCGCATCGAATCAAGATTTAATAGTAGAACAACTTTATTAACTGTTTTAACTTTACCACGATTTGTGTGTTTTGAAAAATCGATTTCATTTACATTAGTGTTGTGGATATCATGCAATAACAAATAGATAAGTATTAATTGGCTGTTTTAAATGAACTGTGTTCGATATTATAGTAGTCAAAAAGTGGAGAAATGATGAAAAAGATTTGCAATACAGGTGGATGCTTTTGATGGCATTGTGTTATTGGAGCAAAAAAGTTAATTGTGAGGCTTTCATTTTCGTTCCGAATAGTTTTATCAGAGCATTCTTAGATCTTCTCTGATAGAGAATTCTGACATCCCTCTTATTGAACTCATGTTTGTAGTTGTTCATGTGCACTGATATCAGTAGAGTAAATCATGAAGTTTAGCTGATAATTTACATTTGTGAATGTTTAATGATGGCATTGCTTTTTTTTACTCTGGTGCATCTTTTGATTCTCATAAAACGGAAAAGTGATTGTGTTGACTTGTGAAGGACACTGATATCAAAGGGTTTCACAATTCTGATGGTGATTTCTGAGATATTTTCTCACGTAATAGAGCGATTCGCTTCCTAATCATCGGAATGAACTAATCTGATATTTATTCAATAATTTAAAAGTCCATTTCTACATATACTATTCTCTGATAACTTTATCCAGAATGACAATGAAAGCTTCGCAGTTATATACATCACACAGCTTATAGAATGGCAGCACCAACAGAAGAAGTGGAGACATTTCACGATATCAAATACATATAAATAACAAGGAAAAGTGCCATTCACTGCTGATTTAAACACTAACATGCCAATACCAAATCTCGATAGCATGAATTAATATATAACGTCCTTTCATTTTAACCCTTTACGAGATTATTAACGTTTGATGATGAAAAATACATACATTTACAAATTTCAAAAATCATGTATCATATTCGAATAAAGTAAACAACCTTGAAAGAAGCTTGACAACATGGGTTGTTTTCTATATGGTACAAAAGAGCATGAGATGATACAGCCACATTTGAGGATAGTGAGTCTATATCTCGAAGAGGAAGAACTAAATTTGACCAGCGTTCTCCGATAGACCAGGAAGAAGTTTCACCGACAAATGAAGGCACAGATAATACTTTACATAGACTAATTGGCTCAGAACTTGTACTAACAGAATTAGAACAATTAAATACTGAATCAAAGATAGAGTTTTCTTGATGACTCAACATATATGCTTGCTTCGCCAAATCAGTACGTCCTTAAATGAGAAAATATAGATTACTTATAATGTACAATAGGATAAAAAACAAAAGGACAAAATGTGGTATCTAAAAGTTAAGAAATTACACTTGGGAAGCAGCTTGTCAAATTCACTTCAGTGCATTGAACCATAACTAAATCACTACGGAATATTATATTTTTAAAAGTAACCCACTGTGATCGAAAGTGACAGGTTAACAATCAATGTTTTTTTGTAACATACCCAATAGATGGTAAATAAGGTAGAATTCATATGACTAAACACCATGAAACAACCGTAGTCGCAACCATGGCATGGTTGTTTATATAGACTATCGTTACAAAAACAATGGACCATATTGCTCAAAACATTAGTATTTTGAGAACATACAACACAAGATCTATACGAACAAAAAGATTTCGTTTAGCCATATATCAAAGCGAGTTTGTGCAAAAATTTTGCATCCGTGTTTCAAAATAACTGAAAACTACATTTTATCATATAAATATTTGTGTTTTTAACTTTAGTTATACACACAATTTAAATAGGTAGCAAAACGAACTTACCCATCAAACTATATACATGAGGATCACAATTAGGCGGAGGATGCAACCGGCAACGGCTAAGAAAAATACGCAAAACCATTGACAATCCAGGTGGCAGTACACGTAATCTCCTACTCAACACACCATAGAACACTGTACTGCTCGACTCCAATCGACTAAGAAATAATAATGCCAAGTGTTGTGCAGAAATCGGTAAACCAGTTGATTCATTTTCACGCGAAAATTTATTACTAGATAATGTAACGCAAGTTAAAAGTGTCTCGACATAAGAACAAGCGTAAGGTCCAGCATTTTGTAGCCAATGTTTAACTTCTTCATCATTAAATATAGGAAAATCATCTCTTTTCCTTGATGAACATTCATAAACTAGATAAAATCATCAAGAAGGAAATTAATATAAATAGTAAAGAAACACCTTAACTAAGAAATAATGTTTAAAAAACATATTTCAAACATTAAATAAAACTATATGCTATGAATTTAAAATAAGAAAACTCACAAAAAACAATATCAGAAAACTACCTCAGCAGTCATTTTGATGCTATCACTTAAACTAAGTCCAATGTATTCGCAGAAAATAGATTATTTGTCACTATAATATAAACTATATTAGAAGCAATGCTATGTTTTCATAGACCTAGACATATCATAATAATTCCCCACTAACGCAAAATTGTCCATAACTGAAAATCAATGCATCTAAGGTAGCCTTATGTTGCACTTTTCCAACATACTTTGAATTGCACTCAACTATATACCCAATAAAATCCACTTTCATCCCCCAAGTATATAGGCTCTTTTAACTACTTTACTTAATCTTCCACGACCGACATTATCATACTTACGTTTTTGCTGTAATTCCTGTGAATTTTTCCTCACTGAAGTATAATGGCATCAATTGATACATATTTGTTCCAAGTTATACATTACTTGTGGTAGTTCACAAATAATCTGAATTTCTGAAGCAATTCAGATATAAGGCTTAAGAACAATCAGTTTACCAAACTATTTTCAATGAAGAACTGGAGACCAAATTCCTTGACAGAATCATCAATACGAAATAACTTATATAGTCAAGTGACATAATAAATTAACCAGCAAGGGTAAAGTGAGTACGGTTAATTTCATTATGATCAGATACATGTCACCATCATACATATTATAAGGAAGAAGTCAAATGCCCTGGTACGGTCAAGAGTGGGGAGAGTCCGCTCTCCATCTCGAAATGCTCTAACATGGCCACGCGTATATGGTCTCTACCAGGGAAGTCCCACTCACTGCCTTCTCGTGGCGGTGGTGTTGTTTACGAAAATGAGAGGACGAAAAGCGAATATCCGGCGCTTTAACCGGATCTCAAATCAATGGCGCACATGGGTTCCAGTATCCTACGGGAACAAATGGAGTATGAAACGATTTCTTGGTCACCGGCTTCCATGGGACTGCACTCCTCACGATGCTCCACTGCCTTGTGGGTCAGACGTTCAGGTCGAAGTCTCTGGGTGTGGCCCCCTAAGAAAACCACCTGCTTCAGTTTGAGCACCCGAGCAGTATCACAGCCCTCACACAAATCAATTGAGATTCGTGTGTGTATTTGTTGCCTCCTTGTACAAATGCCTATGTGTTAAAAATAAATAAAAATAAAACATACATATTATATGTCGAAAGACAACTAAGAAGTTTGTTTGAAGATATTTCATTTGGTTGGTCTACGAATTAACTGATTAGCAAAATTTTATTTAAAAACCATCCTCTTCCATATGGAATAAATAAAAATAAATTAACACAGACCTAAACCACTCGACTTTACGAATGTTTTCCATGTGAATATATGATCGGACCAAAAGTCCAAAAGATATTGAACTGCCGACTTTGAATCCGCGCTTTTAAGTACCTCCAGTTTTTCTGTAGATAAAGCCGAAACGATTACTCCTGCTAAGGCAGTTGCCAAATCATTTACACCAGTCAGATAAGGATAAGGATTTATTTTAACTGAAGTCCCACCAGAAAAAATTGATTCCAACTGTCTTGTTATCCATGTTAACAAGCAAGGTGCTATATCAAACGATACTTTATCTGGCCACTTCAAATCCTTAGTTGGAAATTTAACTTCAGTAACTAAAGACATGTTACACAAACTTGGATATTCAGTTTCATAAAACGTAGTATAAGCCGGCAAATTTAATATACTAGAAAGAGAAAATAAGAAATCATTGTTAAAAACAGATTCCATAAATGTTCTGATAATATTAGTATTCCAGCCACATGTGATATGATGTATATAACATAAGTTCTATTAAGGGAGGAATACTAAGGTAAAACTAAGATGAAAAAGATCTGGTCATCTACTGAGAATGTGAGATATATATATATATATATATAAATGCTAAGCGATATACAAATGCCCTGGTACGACCGAGGGTTCGGAGAGACCGTTCCCTTCCCGAAATGCTCTCCTATATGGCAACTGCCAGGGAAGTCCTACTCACTACCTTCTCGTGACTGAGGTATTGTTTACGAAATTGAGAGGACGAAAGGCGAATGTTCGATGCTTTAACACGGTTGGTGGAAACGGAGGGTCCACCTAGGAGAGTTGGAAAACCCTGATTCCAAACCAATGGTGCACATGAGCTCCAGTATCCTGAAGCAACAAATGACGTATGAACTAACTGTTGGCCACCAAGTACCATGAAACAGCATCTCGTAACGTTTCTCCACTGTCTTGTGGATTAGACCTTTAGGTCTGAGCAGTCGGGTAGTATCACAGCCTACACACAAATCAAATGAAATGACAATTAATACTAGGAATAATATTCTTGCTTCAATTAAAATTCAGACAATTCACATTCAATTGATAACATTCATTATTTTCCTTTTTGTATACTACGTCACTTTCTTACACTCCTCTATTCTGACTTTGTGTATCCTTATTTTTCACCTTATAAAGCAGCTCGTCTATGGTGGAAACCATGTTCTATCTAAAAGATTGCGATTCACTGGCTGGTCGAAAGGTCAATGACACCACCAAATAACAGTTCTGAACCAGCATTTCTGAAACTACATATAGCAATCAACCGGGCCTCTTTCAACATTCGCACACTAATGCAGATGGAGCAACAGATAGAGTTGGCCATGTCTTTAGAAAGTCTCAATATTAACGATTGTTTTTTATCCAAGAATTGTATTTAAGACTGTGGTGAAGTACTACAAATTCGCTCGCAATTTTTCGCCACGAAAAGTTTGTTTGAAGTACATTTGTCTGGAGACTCGGTGACGTCTTCCTCTGATTTTCATAGAACTGATGTCTCACTAAACATCAGAGCAAAGGCAGTACTAATTGTTTGGGTTCCAACTAACAATCGGTTGTGTGTTGTTAGATTAGAAACTTCCAAAATAGTACGTAGAAATCGGTATGACAAATGATATCTATTCGTCATCTCCGCCTATGCCCCGAGAGATTGCAGTCCGGATGCGATCCAGGAAGTTTTACAACCAGTTAACTTTTCTTCGACAGAAAGTGCAATCGACAAATATTGAAGTACTAACCAGAGACTTGAATGCTCAAGTCGAGCGTCTAGGTACAGAAGAGAGTCGTTTAGTTGGACGATGGGGAATTGTTGGTCGCAGGACACGTAAAAGGGACCGTCTACTGCAACTGTGCACAGACCACAACCGGTTTCTGGTTAGCACTAACTACAGACACAGTCATCGCCGATGTGCCACCTGGTGTCCTCCAATTACATTTCAAGCCTGGACTAAGATTGACCACATTGAAGATCAGCCACCGCTGGCGTGGTTGTGTGCAAGACTGTCGCTCCTTTTGGAGTTCCTACCTGGACTCTGATCATGCACTTATTTGCTCTATTCTTATCCTACGTTAAAGTAGCCAACAGCTCCATCGTCCTAAATAAATCAGAGTCAGTAAATTGATTACAGCTCCTGCTGCAAATAAACATAAATCGAGATGAGAGAGTGTACCAACGTCATGGAATCAGTCGATAGTTATCCTTGTCTTTAAAAACGGTTCACGTCGTTCCTGTAACAAATATCAGGGGATAAATCTACTTCCAATTGCGTCCAATCTATTGGCTTCCATCATACTTCGTAGATTATTCAAAAACCGAGAAAGATTGATTCGTGAGGAGCAGGCTGGTTTTCGTTCTGGTCGAGGATGTATTGATCATATCTTCACACTCCACCAAATGTTAGAACACCGTCATACTTATCAAAGGCCAACAATCGTACTGTTTCTTGACATCAGGGCTGCCTTCGATTCGTTGGACAGAACTGTTCTCTGGGATTGTCTATTGAAGAAGGGTGTGCCTGAGAAGTTTATTAACATCTTAAAAGCCCTATATACTAACACCTCAGGCAGAGTGGGGGCATACAACCACCTCTCTCCATTGTTCCATTCAAGCAGTGGGGTTAGTCACGGTTGCCCAATCTCACCATTCCTCTTCAACTTTGCCGTCGATGACATTCTGGAAACAGCTCTGATGGATGTGAGTAATGGCGGTGTAGATCTGTTGCCTGGAGAAAGACTTCTCGACCCTGGGTATGCGATGACATTGTCTTACTGTGCGATAATGCCCAAGCCACGCACCTACAAAGTGAAGAGCACTTTTACAAGACTGGAAGGACGCTGACACTACACTCACACTGGATAGTGAGAGGATAGACGTGGTCAAGAAGTTCGTGTATCTAGGTAGCTGCATAAGTGCTGGTGGTGGCGTGAGTGATGAGACCGATTCACCTATAGTGAAAGTCAGAGGGGCTTATGCTAATCTGGGCCATCTTTGGCGCCTTCGTGATGTCAGCCTGGCTGTAAAAGGTCGGATCTACAACGCATCGGTGAGAGCAGTTCTGCTCTATGCTTGTGAAACATGGCCTCTCCGAGTTGACGATGTTAGACGACTCTCTGTGTTCGATCACCGCTGTCTCCGAACGATTGCTGACATCCAGTGGCAACACCATGTTAGTAATGCAGAGGCTCGACATCGTGTGTTCAGGCACAGCGATGGTAATTCAATTCGTGTCACTATCTTGAAACATAGACTTCGGTAGCTTGGATATGTTCTACGAATGTCGTCCTGGCGAATTCTACATCGTGCATTATTTGCCGACTCTGGGACTTGTTGGAGAAAGCGGAGAGGTGGTCAGTGTATGACATGGTGTCGTGGTATGAAAGAAAGTTGTACAGGACTGGTTTCTGTTGGTCCTTCATGACTCCCTGGTTGGGGTCCGAGAGATGGTGCGACACAGTGGCTTGAGACATTATCAGATATGGCCAAGAATAGAAGACAGCGGCGATCCTGCTGTAACCTTCTTCTACTTCATGAAATGTGGTTGTATCTTCCTTCACTGGAAGAATTCTTTCCGTTTGTATTTTTCCTAACCGAACTGCTTCTAGATTTCAGCAGTTTAAAAAATCCCATAGAATTTTCAAAAGCAAAGAACTGCTTCTCTCAATATAATTATCAGCATTATTAATATTATAGTCCCGTACACTTAATCTTGTTCATTTTTGGCCTTCTTTTTTATTGTACTCACTTCCTACTTTCTATCTCTTAACAACTTCATTATTATTGTGTGGGGAATATCTATTTGGTGCCTCCCTGTAATAATATTTATAAATTAAATAAAATATCGTGCTAAGCTAGGAAAAGGATAGTATAATGTTAGATGAGGAAACATATTTGGAAATGGACTGATATAAACAAGTATTTATCATTCAATATAAATTCCTGTAAAGCGTAACTAAAATGAGAATAACGTAATCTTAGACAGAAAGATCGCTTAGAACTTCTTCATCTACTTAGCTAGGAACGTGTTAATTTTTAGTGGTAACGACATGTTACTGAAGTTCATGTACTAAAGTTTACAACCCAAAAGTATTCACATTGTTTACATGGTTGTCTCTAAATAACCCGGGTTTTCAAGAGATTCCATTCTGTTTAAACTATGAATGTGGTATTTAGGTTTATTCAAACGTACATTACACGATATCTAGAATCCCGTATTTAGTTAATTGAAAAAATGGATTCCTGAAAAGTGTAACTACAGAATAAATTTTGGATACCTTGAAATGACGAAATTGAGTTCGGCTAGATGCTTCACTTTATCTTGTAAAATGGAATTCAATTTAGCTTCCTGAAAGCATATAAAAAGCCAGACAGGAAAATTAAATTACGACTAAATACATCATAAACCACAAGAGATAATTCTACCACTAACAAACAAGATGAAATCAAAACATAACCTCATAAATTACTTGTTCTGAATATCTTTCAAAAAACTTTGAAACTAATGTCGTTTTAGTGTGGAGTCAAGATAAATTTAGCATTTACCTCAAAGGTAGATAGAGAGGTTCTTGAACTAACAATCTAATGGAAAAAACGACCTTAAAGATACAAGACAGTTTTCTTATGGCAATGAATGAAGTAGTTGGATCATAACTTTCTATAATACACTTTTTGATGTAAACTAATCCTGAAAGGTTAAAAAAGATCAAGACAAAATAGAACTGGATAGTTAGATTTCGAAATCTTCTAGTTTCCTAATGTCACACAACACTGGCAAAACTGTTCTTTATGCAAAGAAAAGTTAAGCAGCCGAATTATGTAAACTGGAAATAGATGAAGCCAGCAATATGACTAGTATATTACATAAAAAACACTATAAAATGAAGTAAAACCATTGAAACATTGTCCAAATATATATCACACAAAACACTTCTCACTTCAGACTACTCGTTATAAACGTTGATAATGACGACTACATATAAATGCACTCAAAACCACTACTTACCTCATATGTTAAATGAAAGGCGAACAATATTGTCGGTAGATAAGAAAGTACAATACGACTATCAGGATCATCACGAACATATGAAAGATAAACGGTTTGTTTTTGATCACTAAAAGTCAGATTTTTTTCGAGGTCCATTTTCGTAAACAACAAATTAGTTGATTTCGGTAAAAACAAAGATGGATGAACTAGTTCATTATCATATCCTAAATCTAAGAGATCGATCAAATTATTCCAATCTAATTCTGAAGATTCTTCAGGACCGGGTCGACGGCGTTTAGACGATTGGAAGATGCCACCTACATCTTTATATCGTTATTCACAACAATGTAAAAAATAAATGGAGAGTAAATGTTAACTTTTGTTTGTAAAATCATGAGACAAATAATACGAAAATACCCGTACTGTGCCATGAGAAAATAACAGATAAGACTGTAATGAAATAGATATCTCCAGAAAACTTTGAAGCTGAAATCTGCAAAGTATTATTGCAAACAACTTCATATTCCAAGCGTATAAATGATTTTAGCGAAATCAGAAATCTATATACTTTCATTGTAAAAGATAATATAAACAATATTTAAATCAGGATGATTGTTACATGTATTTGCCTACTAACTGGACAACTACTCAAAACTTAAAATTACTTACGAGGAATGATGACCACAGACGTTTTTTTCCTAATTAAATTTCCCGAATGACCTTTGACCTCTTCTACTTGGTTGTTATTAGTTTTAGTTTGCTTTCACTGTTATATATACTGAATTATATCATTTCAGATTGTTCTAATTGAATATCAATTTTTTTCTAGGCTTCGTTTTCTTCCTGTATCAGCCACTAATTGTTGAAGTGTTGTTGCCAGCTGCCGTTATCGATTTCGCATCAGAACCGTTCGTATTAGAATAGCTCATTTGTTTCTTAATTCCTAAGTATCATAGGACAACTGGAAAATTTAAGTTATAAATTCCAAACTGTAATCGCCGTTATTATAGTCGTCTAATTTTAAAATGTAGCTTAGAGCTACGAGGTTTACATATTATCATCCTACTAAAAAATACATGTCAAGTTTATAACAACTGGGAACTGACACTAAATATCTGATATTTCCTTGTAGTGAATGTTAGAAAGCAGTGTGAATAACTAAAGTATACGCGCTCAAGTGACTTTGATATACGAACTAATTGGCTTACGATTTTGACATTCCGAAGATACGATGTTTCCACTGTGCTGATGATAAAAAGAAAAACCTGAAGCTGATAATATAAAATTAGCAAAACGATTCCATTCTCCAGGTCTATCAAAATAGTTTATCCCAAGATCATCTGTGTCGTCGCAACAACTTGTCTCGGGTTCTTGGAATTTATGTGAACTTTTCGTTCCTGGAGCATTTGATATTACATACCAACGAGCAAAAAGCAGAAGACTTGCATCTTCAGGTAGACAACGATTCAAACTCGTTAAACATCGTTGAACTGAAAACATAATTAGAAGGAAACTTTACTTCAAACAACCGAACAAAGAAAATATCACTAGACAATTTATTGATGTATGAAAACAGGATCTACTTACGAAATAAGTGGATGACAGAGTCAAAACAAAATTTACATAAATATCACTGTAATTAAGGAATAAATGTTTTTTGCAATTCGATCAGAGGTTGCACATACATAATAACTATGCATTAAAAGGTGAACTTAGTAAACATGCTACAGTATTTTCCTAAATATATCTAATATCTGTATGTCGATATTACTTAAGTACTGAAAAGGTTAGCAGAAAATGGGAAATTTTTCAAGAAATTAACTATATTTGATTGTAATACCTATCGATAAAAGACTGACGCTTTTTCTGAAATACATATTTAGACTCTGATCATGCTCTAATACGAGTACGCATTTGCTTGCACCTCACTAGACGCAGAAAAGCCAGGTCAGTTGGTAGCCATCACTCAGTTAATAATTAAATCAGAAAAAACACCTACCAAAGGTTTATGTTAGTATAATTTACTCTACTTCGAATCATCACAAGGGTAAGAAATTAAGGTCAGTGTAAAAATAATACTACCAAAGGATTAAAGAGAGAATATGACTGGAAAAGAACAAAGGGAAGGTAAGATATCAGGGTAAAATCCAATATTTACATGAAGATGATAGATAAATATATCTATACCACTGCGTCGGATTCCGGGTCTTTAAATCTAGGGTTTTCAACTCAAAAATTATGATGATCGCATGGATACCAGCCAATAAGTTCATAACTCAAGATACGATTCAATCAATTGACAACAACTCCATGGACTGAGTCTAGCAAGCATTGATATTTTACCAATTTTCCCATAAGCCAGATAGCATAGTTAGTTACAGTAGGAATTGGTAAGGACTAACCAATACACTACTTAAAATAACTTAGTTGACGAAGATTCACAATATCAACTGACTTATCGTCTTCTAACTAATGCTTTGATGTAATCTTATTAGTGTTTGTTTAGTGGTCCCAACAAACGTGTGCAATGTTTAGAAAGCATCAACGTATAGATACTAGCAACCTATGTATGTTATCTACTTCAAAGGACCGTGTTTTAGGCCAGTTTATTAATGAAGCATACTTACAGCACGATAGACAAATACTTCTGCTGAGCTATAGGTGGAGTAAATTGAAAAATTTCGAGTGAGACTCGTGTTCTGATGTAGTTAGAAGAAAACTTATTAACGTAAATGAGATGTTTAAGGAATATAAATTGGTTAAAGCACTCACTCCCTATGGCTAAACTATGTATTGACAGTATTAGTATGGATATTCTTGCTAACCCGTAATTAGATCATACCCAGACTAGTAGGTTACAAATTTGGTGTGCATAGTGAAAGGACTAATTTAGAACTAAGTTGATTCACAACGAACTACTTAACTGAAATGTTAGTCACATGAATATAGAGCAATTAACAAAGTAGATTGTAAATTTTCAAATTTACTGTGAAAATGATTCTACCTAGTTTGCGTTCAATTAAAAAAAATCCATAATGATCATATTTTGAACATAGTACAAAAAACTAGGCCAAAATATAAACTTGGCAACAGTGTGTCCATTTAATTTATTCATGAGTCGATCTTAGCCAGATCATCAATGAAAACCTGCAAGCACTGGACTTCCTTTTGTCTTAGTATGTGAATGGAACCCAGGACCTTCAGTCTCACGACCAAACGCTTAACTCCCAGACCACTGAGCCGGCATTCAACGGTGTTAATGTATAGTTTCAATTTATTGATTACACAATACAGTCTAGTAATGCGAAGCACTGAAATATGTATTGTACCATCGAAAGAGGCAGTAGAAATAATAACTGGAAAACAGTATCCTATTGCATGTAAACCTAATGGTTGAGAAGTAACTGTTTCAAATACCAAGTCGCTAACTCCATAAGAGTTAGAAAATAATTATCTAAATTGAAAGTAAATGTACAAAAAAACTGACCCATTTCGTTTTCTGCGATCGTTGGCAAATACACACGAAGAAATTGATTAGAACCTACGGAGTTCGCACATTTATCCACGCCAGTAGCTTTACTTTGATTCGCTATCGTAAAAGCGTTCCCAGCTGGATCACACAAAGAAATCCTCTCCATAGATCTTACCTCGGAGTGATTGTTCGATGCATTTATTTCACTGAAATTTTCAGTATGAATATTCGAATGGTTCGTTTCGCAAAGATGGTCATTACCCTGTTTAGTATGTAGTTCCTTGACATTTACCAGCTACACACAAATATAAAACAATAAGTGGAGATAAAAATGTTAATTTCTTTACAACTTTTAAGGGAAACAAAACACAGAACATAGGAACTCTCAGGTGAAAGACAAAATTGCTATTAACAATGAAGGTTTTCAGTGACTGGATATAAGCAGTGCATTTAAAGTATATTTTGCCCCCAAATGCCCTGGTATGGCCGAGAGCGGGGAGGGTTCGCCCACCCTCTCGAAATACTCTCACACGGCCACGCGTATACAGCCTCTGCCAGGGAAGTCCTACTCATTGCCTTCTCGTGGCGGGGGTGTTGTTTACGAAAATGAGAGGACGAAAAGCGAATGTCCGGCGCTTTAAACGGATCCCAAATCAATGGTGCACATGGGCTCCAGTATACTGAAGGAACAAATGGCGTATGAACCAACTTTTGGTCACCGGCTTCCATAGGACTGCATCTCCTCACGATGCTCCACTGCCTTGTGGACTAGACCTTTAGGTCAAAGGCTCGGGGTGTGGCCCCCTAAGAAAACCACCTGCTTCGGTTTGGGCGCCCGGGCAGTATCTCAGCCCAAACACTAAAACTATGATGAACTATCTGCTTATGGAAAGTATTCGTTTCTCCCCGACAAACATTGAGATGACTGGTACTATTATTATTATTATTATTTACTACGTCATTTATTCACTATCTCCTATTTCTACTTTTTGTATCCGTTTCGACTCAGACAGCAGCTCGCCTATGGTAAAAATCCAGCTTTATCTAAACGTTCTCGAGTCACTGCCTGGTTGAAAATTGTATGTTGCCACCGAATACGAGTACTGAAGCAGTGTGGCCCATATATATTTGGTGCCCTCCTGTACCAATATTTATGTGTTCAAATAAATAATATAAATAATTTAAAGTATATTTTCCCTTCACACTGAATACGCTGGCTGATGCAAAACGAGGTTAAGAAAAGAGTATGGATGGCCAAGGGAAAATATTAGTTATTTACTCATTTTTCCAATTAGCAACAAATAATGCCTGTTAGTGATAATTTATGAATGTTTAGCAGAGAATTTAGATGAAGAAAATGGAAAATTCGACCATCTTCTGTTCCAAAGATATTCAAAATGATTTGGGAGAAAATACAGAAGAGATACGGCACGATGGAATCTGATTGACAATTTTAGATAAGTTACAAAAGTATCATTCTCGATTGCCAGTAAAGTTGATACTGAACTGTTCTTTCATAAATGTGCTTCTCGAGTTTTACAATTGTCCTCTTTTGAAGATTTTAGTCTAAGATCGAGAAAATATTTTATATATTATACTTATATCACTCAGCTGAATACAAAACTTCGTGGATTAATCAACCAGAAATGCTTGGACGGAGAATATAACTGTTATATTTACTTCGGTGCATTTACTTTAACTATAATGACAAGTTAAAAGGAAATAATCGAAAAATGTAGATATTACTACCATAATCATCTACATTCATATTCACCAATTCAGATGTCCTTGTTGTAGAAAAAAAAGATGTATGTCAGGATAGAATTAAGGAGGTATCAGCCATGATTGAAAGTTGCTTACGTGAGGACGGTTATCCAGAAAAATTCATAAGTAAATACGGAACGACTAGAAAAAACGATAAGAAATATCCTACGGTTCAGAAAAAGCCAATATTCTTAAAACTTGACTTCAAAGGCAATGAAGTAGATGGAAGGATTGACTTTAGACTAAAGGCAAAACTAAAAAGAACGTAGCTAGCGAACAAGTTGGTGACCCTACACCAAAAG
Source organism: Schistosoma spindalis (assembly GCA_946903255.1). Lineage (NCBI taxonomy): Eukaryota > Metazoa > Platyhelminthes > Trematoda > Strigeidida > Schistosomatidae > Schistosoma > Schistosoma spindalis. The sequence continues at coordinate 41,546,650 of OX336420.1, read as the reverse complement.
AAATCCTGATTGCAACAATCAAACGCATTACTTGCAATTGTGTTTACCAGTTTACATATACGTTCCAAAGCACATATATCACAAGAACAGGAATGAAGGTTTGGGTCCACAAAAGTCGGAGCTAAACGGACAGGTTTTCAACAGTGCAATCGCTCGTCGTTTGCTGGGTGATGAGCATGATATTGAAGACGCGAAATCATCCAAAATAATCAGCAAACAAAGGAATTCAAAACTGTTACGCTTTACCGAAGTTGTTGGAATTAGAAGATGTAAACGGAGTTCATGTATCCAAAAAGCAACAGCTCTAAATCTTGTCTTACCCTGATGACCTTAATCTCGTGAGATTATTATGTAAGACTTTGTTCTTATTTTTCTTTAAACTTTAATCTAAATTTCTAATATCTTATTTCTTACTTCTGAGCTTTGCCCAAATAGCCTATATCATATAATCTATTTTCTGTTTCGAGGAGAAGATTTTCCTGTTTCTATGATTTTCTAGGATATTCATATATTTAATCCATAAATAAGTGAACGTTGGAACAATTTTAATTCTTCCGTATTATGGTCTCTGAATATTATTTTATCTCCAGACTGTAATTCAGCTTATTATAGACGTTTCCGATAAAAAGTATGTACAATGGATTCGTTTTGATGATTAATATTATGATTTTAGGTTGTAAGCGGTTGAAGAAAACTCACGAAATAAGTGAATTCATGTTACTCTGCTACGATATTTATACACACTCTTTATTTAGGTTTATAAATAAAAGTTGTATGATATATCAGATTTCATCAACATAATATCTAAAAAAAAGTTAGAACTCGAGGAAAATTAGTTGTCTAGTACGATGCCCTATTAAAATGATACGTAACATCACACAATTGTTCAAGTTGCCTTTCGAGTAAATAGTAGATAGGAAACATTGGTTCGGTTTGTTCAGCTATTAGCTATAAAACGAATGAGATTGAAAATTGTGTTACAAAGGGACTAATTATCAGATTAATACTTTCTCGATACTCGTGTTTTAACCCTACCATAAAACATATTATTTTTATATTTCCTTAGACTAGTAAATTTTACTTTAACCTGCTTGGTCCCTGATTTTTCTTACACTTAATGAGTAAAATTTGATCTGCCTAATTTTTTTATTAAATTTCTGAGTGGTACCTATGATCTTGTTTTGTTACGTCATAACATTGTCATTAATACAAGTATTAATAATATTATTTCAAGGTCCTACGTGTGTATTTAAAACAAAATAACACTTGTGAGTAAATAGATTAAGTAACCTAACCTTCAGCCTCTAGATTGATAAATATAGAAATTATATGCACATCGCAATACACTATTTATGTATTTATAACTGAACAACTTTAGGATGAAGTCCCCGAAAAAAACGACCCACAAAAATATTTGTTTGAAATATTGTTAAAGGAACTCCTATCAAATTTCTTTCAAATAGACAATTATCCTTCTCAATATTCATACCTATTCTCAGTTCTTTGCGATTGATTCAACTTTATCAAATATCATATGTATTCGGTCCAACATCGGATGTATCTCTGCATTTTACAAGCTGTTTGCAATTAAAGAGAGGTTTAGAAATAAATTCACGTTGAATTTTTTATAAGATCAAAAAAGGGAGAATAATATCTATGACTTAAAAAAAAAACAAATACATATTAAAAGTTTAAAAAAGTTAAAATGCATACATCACTTGAGAGTTTGCTAAAGCAAAAGGTTTTTTTATTGGAATTCGATCCAGATGAAACTGTATAAGACTGATCGATCAACATTTGGTTTGAAGTCATAATAGATATACATTTAGACAGCACTGAATGAACTGTATTCTGGTGCCATCGTTCAGCGTTCAAGAGATCAGGTCGCACAATAAAGGGTACTTCAACAGTTGACGCAGAATATCTCAACCTTGATTTTACAGTTTGTGGACCACCTACGCCAAGGTACATGCTGAGAAGCGGAGGTGGACTTAAGCCAAGTAAACAAATCTGATAAATGAGAAGTAAAATAAGAAGTAATTTTCGTAAAAACATGTGTTAGGATTGAAAACATAGTAAAATAAGGGACTTATGTTTATTTTAATAGCCTTGTAGATATATGAAGCACTGAAGTGAAATAAGTAATGTAACAGTTTGAAAACAGCAAAAGACAACTCTGTATCAAGAACATAGTTAATGTAAATTCTTTAGTAAAATCACATTATACTAGTAAATAAACCTATTTGTTTGTCACACACTGAGGACAAAAAAACGAATAGTTCGGGTAAAATACAGAGTCATCAAACTTTAAAGCCCTAAGGTAGCATCTATTCTCTAAGTATGACCTGTTGATAGGTGTCAACAATGTATTGAACTACTACTGCCAACTGGAATCGCCTCTTAAAACCTATCCCTTGTGATTACTTTCACATAGAGAAAATGAGTTTTTTCGAATGAAACGAAGTAATGATAGGATAGGAATGAAGTCTTGTAATCGGGTTTTAGTTTTATTGGCGATTGAGCGCATACGAAACACATACCCTAGAGTGGCTCACGTTTAAATGACTTTTGATGTAGACTTTTTGCGTTAATATTTTCCAGATGTATATAACTACTGGAAAACAAGTCGATTCATTGCCAAGATATGTGTTCAGCTTACTAAGGCTTCCAATCAACTATTCAGTTTTATAAGCAATTATCAGTCGACCACATTGTATCACTGTGTATTATTTAAGAATTAACAATATATATTCATTATCCAACATCCAAGATATCATCAACACCAATTCAAAACAATCTCGCTGTATGGTTTCATGGAAACTAACGATGGAGGATTTTTAACTCTTATTCATAATATGTATTACGGTTGTCCACTAAAATGCTATTTACTAAGTGAATGCCTCAAAACAATTTTCAACTCACTCACTAGAATAGCACCATTACAAATAACGTAAGATGAAGTATACGCTATTTGTGATTGCTTGATAAAAATAAATTGGACACAAGAAAAAATATTATCGATGACAAACAAATACCTTTTTGATTCCTGTGTATAAAACTATACCAACCCCCAGTTCCAAACAAATAGTTATTCGTGAATAAGGCACATACACAGCATCACAGGCTCGTAGATAAACCAAATCACCAAAAACTGTTGGGAAATCTTTGAGCTGCTTACTATTAAGATAATTATCAGTTATGCGTAAGCAAGCTAATCTGGACTGTCTACAATCGAAAATAGATGTACCAGTAAGAAAACAAATCCACGAAGTAGATATTATATCAACGGCCAAAAATGCACGTGATTTCACTGGACCAGATTTTTGAAGTGTAAGAGTTACACTGTTATCCTTTGGTACTACCTGAGAACTGATAAAGATATAAAAACTTATAATTCTCAAGCTTAGATTATTAATAACTTATGAACGAGCAAACATATAGAATCAAAGCAAGAATACCACTACCAGATAAAACAATATGATAAGTACAGTAATACAAAATAACCAAACCCAAGTGATTGCAAAGCTTGCGCATGGACCGAGGACCTGGTGGTCGGAAGCTCTTTCAACTCATCCGAGTCACTGGCAGCAAGAAGTCTGATGTGAGCGAAACAATCTGTGGAGATGACGGGTGCCAGTTAATAGAACCTATCGAAGTCTTGGATGATGGGCAGTTTTTCGAGGAGCAGTTCAACTGGTCTGCTGCCTCGATCAGGCTGTCCTGCCCTCTATGGCCTGTGACGACTGACCCATCTGACGAGGCAAAAGTCTACAAGGAACTCCAACTCTTGAAGCGCTACAAATCACCAGAAGCAGATGACTTATCTCGAGCCCTTTTTGAAGATGATGGTGACTTTCTGGCTAAGAAACTAACTGTGTTGTTTACAAAAGTCTGGGAGCTAGAGAGTGTACCAACGTCATGGAATGAGTCGATAGTTATCCTTGTCTGTAAAAACGGTTCACGTCGTTCCTGTAACAACTATCAGGGGATAAATCTACTTCCAATTGCGTCCAATCTATTGGCTTCCATCATACTTCGTAGATTATTCAAAAACCGAGTAAGATTGATTCGTGAGGAGCAGGCTGGTTTTCGTTCTGGTCGAGGATGTATTGATCATATCTTCACACTCCACCAAATGTTAGAACACCGCCATACTTATCAAAGGCCAACAATCGTACTGTTGCTTGACATCAGGGCTGCCTTCGATTCGTTGGATAGGACTGTTCTCTGGGATTGTTCATTGAACGAAGGTATGTCTGAAGCTGCTACCTTGACGTGGTGGTCGGGCTTGCCTATCGTGATGACCCAACCGAGCTATATTGGCTGGAACACATGTTCTTGCAGGTTCTACCATGCCAGGCAGGTCGATTGGAGAACGGTAAGACTAAATGCAGCAACTCAAGGTCTGAGGGCGAAGTCGTACTGCTGACTGTACAGAGGTGTGACAGCAGTAAGGTGTTTCCCTCGGACAACCAGCATCTACAGCGATGCTGCCTTCTCATAAGGAAGGAAGGGGTTAGAAAAGGTTGACCCTAAAAATGTCACACTTCACCTTACCCCACGGATTTCCGTCTCCGGCGGTAAGGCCCTTTGAAGAACGGAGCTTACACATTTAAAACCTCCCACAAAAAGGCCGTGCGCAACCGGCCTCAAGCAGTTGTCCCTTGGGCTCTGCGGTCACGCTCCCAGGTCTTTAAGACAAACACCAATCCGATTTCCTTTTCAGGTTTCTCAAGAAATACCCTTCCACGGTGTGGGCAGCCGGAAAGTGATATCAGCCCTCATACCGGTAACAGCACACGAGACCAAGTTGGTCACATTCAAATCCTTCCTACACCTCCTAATAACTCTCTTATCTCCACGACTAACCCTTTTCACGTCCCTTTATCACCTCGCCCCACTAGTGCAAACGATTCGAGTACGCGGAACGTTATTCCTGGTCGCTTGAAACCACGCTCTAAACTACACGTAGGAGCTTTCAACGTCCGAACACTGTGCCAAATAGGACAACAGGCTTCCTTAGCTAGGACTTTAGAACCTCGCTCCATCGATGTGTGCTGCGTCTCCGAAACGCGCACACAGTATCCTAGTAGTGTCATTAATTTGACCGCACCATGTCAAAGTAACGAACCAACTCGATTTACGCTTCGTGTATCTGGAAGCCCTGATGCTGCTTCCCGTGTATAGCATCGAGCCCTAGGGCAGAACTAGCCCTCTTAGACTGGATCCCAGTAGACAGTCGTTTGTGCGCTGTCTGACTAAACGGAACAGTAAGGACTCGAAAAGATAGGGACACTCGTCGTTGCCTCTTCGTCGTCTCTGCCTACTCTCCCACTGACTGCAGCTCAGATGATGTAAAAGATGAGTTTTACAGAAAGCTTTCCGACCTTCTCCGAAAAGCTAGGCGTTCAGATGTAGTAATAGTGGCTGGTGACTTTAATGCTCAACGAGGTAAACTAAGCGAAAAGGAAAGACACCTGGGTAGATCTTATGGTGTCGCGGCTCAAAGAACAGATAACGGTGACCGTCTGTTGCAGCTATGCTCAGATAACCACCTGTTTCTTGCAATTACTAACTTTAAGCATAAGGAAAAACATCTTTTAACATGGAGACCTCCTAATTCGTCCCAACGTTGGACCCAAATAGATCACATCGCTATCAGCCATCGATGGAGGGGCTCGATAGAAGACTGTCGCTCATTCTGGAGCACATGCTTAGACTCAGATCATGCTCTAGTGCGAGCGCGTATTTGTCTACGCCTTACTGGACGTAGGAAAGATGGTGCAAAGAGACCCCTTAGGGTCGTACTTAATGATAGTCAAGCTAAGAGTATATTTCAGGAACATCTAGAAAAACAGTTAGGCAGCCATGTAACTGATGCCCACCCCGAGGCAGCGTGGAATGACATCCAAAAAACTGTAGAAACAGCAGTGATGTCTGCAAGTACGGTAAATCATAAGGTTAGGGAGAAACACTGGATCTCAGCAGCGTCTACCGCACTGATAGATGCTCGAAAACTCATTCCATCTGGCTCTGAACATAACGAAGAGCGGAGTCAGCTTAAGCGTAAGCTGACTAGAAGCCTACGCAAAGATCGTGAACAGTGGTGGGTAGCGAAAGCAAGAGAGATGGAAAAGGCAGCGGCAATAGGTAACAGCAGGCAACTGTTCAGACTTGTTAAGGAAACCGGGATTAAGAACCCAACTGTTAGCGAAACTATCTCCGAAAAAGATGGGCATATTATTCATTCTCAATCCAGGAGATTGGATCGATGGGCAGAACACTTTAGGGATCAGTTCAACTGGCCTTCAGCCACACTTGGGTTTCCCACGATCTCCAGTCTACCTGAATGGCAAGTTGATGTAAGTCCTCCGACTCTTTACGAAGTTGAAAAGCTATAGGAAATCGGAAGCGTGGGAGAGCAGCAGGCCCTGACAGGTTTATCCCTGAGATTTTTAAGGATGGTGGTCCAGTATTAGCAGCGAGATTGACTGATGTCTTGGGTAGAATCTGGCAACTGGACGTAATACCATCTGACTGGTCTCAATCACTGATTGTGCCAGTCTATAAGAAAGGACAAAAGTCTTCTTGTGACAATAACAGAGAAATTAGTTTGACCAATATAGTGTCTAAAATATTAGCTTCAATAATACGTCGACGTCTAACTAAAGCTCGTAAAGAGCAGACTAGAGAAAACCAGGCTGGTTTTCGACCTACACGTGGTTGTATATACCAGATATTCACACTACGTCAGGTCCTAGAACATAGACACACATTCAGACGCTCCACAATAGCCATATTTCTCGACCTTAAGGCGGCATTTGACTCTGTTGATCGTGAGGTTCTATGGCAGTGTTTATTACTGGAAGCAGTATCAAAGAGGTACATTAACTCTATAAAGACTCTCTACTCGAACACAACTGGCAGAGGGGGATTTTTTTATTTATTTGAACACATAAATATTGGTACAAGAGGGCACCAAATATATATGCGCCACACAAAACAATGAGAATTTAAGAAGGAAAAAAAAGTAAGAAACGAAATGGCTTATAAAATAAAAAAAAGAACAATAATGGGGGGAGACGAAAAGGTACACTCAGAAGAAAAGCCACTTTTTATGAAGAAAGTAAAAGGAGGTTACAGCAGGATCGCCATTGGATTCTATTCTGAGCCATATCTGATAACGTCTCAAGCCACTGTGTTACACCATCTCTCGGACCCCAGCCAGCCCTTTGCAGCTTCCTTTCATCCACTTGTTGACTTAGAATATGCCAATGACATAGTTCTATTTAGTGAAGACGCTGACAGAATGCAGAGTCTGCTAACCACTCTAAGCAACAATGCAAGCATGTTCGGCATGCGATTTTCTCCCTCGAAATGCAAAATGTTGCTTCAGGATTGGGTTGCGTCGACACCCGAACTAGTGATAGGGAGTGAAGTAGTTGAGCGTGTCAACCACTTCACTTATCTCGGAAGTCTCATCAGCCCTTGTGGTCTGGTGTGTGACGAAATCTCAGCACGGATACAGAAGGCTCGACTAGCTTTTGCCAACTTGTGTCATTTGTGGCGTAGGCGAGATATCCGTCTATTAACCAAAGGACATGTTTACTGCGCAGCAGTTCGTTCCAACCTACTTTATGGCAGTGAAACATGGCCAGTAAGAGTAGAGGATATTCGTAGGTTACTAGTATTTGACCATAGGTGTCTTCGAAACATTCCTCGTATATCCTGGGACCACCGAGTAAGCAACTCAGTTGTTAGGATACGGGTACTAGGTAAGGATGGCAAATCAATTGAGGAAGTAGTGAAACTTAATCAGTTGAGATGGCTAGGACATGTGTTATATATGCCGAACCACCAACTGCCACGACGTGCGATGTTTTGTGGTGTAGGAATAGGTTGGAAGGAAAGCTAGGGGCGGCCAGACCAAAACATGGCATAAATCCATGAAGTCACTGACAAGTGGACTGAGCCATGTTGGTAGGTGTAGACTACCTGGTTAGGGACAGCGAGATGATAGCAACCGATGGTTAGAGACCTTGAATGACATGGCTCAAAATCGTTTGCAATGGCTCAGGTGCATCCACTCTCTGTGTTCTCCCAAAATCTAATCTTCTGAATTCTCCATGTCCTTTATTTTCTTTCCGAATCTATTCCACTGGACTATACTCCTTTAATAACATCATCAAACCTTAACGTTTCCTGTCACTACTTATACTTTCACTACTCTGCCACTACGGGATTTGAGACGATAACTGAATCGCTGTGCTAATGTTGTATGGCAACTCGAACTGATGTACGTACGTACGAAGTTCCACGTTGTTACTGACTGTAACGGAGAAGTTTATTAACATCTTAAAAGCCCTATATACTAACACCTCAGGCAGAGTGGGGGCATACAACCACCTCTCTCCATTGTTCCATTCAAGCAGTGGGGTTAGTCACGGTTGCCCAATCTCACCATTCCTCTTCAACTTTGCCGTCGATGACATTCTGGAAACAGCTCTGATGGATGTGAGTAATGGCGGTGTAGATCTGTTGCCTGGAGAAAGACTTCTCGACCCTGGGTATGCGATGACATTGTCTTACTGTGCGATAATGCCCAAGCCACGCACCTACAAAGTGAAGAGCACTTTTACAAGACTAGAAGGACGCTGACACTGCACTGTGGTCAAAAAGTTCGTGTATCTAGGTAGTTGCATAAGTGCTGGTGGTGGCGTGAGTGATGAGATCAATGCACGTATAGTGAAAGCCAGAGGGGCTTATGCCAATCTGGGCCATCTTTGACGCCTTCGTGATGTCAGTCTGGCTGTAAAAGGTCGGATCTACAACGCATCGGTTAGAGCAGTTCTGCTCTATGCTTGTGAAACATGGCCTCTCCGAGTTGACGATGTTAGACGACTCTCTGTGTTCGATCATCGTTGTCTCCGAAGGATTGCTGGCATCCAGTGGCAACACCATGTTAGTAATGCAGAGGTTCGGCATCGTGTGTTCGGGCACAGAGACGATAATGAAATTAGTGTCACCATCTTGAAACACCGACTTCGGTGGCTTGGATATGTTCTACGAATGTCGTCCCAGAGAATTCCTCGTCGTGCATTATTTGCCGACTCTGGGACTGGTTGGAAAAAGCGGAGAGGTGGTCAGTATATGACATGGTGTCGTGGTATGAAAGAAAGCTGCAAAGGACTAGCTTCTGTTCGTCCTTCATGACTCCCTGGCTAGGGTCCGAGAGATGGTGCGACACAGTGGCTTGAGATGTTATTAGATATGGCCAAGAATAGAAGCCAATGGCGATCCGACTGTAACTTTATTTTACTTTCTTCATAAAAGATGAACGTAACTTCCTTTACTGGAAGAATTCTTACTGGTTGTACAGTTGGTAACTGAACTACCTTTCATATTATTATTATTTTACTCTTGTACACTAATTTCTTCTCGTTATTGTTCTCCGTTTTCCTATACACACTTTACACTCTCTGACTCTTCACATCCTCATTGTAAGTGTGTGGCTCATGTGTATTTTGTACTAATATTTGTGTTCAAATAAATCGTAATAAATATATAAATAATCATACCTAGGTACATGTTAACAGTATTTATGACAATTCTCACAAAGACAATTACACTTTTTGCAAAAACCATGTCACTAATACAATAGTTATCACAACCCTAAAATTCATTAAAAAATGTTGTAGCCTCCAAAATTTCACCGAAGGGATCGGGTCAGATATAAATAAGCAATCGTCAAAAGTTAAATGAAAACACTTCAAATTCAAAACCTGATAAATCACAACAGACAAAAAATAGTTGTATTATATATACATATATATGTAAACATGTGACATTTAGTGTACAATAACTCACGAGTTACATAAGTTACCATAAAGAGCTTTGCTTTTCGTAGTACTAGGACTATTAAAAATAAGTGATTCAGTTTTAGACGCAGGAAAAGGCAAATTTGGTAGACGACGACTTAGCAAAGCGAACCGACCGGAAGCCGGTAGATCAGAGACGTCTATAAGAAGAATAAAATACAATTCGTAATAAAATTACGTAATAACTGTTACGCTTAAATGCACAAAATAACGCTACTTGTATCCTGAATATACGTGTCTGATATTTCACTACATTCGCTGTAAAATCAATGGAGCTTAATCCAAGTTAAGGACACCAACTATATTGCTTGTAACCCAGGTGAAGTTATTCGAATGAAGACGACAAAAAGGAGCATTTCGTTTAACAAGAGGTGTAGTAACCTAGCGACATCAAGAAAACTCTCTTGTTTAGAAACTAATAATCAGAAACAAATTTTGTCGTTTTACTTATGATTCTACTTGTTATTCGTAGAAGAGTATCAATATAGAAGTTTCATAAACAAACTAGTACAAAGACAAATTTCCACATTAAAAATATAAAACAATGCATTTACTTACAAGGAACAAAATTACTAACGTTTTCTTTTTTGTAACTGGATTCATTATTTAATGGACTGAAAAAACAAGTGTTAGTTAGTGTACTACGCGATCGTGCCGAAGAAGTCTCTGACCATACCAAACGCAAACAAACTTTCGGGAGCAGTGGCTCATCCAGTAAATTTTCAACCTGATCGGGATCAATAGTGTAGAGCTTTTCGGTTCGAACGGGAGTTTCATGAAGATTAGAAGAATAAATATTGAGTCTGGTAGAAGAGCTGAACGTGACATTTAAAATAAAATTCACATAACTAAGGAAGCATGAAGTGTTTATAAACAATATAGTTCATATAAAACACAACCAAAACAAACTACTTTCAATCTAAAGTAGCAACCAATCAAAATCTTAATAAATTCTCCGGAAAATTGCTTTCAATAAAAAACACCAGAGCAGTTCTATTCAGCAAACTTAAAGCAATCCTGATATTGAAAAGTACAACAACTGTTGATTTGAGAATGCACTAAGATATGCATGCATTTGATGAAAGACGGAAATGAAGTCAACGAATCTAGGAATTAAAAAAATTAGCCCGTTTCTCGCGAGTCAGACTTTTAGAAGTTTTGCTCATTTTGAAGGGTATGAAAAAAGCTAACATTTAAGATATGATCAGCAACTACTTTATACCCACAATTATTATATGCATTACGTAGGTCATCCTTGAGGTGTACAGTGATAACACACTTTACCGGATCTCTTCGAACAGTTCAGTCAACACAAGATCGAAAATTCGCCAAAATCCTTTCACCATCCTTCACCATTTAAACGAAACAGAAAGACATTTAGGTGGGTATTTTAGTATTCCGGCACAGCGAACAGATAATGGTGATCGTCTGCTGCAACTGTGCTCAGACAATCGTTTATTTTTAGCAAACACAAATTTTAGGCATAAGAAGAGACATCGTCTAACATGTCGACCCCCTGCACCAAACCAACGATGGACTCAAATAGACCATATTGCCATCAGTCATCGTTAGAGAGGGTCGATAGAAGATTGTCGCTCATTCTGGAGTACCTGCTTGGATTCTGATCATGCCCTAGTACGAGCACGCATCTGCTTGCGCCTCACTGGACGCAAAAGAGCCACACAAAAAAGACTCATTAGAACCGAATTGAGTAATGAGAATTTATTTATTTATTTGAACACATAAATATTGGTACAAGGGGGGCACCAAATATATATGCGTCACACTTAGGTAGTTCTGAAAACAAGGCTGACCCAGATGTTGCTTAGAAAGTTATACAAGCAGCTGTCGAAACAGCAGTGACATCTACCAGTGAGTTAAACCACAGAGTTACAAAGAACCAATGGATTTCTACTAAGTCTATTGCACTGATAGATTCTCGTAAACTCATCCCATCATGTTCTGAATACGATGAAGAGCGTAAAGAAATCAGATCTAGATTAAGCAAAAGTCTAAAGAATGATCGTGAGCAGTGGTGGGCAACGAAAGCAAAAGAGATGGAAAAGGCGGCGGCTATAAAGAACACAAGACAACTTTACAGACTAATAAAAGAAACTGGAATTAATAAATCAAGTGTAAGTCAGACCATTTCGGAAAAAGACGACACTCTCATCTGCTCCCAGTCCAGACGTTTAGAACGATGGGCGGAACATTTTAAGGAGCAATTCGATTGGCCTTCAGCTACTCTACAACTACTCTCTATTCCCAGACAGTGTGAATGGAACATTGAAGTAGGTCCACCAACTCAAGCTGAAGTTCAAAAGGCTATAGCTAATCTGAAACGACGAAGGGCAGCTGGTCTAGATGGATTGGTCCCAGAGGTCTTTAAGGATGGTGGTCTAGTCTTAGCGATTAGGTTGACTAATATTTTAGCTAAAATCTGGGAGTTAGACGTTATTCCATCTAACTGGTCAGAATCACTTATCGCCCCAATATTTAAGAAAGGGTCAAAATCATCCTGTGACAACCACAGAGGGATTAGTTTAACTAATATCATATCTAAAATACTAGCTTCGATAATTTTCGGACGCCTAACTAAGACTCGTGAGCTGCAAACACGTGAAAATCAGGCTGGCTTCAGACCTGGTCGTGGATGCATCGACCACATATTCACCATTCGTCAGGTTCTAGAACACAGGCATACTTATCGGCGTCCGACAATGGTGGTATTCCTTGACTTAAAAGCAGCGTTTGACTCCGTAAACCGAGAGGTTCTGTGGCAGTGTCTGTCATTGAAAGGCGTACCTCAGAAGTACATAAACCTTGTGAAGGCTCTTTACTCGAACACTACTAGTTGAGTCAGAGCCTATGGCGAACTGTCATCTGCTTTTGCAACCTCAAGTGGCGTCCGCCAAGGCTGTCCACTTTCTCCATTTTTGTTCAACTTAATCATAGATTTACTGATGGAAATAACGCTCTCATCGACTGAATTCTCGGGCATTGATCTCCTACCAGGAGGTCCACTTATCGACTTAGAATACGCAGATGACATAGTCCTGTTTGGTGAAGACGCTGATGAAATGCAGAGTCTTTTGGTAGCACTGAGCAACAATGCCAGAATGTTTGGGATGCGCTTCTCTCCCTCCAAACGCAAGTTGTTGCTTCAGGACTGGTCTGCGTCAACACCTGAACTAAGGGTAGGGGGTGAAGTAGTCGAACGCGTTGACAACTTCACATATCTTGGAAGTCTGATCAGCCCTAATGGGTTGGTGTCTGACGAAATCTCAGCACGGATTCGAAAAGCTCGTTTGGCCTTTGCCAACTTACGTCATCTATGGCGAAGGCGAGATATCCGTCTATCAATTAAGGGACGAGTATACTGCGCGGCGGTTCGTTCCGTTTATTTATTTATTTATTTTAACACATAAGTATAGCTACAGGGAGGCACCAAGTACATATGCGCCACACGAATCTCAATTGATTTGTGTGAGGGCTGTCATACTGCCCGCGTGCCCAAACCGAAGCAGGTGGTTTTCTTAGGGGGCCACACCCCGAGCCTTCGACCTGAACGTCTGACCCACAAGGCAGTGGAGCATCGTGAGGAGATGCAGTCCCATGGTAGCCGGTGACCAACGATTGGTTCATACGCCATTTGTTCCTTCAGGATACTGGAGCCCATGTGCACCATTGGTTTGGTTCGTTCCGTTCTACTATACGGCTGCGAAACATGGCCTTTAAGAGTAGAAGATATTCGTAAGTTACTAGTATTTGACCACAAATGCCTTAGAAATATTGCGGGTATCTGCTGGGATCACCGGGTAAGTAATAGTGAGGTTAGACGTAGGGTATTAGGGAATGATGGTAAATCAATTGATGAGGTTATGAACCTTCATCAACTGAGATGGTTGGGCCACGTGCTGCGTATGCCTGAACACCGATTACCACGGCGCGCAATGCTAACCGGTGTTAGGGATGATTGGAAGAAAGTTAGGGGCGGCCAAACCAAAACGTTGCATCAGTGCTTGAAGTCACTAACTTCTGGTCTGAGCCATGTTGGTAGATGCAGACTGCCTGATTGGGGTCCGCGTGACTATCGTAACCAATGGTTGGAGATTCTTGGTGACATGGCTCAGAATCGATCACAATGGCGTCGGTGTATACACTCTCTGTCTTCCTTTAAACTAAGAGATTAAAATCACTTCAAATCTTTCTTTCTAGGAACTAATTCTATCTTCCTGTACTATATCCTTATACACACTCTTTCTTCTATATATTACCACCACTGAATTAACTACTTCTATGAATCCGGTGTTCATCTTGTTGTGCTAATGCGGTATGGCAACTTGGACCGATGCATATACGTGCCTGGTCCTACGTTGCAGCTGACTGACTGACTGACAACATCCTTTGGAGTCGGATGTTAGTCGCCTACTTTTAATAAAACTTCGCGCTTGAAAGACCCACATTTGTTGTCATACGTGCGATCCACAGATGCTAGAAAAAATAAAATATAACACACAGAAATACGAAATTAAAACGTCATGAAGGAATCATGTAAACTCACAGTCGTCCATGTAGTGCAGTTATGTTGATTGCGTTGTGCTTCGGAGTTTGAATGCTACCTACTGGTTTGGGTGTGCAATTATTTCCTGCCTGCTGTGCTTGTACAAGAGATCCCCTTCTTAAGAGAAAACCCGATGGACTGTTGGCTGTACATTGCAGATGGCTCAAGTTGTTAGGTGTGACATTAGAAAGACGGCTGATATAAGAATCGAGATTCGTAGGCGTAAAAGGAGCAGACTAGACAAGCAAGAAGAAACAGAATGTACACAAAACAAGTAATGAGAAAAACAGAATCAATAAACTTATGGATAATATAGTTAAGTCAGCCGAGATAGCATAGAATATGGGATAAAAGTACACCAGCACAAGCTGTAATACTTTATTTGCATAGAGAGATGGGATTAAAAAAGGAATGAAAAGTGAGTCGAAATAACAGTAGTATCAATCATAGTAAGAAAGACGAAAGATTGATGAATGAAACTCAAAAAAGAAATGGGTCTAAGGAATAAAAAGTAAGAAATAATGTTGGAGATCAAGACAAACAAAGGAATAAGAGTGGATGTATCTACGCTTTTGAACTCATATAGCCTTCACTATCTACTGGTTTCAGTTATCACACGGTTTCCATTAACCAACAACACACCTCAAACAGTCACTAACTTCACGCATGGATTTTATGTCTTGATTTTGCCCCCTGGTTTTCTTCCAAATTACTCATACATAAGTCAAAATCGTAAGTCCAGGTAGGTAGTAATTGGGTATAAGCAGCACATTATAATTACCTCAAACGATTAATACCTGGAACGTCAATAAATAATTCCCTATCTTTCCTCACTACTCTGCACATGATATAAGAATTACTCACTTAGTAGTTCCAATACACACTAGTAATGTTTCTATGACACTTATTGTTCGATACTTATAACCATCAGTTATCAATTCTTCACAAGAAAGTGCATTCGACAGATATTGCAGTACTAGTCGGAGACTTGAATGCTCAGGTCGTGCGTCTAGGCACAGAAGAGAGTCGTTTAGGTGGCCGATGGGGACTCGTTGGTTGCAGGACAGATAACGGGGAACGTCTACTGCAACTATGCACAGACCACAACCTGTTTCTGGCTAGCACTAACTTTCGGCACAGTCATCGCCGATGTGCCACCTGGCGTCCCCCTTCTGCATCTCAAGCCTGGACTCAGATTGATCACATCGCGATCAGCTACCGCTGGCGTGGTTGTGTACAAGACTACCGCTCCTTTTGGAGTACCTATCTGGAATCTGATCATGCTCTGGTCTGCGCCAATCTTACCTTACTTTTCAGTGGACAAAGAAGTGACCGCCACCAAAGGATTGATGTTAGCAAGCTGGCTGCAACTTCTGTTGCTAGTAAGTACCGAACCGAGCTAGCTTCTAGGCTAGCTAACATTCCACCGTAAAGTATAGATGAGCATTGGTTGCAAAGGCATGACGCCATGAAAATGGCGGGTACAGTCTGTTGTGGGTTTGCGAAACGTCCCGCTTACAAACACTGGGTTTCTTTTGGTTCCTTACAACTCATTGAAGCCCGTCGGTCTACTCCGGGTGACCGTGAGTTTGACCACAAACGACGACTGTTACGTAATGAAATTGGGCAAAGCTTGCGTGAGGATCGAGAAGCCTGGTGGTCGGAGCGTGCTAATGAGCTGGAAGCAGCAGCTGTATCTGGTAATTACCGGAAGCTCTTCCAACTCATCCGAGTCACTGGCAACAAGAAGTCTGGTGTGAGTGGAACAATCTCCGAGGATGACGGAACGCCAATCACTAACATCCATCGACGTCTTGGACGATGGGCAGAATTTCTCGAAGGGAAGTTCAGCTAGCCTACTGCTCCGGTAACATCGGTCAGACTGTCCTACCCTCCACGGCCGGTGACGACCGACCCATCTGACTAGGTGAAAGTCTACAAGGAACTCCAACTCTTGAAGCACTACAAATCACCAGACGCAGATGACTTATCTCCAGCCCTTTTTGAAGATGATGGTGACTTTCTGGCTAAGAAACTAACTGTGTCGTTTACAAACGTCTGGGAGCTAGAGAGTGTACCAACGTCATGGAATGAGTCGATAGTTGTCCTTGTCTTTAAAACCTGACCGTTGTTGCTACCTTGACGTGGTGGTCGGGCTTGCCTATCGTGATGAAGCAACTGAGCTATACTGGCTGGAACAACCGTTCCTCAAGGTCCTACCATGCCAGACAGATCGGTTGAAGAGCGGTAAGACTAAAAGCAACAAAACCAAGGTCCGAAGGCGAAGTCGTACTGCTGACTGTACAGAGGTGTGACAGCAGTAAGGTGTTCCCTTCAGACAACCAGCATAACAGCGATGCTGCCTTCCCACAAGGAGCGGTGGGGTTAGAAAAGGTCGACCCTAAAAATGCACACCTCGCCTTATCCCACGGATAACCGTCTCCGGCGGTAAGGACTCAACAAGTACGGAGCTAACACAAAAATCACTCATAAAAAGGTCGTGTGTGACCGACCTCAAGCAGCTGTCCCTTGGGCACTGCGGTCACGCTCTCAGGTCACTAAGACCACCTCTAATTCAATTTCCTTTTCAGGTACCTCCAGAAGAACCCTTCCACGGTGTGGGCAACCGGGAAGTGATAACCGCCCTCATACCTCTAACAGCACTCAAGACCACTGTATTCATAGTCAACCTACCTCTTCAATTCCTATTATTCCTCCTACATCGACTTTATACACTAAACTTCCTCTTTTAGCTTCCTCCTCAAGTGTCACCACAGCCAACGATTCTAATGCTCAAAACACTGTCCCAGGTCCACTGAAACCTCGCTCAAAACTACACATTGGAGCCTTCAACGTACACACACTATGCCAAATCGGTCAGCAGGCTTCCTTGGCTAAAACCTTAGAATCTCGTACCATTGATGTATGCTGTGTCTCCGAAACACGCATACAGGATCCTAGTGTGGTCATTCACTTGACCTCACCTCGGCAAAACGGAGAGCCAACGAGATACACCCTCCGTGTATCTGGCGACCCGATGGCTAGTTCTCGTGGACTGGCAGGTGTAGGCATAGCACTTAGCATGAGGGCGGAACAAGCGCTATTAGAGTGGATCCCCGTTAACAGTCGTCTATGCGCTGTTCGGCTAAACGGCTCCGTAAGAACTCGGAAGGATAGGGACACACGTCGTTGCCTTTTCGTCGTTTCTGCCTACGCTCCCACTGACTGCAGTTCCGATGAAGTGAAAGATGAATTTTACAGAAAGCTGTCTGAACTTCTTCAGAAAGCTAAACGTTCAGACATAGTACTCGTAGGAGGTGACTTTAATGCCCAGGTAGGTAGCTTAAACGAAACAGAAAGACATTTAGGTGGGTATTTTAGTATTCCGGCACAGCGAACAGATAATGGTGATCGTCTGCTGCAACTGTGCTCAGACAATCGTTTATTTTTAGCAAACACAAATTTTAGGCATAAGAAGAGACATCGTCTAACATGTCGACCCCCTGCACCAAACCAACGATGGACTCAAATAGACCATATTGCCATCAGTCATCGTTAGAGAGGGTCGATAGAAGATTGTCGCTCATTCTGGAGTACCTGCTTGGATTCTGATCATGCCCTAGTACGAGCACGCATCTGCTTGCGCCTCACTGGACGCAAAAGAGCCACACAAAAAAGACTCATTAGAACCGAATTGAGTAATGAGAAAGCCAAAAGTAGGTTCCAGGAACAACTGAGGTCACACTTAGGTAGTTCTGAAAACGAGACTGACCCAGATGTTGCTTGGAAAGTTATACAAGCAGCTGTCGAAACAGCAGTGACATCTACCAGTGAGTTAAACCACAGAGTTACAAAGAACCAATGGATTTCTACTAAGTCTATTGCACTGATAGATTCTCGTAAACTCATCCCATCATGTTCTGAATACGATGAAGAGCGTAAAGAAATCAGATCTAGATTAAGCAAAAGTCTAAAGAATGATCGTGAGCAGTGGTGGGCAACGAAAGCAAAAGAGATGGAAAAGGCGGCGGCTATAGGGAACACAAGACAACTCTACAGACTAATAAAAGAAACTGGAATTAATAAATCAAGTGTAAGTCAGACCATTTCGGAAAAAGACGACACTCTCATCTGCTCCCAGTCCAGACGTTTAGAACGATGGGCGGAACATTTTAAGGAGCAATTCGATTGGCCTTCAGCTACTCTACAACTACTCTCTATTCCCAGACAGTGTGAATGGAACATTGAAGTAGGTCCACCAACTCAAGCTGAAGTTCAAAAGGCTATAGCTAATCTGAAACGACGAAGGGCAGCTGGTCTAGATGGATTGGTCCCAGAGGTCTTTAAGGATGGTGGTCTAGTCTTAGCGATTAGGTTGACTAATATTTTAGCTAAAATCTGGGAGTTAGACGTTATTCCATCTAACTGGTCAGAATCACTTATCGCCCCAATATTTAAGAAAGGGTCAAAATCATCCTGTGACAACCACAGAGGGATTAGTTTAACTAATATCATATCTAAAATACTAGCTTCGATAATTTTCGGACGCCTAACTAAGACTCGTGAGCTGCAAACACGTGAAAATCAGGCTGGCTTCAGACCTGGTCGTGGATGCATCGACCACATATTCACCATTCGTCAGGTTCTAGAACACAGGCATACTTATCGGCGTCCGACAATGGTGGTATTCCTTGACTTAAAAGCAGCGTTTGACTCCGTAAACCGAGAGGTTCTGTGGCAGTGTCTGTCATTGAAAGGCGTACCTCAGAAGTACATAAACCTTGTGAAGGCTCTTTACTCGAACACTACTAGTTGAGTCAGAGCCTATGGCGAACTGTCATCTGCTTTTGCAACCTCAAGTGGCGTCCGCCAAGGCTGTCCACTTTCTCCATTTTTGTTCAACTTAATCATAGATTTACTGATGGAAATAACGCTCTCATCGACTGAATTCTCGGGCATTGATCTCCTACCAGGAGGTCCACTTATCGACTTAGAATACGCAGATGACATAGTCCTGTTTGGTGAAGACGCTGATGAAATGCAGAGTCTTTTGGTAGCACTGAGCAACAATGCCAGAATGTTTGGGATGCGCTTCTCTCCCTCCAAACGCAAGTTGTTGCTTCAGGACTGGTCTGCGTCAACACCTGAACTAAGGGTAGGGGGTGAAGTAGTCGAACGCGTTGACAACTTCACTACGAAGTGTGATCAGCCCTAATGGGTTGGTGTCTGACGAAATCTCAGCACGGATTCGAAAAGCTCGTTTGGCCTTTGCCAACTTACGTCATCTATGGCGAAGGCGAGATATCCGTCTATCAATTAAGGGACGAGTATACTGCGCGGCAGTTCGTTCCGTCCTTCTATACGGCTGCGAAACATGGCCTTTAAGAGTAGAAGATATTCGTAAGTTACTAGTATTTGACCACAAATGCCTTAGAAATATTGCGGGTATCTGCTGGGATCACCGGGTAAGTAATAGTGAGGTTAGACGTAGGGTATTAGGGAATGATGGTAAATCAATTGATGAGGTTATGAATCTTCATCGACTGAGATGGTTGGGCCACGTGTTGCGTATGCCTGAACACCGATTACCACGGCGCGCAATGCTAACCGGTGTTAGGGATGATTGGAAGAAAGTTAGGGGCGGCCAAACCAAAACGTTGCATCAGTGCTTGAAGTCACTAACTTCTGGTCTGAGCCATGTTGGTAGATGCAGACTGCCTGGTTGGGGTCCGCGTGACTATCGTAACCAATGGTTGGAGACTCTTGGCGACATGGCTCAGAATCGATCACAATGGCGTCGGTGTATACACTCTCTGTCTTCCTTAAATTAAGAGATTAAAATCGCTTCATATCTGTCTAGGAACTAATTCTTTCTTCCTTTACTCCTATGAATCCGGTGTTCATCTTGTTGTGCTAATGCGGTATGGCAACTTGGACCGATGCATATACGTGCCTGGTCCTACGTTGCAGCTGACTGACTGACTGACTTGTCTTTAAAAACGGTTCACGTCGTTCCTGTAACAACTATCAGGGGATAAATCTACTTCCAATTGCGTCCAATCTATTGGCTTCCGTCATACTTCGTAGATTATTCAAAAACCGAGAAAGATTGATTCGTGAGGAGCAGGCTGGTTTTCGTTCTGGTCGAGGATGTATTGATCATATCTTCACACTCCACCAAATGTTAGAACACCGTCATACTTATCAAAGGCCAACAATCGTACTGTTTCTTGACATCAGGGCTGCCTTCGATTCGTTGGACAGAACTGTTCTCTGGGATTGTCTATTGAAGAAGGGTGTGCCTGAGAAGTTTATTAACATCTTAAAAGCCCTATATACTAACACCTCAGGCAGAGTGGGGGCATACAACCACCTCTCTCCATTGTTCCATTCAAGCAGTGGGGTTAGTCACGGTTGCCCAATCTCACCATTCCTCTTCAACTTTGCCGTCGATGACATTCTGGAAACAGCTCTGATGGATGTGAGTAATGGCGGTGTAGATCTGTTGCCTGGAGAAAGACTTCTCGACCCTGGGTATGCGATGACATTGTCTTACTGTGCGATAATGCCCAAGCCACGCACCTACAAAGTGAAGAGCACTTTTACAAGACTGGAAGGACGCTGACACTACACTCACACTGGATAGTGAGAGGATAGACGTGGTCAAGAAGTTCGTGTATCTAGGTAGTTGCATAAGTGCTGGTGGTGGCGTGAGTGATGAGATCGATTCACCTATAGTGAAAGCCAGAGGGGCTTATGCCAATCTGGGCCATCTTTGACGCCTTCGTGATGTCAGTCTGGCTGTAAAAGGTCGGATCTACAACGCATCGGTTAGAGCAGTTCTGCTCTATGCTTGTGAAACATGGCCTCTCCGAGTTGACGATGTTAGACGTCTCTCTGTGTTCGATCATCGTTGTCTCCGAACGATTGCTGACATCCAGTGGCAACACCATGTTAGTAATGCAGAGGCTCGACATCGTGTGTTCAGGCACAGCGATGGTAATTCAATTCGTGTCACTATCTTGAAACATAGACTTCGGTAGCTTGGATATGTTCTACGAATGTCGTCCTGGCGAATTCTACATCGTGCATTATTTGCCGACTCTGGGACTGGTTGGAGAAAGCGGAGAGGTGGTCAGTGTATGACATGGTGTCATGGTATGAAAGAACGTAGAACAGAGTGAGCTTTTATTTACTGTACTCTTGGTTGGTAGATAAACACTTCGTCTGTCCCAGGTGATGCAAAGCGAGATTTCCGAATGTGTGCATATAATTCGTCAAGTACCAACCCATCACAGCTTATCAAACTTTCAGAACAAGGGAAGTGGTTGGGGTGCGCAAATACTTAATTCAGTATAGTCAGTAAAAGAGTTGAAGTAGATCACTCTACTTCCTAAAGATGAAACATTAGGCATGTTAGTTATGTCCATAACTAACTAATCAAATCGTTGTTTAAGCGCCCACCACGTTGATCTGATCTGGTTTGTCTGTAAACTATCTCCGTCGCATGTGACTTACTAATTGAAAGACCTTATTATCCTACTATATTAATGTGACTCATAATTTTATTCATTTCCATAAGATACGCAATACTGGTCGGTAGGTTTGTGCGTTTCACTTAATGACTGTAATTCCCTTAATTATTGTACTAATCTAATTGTTTTTACGTTTAGAAAGGCAAGTTGTCCTTGTTCTGATTATAGCTTTCACATAGACTCTGTGCTTGCCAGTATGGCGTTTACGGTTCTATTAGTATATCTGTAGGACAAATTAAATCCTACAAGGCATTTGAGCAGAAATGACTAATAGACTGATTTGTTATTCGAGTTAAAATTAAATAAGTATTTAGGTAAAAGGGTATAATTTAGTATCGTGTAAAATTTACCAAACCTACCTTTTATAGTTTAGTACAGTATTAATATGATGCACAATAGATACTTCAGCACGAATCTACTTCAGCTGGGAAACCGAGTAGCAGCATTGATCTCAACATGTAAAAATAATCCAACTTAATGCCAATTATATGATTTCGCACTCACTAAATGAATTAAGCTGGTTTGGTCAATACCGGTGAGCCGAAATTAATAGTAGCCAACATAAGTAACATCTATCGCAACACCACTGTTACAATTGTAGAACCCGTTACCATAAATGAAGCCAATGACAAAACAACGAAACTAGTATATACCATGAAACATGAAACATACCAAGGATTGACCAGGAGATCGACGATTGCCACTGTGATTCATACCAAAAGATTGCTTTTCAGTTCTCGTTAAACGTGATAACGATGCGGCAAAAGGACTCAAACAAATGGTAGAATTTGGTGAACATCGGATGGAATGTTCATCAAAAGTACTTAGATCCTTGTCAAAACTTTTAATATGCTTCACAGATTCAGGTTGATAAACCAGACCAGTCAACGCATGTGTAGCCACACTGGCGCGGCCATCAGCATCCATTTGATACAAATATATGTAGTCCTAAACAAAAGACAAACGTTTTAGCACATTAGTCATATCTACTTTACGAACCGAAATACAAATCTTGGGTAATATTTAGACAACCCCCTCCGACCACCACTACACGATATCAAAAATTACTAATGTATGTGCAATTTAGCCTTAAGTGTTATGATCAATCTTTAGTTTTTATCTACTCGTGTAGAATAATAATCTTAAAATATCCTATTATTCAGAAGTACATGAATAATTTAATTTTAATTTCCGGTGAAAGCATAAGGAGTCAATAAGAAAATAAAGGCAAATAGAGATTGTAGAGATATTGTTTATGAAGAACTAAAAGGAAAATAATTTTAGACTAAAGGCTATCATAAATGATATTTACCAGTGATAACACGGTATGAAATAGATGTCTGATTGCTGATTAACCACAATTTCTGTCCTACTGAATGATCATTCATGAAGGTATGAAGTATTCTGATCTGCACATATGACTATGCTACCCAAGACAAAGTAGCTAATGTGGGTAAAATTTAATCACTGTCAACCATCAAGTTTGCTTTATATCCTTACCGACATCCTTAAACTAATTATTTTTTTCAATGACTAACCTATCTCATTAAAATCAATCACATTTTATTTTTCCAAGTTTCTAACACATAAAAGGTCATAGTATCTAGTGGCTTCTAAAAGAGTGCAGTAATTACTGTAAATGCCCCCAAATGCCCTGGTATGGCCGAGAGCGGGGAGGGTTCGCCCACCCTCTCGAAATACTCTCACACGGCCACGCGTATACAGCCTCTGCCAGGGAAGTCCTACTCATTGCCTTCTCGTGGCGGGGGTGTTGTTTACGAAAATGAGAGGACGAAAAGCGAACGTCCGGCGCTATAACCGGATCCCAATTCTATGGGGCACATGGGCTCCAGTATACTGAAGGAACAAATGGCGTATGAACCAACTTTTGGTCACCGGCTTCCATGGGACTGCATCTCCTCACGATGCTCCACTGCCTTGTGGACTAGACCTTTAGGTCAAAGGCTCGGGGTGTGGCCCCCTAAGAAAACCACCTGCTTCGGTCTGGGCGCCCGGGCAGTATCTCAGCCCACACACTAAAACTATGATGAACTATCTGCTTATAGAAAATATTCGTTTCTCCCCGACTAACATTGAAATGACTGGTATTATTATTATTATTGTCATTATTATTATTATTATTATTACTATTTACTACGTCATTTATTCCCTATCTCCAATTTCTACTTTTTGTATCCGTTTCGACTCAGACAGCAGCTCGCCTATGGTGAAAATTCAGCTTTATCTAAACGTTCTCGAGTCACTTCCTGGTTGAAATTGTATGTTACTACCGAATATGAGTACTGAAGCAGTTTTTCTGAAACCACGTGCACCATTCAAACTGGCTGCCTTCAACGTTCGCACACTTATGCAGGTCGGACAACAGATAGGGCTGGCTATGTCTTTGGAAAGTCTTAATATTGATGTGTGTTGTCTATCCGAGACCCGTATTCAAGACTCTGGTGAAGTACTACAAGTTCGCTCTCCATCTGTCGCTTCAAAAAGCTTGTTTTATGTGCGTTTATCCGGGGACCCTGTGGCATCTTCGTCTGGTCTTGCTGGCGTTGGTGTCGCACTAAGCGCAAGAGCTGAGGCAGCACTAGTCGACTGGATCCCCATTAACAGTCGGTTATGTGCTGTTAGATTAGAAAGTTCCATCAAAGTGAGAAGAAATCGGCGTGAGAAACGACGTCTTTTCATCATCTCCGCCTATGCCCCGACAGATTGCAGCCCGGATGCAATCAAGGACGAGTTCTACCATCAGCTAACTGTTCTTCTCCAGAAAGTGCGTTCGACAGATATTGCAGTACTAGCTGGAGACTTGAATGCTCAAGTCGGGCGTCTAGGCACAGAAGAGAGTCGTTTAGGTGGCCGATGGGGACTCGTTGGTTGCAGGACAGATAACGGGGAACGTCTACTGCAACTATGCACAGACCACAACCTGTTTCTGGCTAGCACTAACTTTCGGCACAGTCATCGCCGATGTGCCACCTGGCGTCCCCCTTCTGCATCTCAAGCCTGGACTCAGATTGATCACATCGCGATCAGCTACCGCTGGCGTGGTTGTGTACAAGACTACCGCTCCTTTTGGAGTACCTATCTGGAATCTGATCATGCTCTGGTCTGCGCCAATCTTACCTTACTTTTCAGTGGACAAAGAAGTGACCGCCACCAAAGGATTGATGTTAGCAAGCTGGCTGCAACTTCTGTTGCTAGTAAGTACCGAACCGAGCTAGCTTCTAGGCTAGCTAACATTCCACCGTAAAGTATAGATGAGCATTGGTTGCAAAGGCATGACGCCATGAAAATGGCGGGTACAGTCTGTTGTGGGTTTGCGAAACGTCCCGCTTACAAACACTGGGTTTCTTTTGGTTCCTTACAACTCATTGAAGCCCGTCGGTCTACTCCGGGTGACCGTGAGTTTGACCACAAACGACGACTGTTACGTAATGAAATTGGGCAAAGCTTGCGTGAGGATCGAGAAGCCTGGTGGTCGGAGCGTGCTAATGAGCTGGAAGCAGCAGCTGTATCTGGTAATTACCGGAAGCTCTTCCAACTCATCCGAGTCACTGGCAACAAGAAGTCTGGTGTGAGTGGAACAATCTCCGAGGATGACGGAACGCCAATCACTAACATCCATCGACGTCTTGGACGATGGGCAGAATTCTTTGAAGGGCAGTTCAACTGGCCTGCTGCTCCGGCAACATCGGTCAGACTGTCCTGCCCTCCATGGCCGGTGACGACTGATCCACCAAATGAGGCGGAAGTCCGCAAGGAACTCCAACTCTTGAAACGTTACAAATCACCGGGCCCAGACGACTTACCTCCGGCTCTTTTTAAAGATGGTGGTGATTTTCTGACTAAGGAAATGACGACGTTGTTTACAAAGATCTGGGAACTAGAGAGTGTACCAACGTCATGGAATGAGTCGATAGTTGTCCCTATCTTTAAAAAGGGTTCACGTTGTTCCTGTAACAACTATCGGGGGATAAGTCTACTTCCGATTGCGTCCAAGCTATTGGCTTCCGTCATACTTCGTAGGTTGTTCAGAACCCGAGAAAGATTGACTAGCGAGGAGCAGGCTGGGTTTCGTTCTGGTCGAGGATGTATTGATCATATCTTCACCCTCCGCCAAGTGTTAGAACACCGTCATACTTATCAAAGGCCAACAATCGTAGTGTTTCTTGACATCAGGGCTGCCTTCGATTCGTTGGACAGAACTGTTCTCTGGGATTGTCTATTGAAGAAGGGTGTGCCTGAGAAGTTTATTAACATCCTAAAAGCCCTATACACAAACACCTCAGGCAGAGTGAGGGCATACAATCACCTTTCTCCACTATTCCATTCAAGCAGTGGAGTTAGTCACGGTTGCCCAATCTCACCATTCCTCTTCAACTTTGCCATCGATGACATTCTGAAAACAGCTCTGACGGATGTAAGTAATGGTGGTGTGGATTTGTTGCCTGGAGAAAGACTTCTCGACCTTGAGTATGCGGATGATATTGTCTTACTGTGCGAGAATGCCCAAGCCATGCAATCCGCACTTAATCAGTTGGCAATCAGTGTCCGTAGGTATGGTATGTGCTTTGCACCTTCGAAGTTCAAAGTTCTTCTACAAGATTGGCAGGATTCTAATCCTGTACTCACTCTGGATGGTGAGCAGATAGAAGTGGTCGAGAAGTTCGTGTATCTAGGTAGCTGCATAAGTGCTGGTGGTGGCGTGAGTGATGAGATCAATGCACGTATAGTGAAAGCCAGAGGGGCTTATGCCAATCTGGGCCATCTTTGGCGCCTTCGTGATGTTAGTCTGGCTGTAAAAGGTCGGATCTACAACGCGTCGGTTAGAGCAGTTCTGCTCTATGCTTGTGAAACATGGCCTCTCCGAGTTGACGATGTTAGACGACTCTCTGTGTTCGATCATCGTTGTCTCCGAAGGATTGCTGACATCCAGTGGCAACACCATGTCAGTAATGCAGAGGTTCGGCATCGAGTGTTCGGGCACAGAGACGATAATGAAATTGCTGTCACCATCTTGAAACACCGACTTCGGTGGCTTGGACATGTTCTACGAATGTCGTCCCAGAGAATTCCACGTCGTGCATTATTTGCCGACTCTGGGACTGGTTGGAAAAAGGGGAGAGGTGGTCAGTATATGACATGGTGTCGTGGTATGAAAGAAAGCTGCAAAGGGCTGGCTTCTGTTCGTCCTTCACGACTCCGTGGTTGGGGTCCGAGAGACGGTGTAACGCAGTGGCTAGAGACGTTATCAGATATGGCTCAGAATAGAAGCCAGTGTCGATCGTGCTGTAACCTCTTACTTTCTTCATAAAAAGTGGTTGTATCTTCCTTAACTGAAAGATCTCTTCTGATTGTACTTTTCCGTTTCCCCCACCATTGTTCTGTCTCTCTCCCTTTTTTTTATAATTCCCCACGTTCATTACTTTTTTTTCTCTTTTCTCCTTCTCTTCAAATTATCATTTTTTTGTGTGGCGCATATATATTTGGTGCCCCCTTTGTACCAATATTTATGTGTTCAAATAAATGAATAAATAAATAAATTACTGTAAATTCTAATTACCAGTCTACTAATTTTCTCCGATTGAATGATATATACCTAAAAAGTGCAAAACCCCGACCGTAGCTGCTACCTTGACGTGGTGATCGAGCTTGCCTATCGTGATGACCCAACCGAGCTATATTGGCTGGAACACATGTTCTTGCAGGTTCTACCATGCCAGGCAGGTCGATTGGAGAACGGTAAGACTAAATGCAGCAACTCAAGGTCTGAGGGCGAAGTCGTACTGCTGACTGTACAGAGGTGTGACAGCAGTAAGGTGTTTCCCTCGGACAACCAGCATCTACAGCGATGCTGCCTTCTCATAAGGAGGGAAGGGGTTAGAAAAGGTTGACCCTAAAAATGTCACACTTCACCTTACCCCACGGATTTCCGTCTCCGGCGGTAAGGCCCTTTGAAGAACGGAGCTTACACATTTAAAACCTCCCACAAAAAGGCCGTGCGCAACCGGCCTCAAGCAGTTGTCCCTTGGGCTCTGCGGTCACGCTCCCAGGTCTTTAAGACAAACACCAATCCGATTTCCTTTTCAGGTTTCTCAAGAAATACCCTTCCACGGTGTGGGCAGCCGGAAAGTGATATCAGCCCTCATACCGGTAACAGCACACGAGACCAAGTTGGTCACATTCAAATCCTTCCTACACCTCCTAATAACTCTCTTATCTCCACGACTAACCCTTTTCACGTCCCTTTATCACCTCGCCCCACTAGTGCAAACGATTCGAGTACGCGGAACGTTATTCCTGGTCGCTTGAAACCACGCTCTAAACTACACGTAGGAGCTTTCAACGTCCGAACACTGTGCCAAATAGGACAACAGGCTTCCTTAGCTAGGACTTTAGAATCTCGCTCCATCGATGTGTGCTGCGTCTCCGAAACGCGCACACAGTATCCTAGTAGTGTCATTAATTTGACCGCACCATGTCAAAGTAACGAACCAACTCGATTTACGCTTCGTGTATCTGGAAGCCCTGATGCTGCTTCCCGTGTATAGCATCGAGCCCTAGGGCAGAACTAGCCCTCTTAGACTGGATCCCAGTAGACAGTCGTTTGTGCGCTGTCTGACTAAACGGAACAGTAAGGACTCGAAAAGATAGGGACACTCGTCGTTGCCTCTTCGTCGTCTCTGCCTACTCTCCCACTGACTGCAGCTCAGATGATGTAAAAGATGAGTTTTACAGAAAGCTTTCCGACCTTCTCCGAAAAGCTAGGCGTTCAGATGTAGTAATAGTGGCTGGTGACTTTAATGCTCAACGAGGTAAACTAAGCGAAAAGGAAAGACACCTGGGTAGATCTTATGGTGTCGCGGCTCAAAGAACAGATAACGGTGACCGTCTGTTGCAGCTATGCTCAGATAACCACCTGTTTCTTGCAATTACTAACTTTAAGCATAAGGAAAAACATCTTTTAACATGGAGACCTCCTAATTCGTCCCAACGTTGGACCCAAATAGATCACATCGCTATCAGCCATCGATGGAGGGGCTCGATAGAAGACTGTCGCTCATTCTGGAGCACATGCTTAGACTCAGATCATGCTCTAGTGCGAGCGCGTATTTGTCTACGCCTTACTGGACGTAGGAAAGATGGTGCAAAGAAACCCCTTAGGGTCGTACTTAATGATAGTCAAGCTAAGAGTATATTTCAGGAACATCTAGAAAAACAGTTAGGCAGCCATGTAGCTGATGCCCACCCCGAGGCAGCGTGGAATGACATCCAAAAAGCTGTAGAAACAGCAGTGATGTCTGCAAGTACGGTAAATCATAAGGTTAGGGAGAAACACTGGATCTCAGCAGCGTCTACCGCACTGATAGATGCTCGAAAACTCATTCCATCTGGCTCTGAACATAACGAAGAGCGGAGTCAGCTTAAGCGTAAGCTGACTAGAAGCCTACGCAAAGATCGTGAACAGTGGTGGGTAGCGAAAGCAAGAGAGATGGAAAAGGCAGCGGCAATAGGTAACAGCAGGCAACTGTTCAGACTTGTTAAGGAAACCGGGATTAAGAACCCAACTGTTAGCGAAACTATCTCCGAAAAAGATGGGCATATTATTCATTCTCAATCCAGGAGATTGGATCGATGGGCAGAACACTTTAGGGATCAGTTCAACTGGCCTTCAGCCACACTTGGGTTTCCCACGATCTCCAGTCTACCTGAATGGCAAGTTGATGTAAGTCCTCCGACTCTTTACGAAGTTGAAAAGCTATAGGAAATCGGAAGCGTGGGAGAGCAGCAGGCCCTGACAGGTTTATCCCTGAGATTTTTAAGGATGGTGGTCCAGTATTAGCAGCGAGATTGACTGATGTCTTGGGTAGAATCTGGCAACTGGACGTAATACCATCTGACTGGTCTCAATCACTGATTGTGCCAGTCTATAAGAAAGGACAAAAGTCTTCTTGTGACAATAACAGAGAAATTAGTTTGACCAATATAGTGTCTAAAATATTAGCTTCAATAATACGTCGACGTCTAACTAAAGCTCGTAAAGAGCAGACTAGAGAAAACCAGGCTGGTTTTCGACCTACACGTGGTTGTATATACCAGATATTCACACTACGTCAGGTCCTAGAACATAGACACACATTCAGACGCTCCACAATAGCCATATTTCTCGACCTTAAGGCGGCATTTGACTCTGTTGATCGTGAGGTTCTATGGCAGTGTTTATTACTGGAAGCAGTATCAAAGAGGTACATTAACTCTATAAAGACTCTCTACTCGAACACAACTGGCAGAGGGGGATTTTTTTATTTATTTGAACACATAAATATTGGTACAAGAGGGCACCAAATATATATGCGCCACACAAAACAATGAGAATTTAAGAAGGAAAAAAAAGTAAGAAACGAAATGGCTTATAAAATAAAAAAAAGAACAATAATGGGGGGAGACGAAAAGGTACACTCAGAAGAAAAGCCACTTTTTATGAAGAAAGTAAAAGGAGGTTACAGCAGGATCGCCATTGGATTCTATTCTGAGCCATATCTGATAACGTCTCAAGCCACTGTGTTACACCATCTCTCGGACCCCAGCCAGCCCTTTGCAGCTTCCTTTCATCCACTTGTTGACTTAGAATATGCCAATGACATAGTTCTATTTAGTGAAGACGCTGACAGAATGCAGAGTCTGCTAACCACTCTAAGCAACAATGCAAGCATGTTCGGCATGCGATTTTCTCCCTCGAAATGCAAAATGTTGCTTCAGGATTGGGTTGCGTCGACACCCGAACTAGTGATAGGGAGTGAAGTAGTTGAGCGTGTCAACCACTTCACTTATCTCGGAAGTCTCATCAGCCCTTGTGGTCTGGTGTGTGACGAAATCTCAGCACGGATACAGAAGGCTCGACTAGCTTTTGCCAACTTGTGTCATTTGTGGCGTAGGCGAGATATCCGTCTATTAACCAAAGGACATGTTTACTGCGCAGCAGTTCGTTCCAACCTACTTTATGGCAGTGAAACATGGCCAGTAAGAGTAGAGGATATTCGTAGGTTACTAGTATTTGACCATAGGTGTCTTCGAAACATTCCTCGTATATCCTGGGACCACCGAGTAAGCAACTCAGTTGTTAGGATACGGGTACTAGGTAAGGATGGCAAATCAATTGAGGAAGTAGTGAAACTTAATCAGTTGAGATGGCTAGGACATGTGTTATATATGCCGAACCACCAACTGCCACGACGTGCGATGTTTTGTGGTGTAGGAATAGGTTGGAAGGAAAGCTAGGGGCGGCCAGACCAAAACATGGCATAAATCCATGAAGTCACTGACAAGTGGACTGAGCCATGTTGGTAGGTGTAGACTACCTGGTTGGGGACAGCGAGATGATAGCAACCGATGGTTAGAGACCTTGAATGACATGGCTCAAAATCGTTTGCAATGGCTCAGGTGCATCCACTCTCTGTGTTCTCCCAAAATCTAATCTTCTGAATTCTCCATGTCCTTTATTTTCTTTCCGAATCTATTCCACTGGACTATACTCCTTTAATAACATCATCAAACCTTAACGTTTCCTGTCACTACTTATACTTTCACTACTCTGCCACTACGGGATTTGAGACGATAACTGAATCGCTGTGCTAATGTTGTATGGCAACTCGAACTGATGTACGTACGTACGAAGTTCCACGTTGTTTCTGACTGACTGAAGTGCAAAACAAATTAAAGATATTGTATAATAATTCAGCTATGCCGACATGTTAAGGTAAAATCTTTTTTTAATATGCAAGTAAAATAGTTATTACAGTACTCACATGTGACGAAGCCTTCTCTAAAATCCAAACAGAATGTAACCTGGTTAAGGAGTGATATGTTATAACCATATTAAGCGATGCAATAACACCGATTATTTTTAAATGTACATCACTGACGAAACCTATTCCGAAGCCTCCATTAGGCAAAGGAACTTTTAAGATAACGGGAGCAGCTTCATCAAGTGGGTGTGTGAGGCTGAACATTGAAAACAATGCACATGAACTCGTAGGTGTTGTGTTAGGATTGTCAGACCTGACTTCATAATTATTTGGCTGACGTTCAAGAAGTACAAGAGTATTCAGAGCCCAAACCTCTCTTATACGACATGGAATCCGTACCGTGTAGTGTTCTCCCAAGTCATCGATAAAAGTCATTCGTTCCGACTCAAAAATAGACAATCCTTCTTGAATTCGTCCAGGTATATTCTGATTTACATGAGGCTACAAGTCAAGTGCATCAAAAGAAACTGATCATAATTTACTATATTATAGATACAAAACACTTAGTCAGGGAGGAAAACTATTAACACTATTTTTTATGTTCATTTAGGATCAGAACATAAAATTGCTTACATATGCCAAGTCACTAGATGAAAGTCCGTGGAATTGATAAATTCTGAAAATTAACAAAGATGGATAGTGACTAGCAGTGGAATCCAGGACGAAAACGCGCGTCCTGGATTCCACTGCTAGTCACTATCCATCTTTGCTTATAATGCTTGTAAATTAAGGCAATATCGAGGCAATACGTACAGTATACATATATGTCAATAAGAGACTGAACAATTGCAGTCCTAAACATCGATGGGAAGATTTAAGTAAAGCAATACCAAGTGAACAAATCTGAAAATTAACGTTACGACTAAGATTTCATGTAAAAGGACCATATAGTAAATAATGATATTTCTGCACTTTTTCCCTTCTGTATTAATTTGGACAACCTGAATTGAATAGCGATTACACCAGTTGATGTCGTGATACATACCTGAGACAAGTTGTGTGAATTTCACTGAAAAATACAGATAGGTTTGTAGTACATAAAACAACCCAACCTCCGCAAACCTGATCGAGAACTAGAAGTTGATAGGACGGTTGTGAACTACATTGGTCTTTTGTTGCCATTTAAGATGGACATATAACCTGATCTGTTGCAGTCATTACAATCATTAATTTAGGCTAATTGTTAGAGTTTCTGCGAGGTTAGGTACAGTTGATTTGAATAGATAGCAGGAAATTGCAAGTTTAAATCTTGTTTGGTACGCATCATTCTCTAGTTTTGTTCACTAGCGCTGCTAGACTGCCGATGATCTATCTTCTTTTTAAGTTTTCAAGGCTTTCTATTGTTTTCACTTCCTTGACTTGCGTTACGTTTTCTTTGCTGTGTCTTAGCTAGCAGTCAGACATGGTGGTGTGCATCTAATATGCTTACGAATGACTGACATGTACCGCAACTCAGAAACTAAGCACAGGATTATGTGTTTGATATTAAGACAAATCTTATTTTTCTAGTGTCCAAGACCAAATAAAAACCATATCTACCGAAAATTTCATGAACAATTCCCCTTCAGTAAACACAGTCTGGCATTTTGAATGTCGCTACAAAGATTAATAAAGGTATGATACAAATATTTGAAAGGCATTAATGCTCTAATCTATCCTGTTTGGCAACCTTTTGACCTTTTTAAATGAAATCTAGATCTATCATGAATGAATGCATAGACAAACAAGAAAAACGTCAAGTCACATTTATAGGTATTACAGAACGTAAATGCCGAACTTCCATTTCCTGGATACTCCATTCATGTTAACTTTACTGGCACAACTCACCAAAAATCCTTGACCAGAATGAAGAGCAGGTAGAAAAAACGAAGATTTGAACGCATCTATGACCGGAGTATCAAAATTGAGTACAAGCTTTGGAAAGGAGCAAGCTGTTTCTGTTCCACAGCTCCACACGATAGTATATTGAGAGATATAGAGCTCATCAAATAGTCCACCAGACCCCCAAGTTCTCCAGAAATCAGAAGGCTTCAAAATCAGTGTTGTGAACACTAAAACACTTACCTGATCACTTGACAGGGTGCTTGATTCATTGTGCATACTATCTTTATGACAAAACTCCAATAAGTACTGACATCCGAGAGGAAAAACATCAACAACCGATTTAGCCGATATCATGGTATCTGACATTTATGCGTCTACAAGTACACAAGCGTATCACATCAGTCAGTGAACATGAGTAAGTGTAGCGCACAGCTGAAATATAACCAATGTTTCTCCAGCAGTTCAATGAGGGTTTTACATTAAAAGAGGTAAGCATTGGTAGTCAAAGAACAAATCCCGAACCTCCTAATCACTGATATACTAACGATTCAATTTCGCTTTAAATAATTAAAATGGTATTAATACATTTTCGCACCAGCAAAGATGATTGAAACTATTGTCGAATTAGCTAGGAGAACGGACGAGGATTGTAGCGTTCCGAAAGATAGTGACATCACAGATGATTAGACTGCTAATGGAAACCACCAACAAATGGAGCTTGAGTCGACTGTCAAGTCAAGAAGTTCCAGTCATAGTGATTCATTGCGGAAGTCAGCAGTTGACTGATCTGTAGTTTGTTATGACCTTGTGAACTTGTTGGAATCTCGTCGTAAATCCTCCATCTCGAGAGTCAATCAAAGTGAGACCCTTTGAGATGCGAAATTATTATTAGACAGTTTAAGAATTGTAGCCAAGTCACTTCTAGCCTTCCTATATGACAAGCTGAATGGGTTTAGTTCAGCTAGTCTCTCGTCATACGGTAGCTCTGCGATTCCGAGAATCAAATTGTTTGTGGATCTTGGAGTATTTTTCAGCTACTCATCATCTTTTTTCAGGCTTGAGCTGACTGCTCGCGTGCAATAGTTGAATTTAGGACGAACGAACAGTATGTGTGAAGTCGAAGGTTCTATCATCTACGTGGCCAAAGGCTCTACTTATCGACCAGAGGGTTCTGAAAATTTTGGTAGTTTTCGAGACTTGACTGATAATGACTCCTAAATCAGTGTGTGTCTGAACAACAGGTAGATAGATATTATTCACCGTTTGTGTGTCCTTACCTTGGTGACCAATAAACACCATAGTGCATTTGGGAGGACTTATCGGTAGCGGTCAAATTCTAGACCATTCAGATACTTTCTGCAGGTACCACCTATACTTTCCATCTTTCTCCATACCTTGATATCGTCAGCATATAAGGAAACCGACGATGATAGGCGACCAGGTAGGTTGTTTGCATATAAGAGGAATAACACTAGCCCCAAAGCTGTACTTTGGGGCACTCCAATAAGCACAGTTTTCCAGCTAGACAACTTCGAGTCGACCCATACAGTTGAGTTGACGCCTAACCAAAAAATCGTTTATCCACATAAGCGGTTTACCTGAAATCCCGATATCACGACTTGGACAACAGCATGTTATCTGGAACTTTGTCAAGGGCCTCACTGAAGTTGATGAAAGCCACATCCATAGGTAACATTTGATATGTAAGAGCACATCAGCTTTCCTGAGCTACTAATAATTTCTTGAAACATAAATAACCTGTTTTAAAACCACACTGCTTCCAGAAAGAATCAGTTTACGTCTGGATACTTGTTTAAGTTCTTCCGAATGGCCTTTTCATGAACCTTAACAACCACGTTGGTTAGGCTTACGGGCTGATTGTTCTCAAGTGTTTTTTTGAAGACAGGACTTATTATGGTGTTATTGCAGTCCTTTGATTATATACTCTGGGTTACAGATGAAAACACATGCTTAAGTGATTAACGCCATTATCACTTATGTAGTTTCTTATTTTTCTTCGACGTATGTGCTGCCAAGTTTAACAGTAATGATAAATTCTTAACCGCTTGAAATTAGTTCCTGTATTAGGTTGCATGCTACAATGGCTTTCTTAGATCAAGTTCATTTTCTTGTGATTCAATAAGTTGCTTCTTATCTCTCATGCTCTATGTTCTGCCACATGGTGTTTTTGTTGTTACAAAACTGACCTAGTCTTTCCACAAACTCAACATTATGAAATATTCTTAATTGGTTTTTAAATAATATTAGATACATGTAAGTCGGCGTTTCCAGCTATTTTGAAGATGACTATTTCAAGAAACTTGCTTGTTATTTTTGCTTTCCTCTTCCTCGACATCGTAACCGTGAGTATGATTCTACCATGGATGCCTTCTCTTTTAGAAACATACGAGTCTGAAAAAGTAAGTTGCATTATTTGTATATTACAAAAGGAATGGTTTTATATTTTGTCCAAAAAATATGTCCAACACCTGGGTTTTGTTTTGGGGTTTCAAGAAGGTTCTACATGGGACAGAGTATTCATTGGAGGTATACTTCTCATTTTTTTTCTCTCAATTTTCATTTTAGGCCTTCTGTCGTCATTATCATCCTTAGTGCAATTTATATCATCGCCTATAGCCGGAGCTTTATCAGACTATTTTGGCAGAAAGTCGGTCTTAGTTGTCCTTCAGGTTTGTGGTGATGTAAACACATATATATGACTTGGTTGTTTTCATCTAAAGTTTTCCTGAGTAGCATAAAGACATCGTTTTAGGAAACGTCAGTAACAGTTGTGCAACTTGCGTATAATGTGGAAAAGTAACAAAGTTTATGATGCATCAGCATATCCTGTTAAAGTAACTTTAGCAGAATATACTTAGCGTGCAACTATGAATAACTATGGTAGAGTAGGTAGAGAAATTCGTAGATGTTTTAGTTGATAAGAATGATTTTATAATTTAAGGGCAAACTAAATCAATGCTGTTAAGATTCCAATCGTAGAAAAGTGGGAACAATTGCTAACTTATTGTGCCTTATTACTGCTATTAAGTTGTGAATGTGAAGTGAATTACATTGACTTACTGGCTTTTCTTAACGCAAACTCTTCAAAGCTATTCTTCTTTTAATTATGGCTGAAGTGCAAAAGATTAAATAATGATATGACTAATGAATCAAAATATTTCTCTTTCTTCAGTATACTACGATAACACGGTAATAAGACTGATCTGAGTTACCGAGTTCACAGTACCACTAGATTGAATAATCGAACGACCCACTAAATCACGTTACACCAGATACCCAACTCACGACCAAAAGCAAAGAGCCAGAGTAGCACTAGACAATACTTTATTCTACAAAATTGAATGCAGTTACTCTCGATGAGTCCGGAGTATAAATTAATAAGAGGGAAGAAAATGGAATACTTAATAGTCATTAAGCTGCACGCCTGTTTGTCCACACTCAGCGGCCAATCACACTTACTTTCTTTACATTCTTACTTCCTTACGCCTGTTATCCTTCGTGGAGGAAAATTGTCCGCCACCAGCATTTTCCACGCAACACTTTCCTCAGGGATTCTTTTCATATCTGCTTCCGATTGCCAACACATTCTGTTCCTTGGTCTTCCTTTATTCCTGTTCACTTCAGGATTCCAAATGGGCGCTCGTCCCGTGATGCAATTTGATCCTTACAATGTATGTCCTATCCACTTGAGGCTTACTTACTTAAGCCTGTTACTTCCAATGGAGCATAGGCCGCCGACCAGCATTCTCCAACCCACTCTGTCCTGGGCCTTTCTTTCTAGTTCTACCCAATTGTTGTTCATCCTTCTCATGTCTGTCTCCATTTCTCGGCGTAATGTGTACTTCGGTCTTCCTCTCCTCATTTGGCCTTGAGGATTCCAAGTGAGGGCTTGACTTGTAACGCGGTTGGGTGCGTTCCTCAATGTGTGTCCTATCCAGTTCCAGCGCTTCTTCCTCCGATTTGTGTATGCATTTGTGGGGGAATATTGCACCATTTATGACCATTTTGTTGAAGGCATATAGATTTCCAAATCCCTCACCATTTTCGTTCCTTTCTCCTAATCCATGTCGTCCCATGATATCTTCATAACCGTTGGTATCCATTCCAACTTCGGTGTTTAGATCTCCCATTAGTGTTGTCATCATTTTCATTATATTTGTGTGTGGGCTGTGATACTGCCCGGGTGCCCAGACCGAAGCAGGTGGTTTTCTTAGGGGGCCACACCCAGAGACTTCGACCTAAAGGTCTAACCCACAAGGCAGAGGAGATGCAGTCCCATGAAGCCGGTGACCAAGAAATCGGTTCATACGCCATTTGTTCCCGTAGGATACTGGAGCCCATGTGCACCATTGATTTGAGATCCGGTTATAACGCCGGACGTTCGCTTTTCGACCTCTCACTTTCGTAAACAACACCCCCGCCACGAGAAGGCAGTGAGTAGGACTTCCCTGGCAGAGGCTAAATGCTCGTGGCCGTGTGAGAGTATTTCGAGAGGGTGGGTGAACCCACCCCACTCTTGGCCATACCACGGCTGTGAAAGGTTGGACCTACAACGCTGTATGCTGGGTTCTACATGTTTGCATGTATGTTAGCTGCAGTTGTCTTCCTATTTCTAACCTTTTCATCTGCTTCACGAGTCACAAGTGTTCACGGAGAAAACCTTATTCCTTTTAGTTTGTGTCTATTTCGTAGCTTAAATTTCCTCTTACTGAACAGCTTAAATGCCATCTTCATCAACCTTATCTGATTTTCTTTCAAGCCTGTCTCGTTAACCGGCATACAATCCTTCAAAACGTTTCGCAGGTAATATCTCTTCTTGTGGATGTTTCATTCTCCCTTATTTCATGTCCACAACGACTAATGGGCTCGAAGCTTTCTCCCTTCTCGGCTGTACGTAGGATAACTAATCTGTAACTATGATCACCCTTCAAAATCTCGAATAAGGTGAAGTTGACTAGATTTCTTCTATGGTATTAGGTCATTACTTACACTAAATTTGTATTCCCTCATCAGATTTCACAGATCCTAAGCCACCATGGGATCCTGTATAATTATGAATGATTTTGGTAATCACGTTGTTATTTTTCTATTATTTAACACCTAGCCTTGAGAGTTGATTTAATAATAATAATTTATTCTCAAATAACATTTTGTTACATGAGGCATGCCAGTTTACAGGCAAGATCAAATTGTTACAAATGATACAATTTACAACTGTAGTAAATTAATCAGCTGGGTCTATAATTTATAAGATATGAATGTAGTATGGTTTTAGTCAGTATCACAGTTAGCGCGCTTCATGAGAGTTGCGTTGCGACGTGCAACTGACGGTCGATAATAGATTCATGTGCAGTTGAGGACTTCTAGAAATCGCAATCTTATATCCCTTTGGAATATTTTAGTTTTTAAGGATGATGCAGGACGGCGTCACCCGTTCCGTATCTCAAGGGGGCTGAAAAATGGTGCAAGTAAACAAAAAAAAGGACGAGAAGCAGAGAAGACAATGTTCATGAAGAAGTGGTTGAGGTATGACTACTCAGTCTGATTCTCTTTCATTAAAGTATTTAGTAAGCAGG
Organism: Schistosoma spindalis; assembly: GCA_946903255.1. Taxonomy (NCBI): domain Eukaryota; kingdom Metazoa; phylum Platyhelminthes; class Trematoda; order Strigeidida; family Schistosomatidae; genus Schistosoma; species Schistosoma spindalis. Next base: position 41,507,431 of record OX336420.1, on the reverse strand, counting down.
AACATCCTAATAGGTTAAAAGAAATAACTGTAGACAAGGTATGAGTGAATAATCAACTGACAAATGGAGGTGGTTCAGAAAGAAACTGAGAGTATGAGAATATGTAGTTGTAAAATATAGTGCTAAAAGCAGTGTTACGATACACAAATGGCTGTCTCCCTTTTTTTTGTCGACGCTATTGGAGCCTTTGTTAGATTTTATAGGGTCTTGAGTAGGCTTCGTTTTTTTTATCGAATTGTCTAGTTTGCTTGTAATAGGATTACTGGGTAGGAAGTTAAACCAGTTCAACATTCTTAACACGGTTTAATGAGGTATTTTGCACGATAAATCAGCATCAGTACCACTAGTTCGTGACATTCCACTAGACCATAAGGAGCCGTGACTTAACAAAATGTTCTGCCCTACAGACATGGGTGGATTGAAGTTATTTCCCCGCCATCATGTTTGCTGGTCAGTAACGCCACCCTCCCTCTTGTGATGTTAGGCTCTCTTACGTTTGCGGTAAGTATGCATATTGCTTTAATCAAAGCACATGGTTGGAATACACTGTCCCTACTAGTTCCATGTTACAAGCAAATCATGTAGTTAAAGCGTTCGTATTATGGGTTAGATGTCCATTTAGTATATCACACTGCTATGAAGATAACTAATGGTGAAATATAGAAAAAAACAGGTTAGATTATATGTGGTTTAAAGATAGTAGGACTAGTAGCAAATCAAATGATATGAAAGAGTATAGAATTGTAGAATTTTTAGGGTAAGAAAAATAAAACACAGAGCAACTCACAAGATTTTCTGATCAATTTTGAGCTTCGTATGATCGGCCTTAGCAGATCAGCATCCATAAGATTACTGAGTTATCTGTCTACTTGCAATAGAAAAAAAAGACATGACACTTAGGAAGAAAAATGTATATTTAACCAGTAGGGGGATTTGGGAACTGAAAGTGAGGGTTAGGAGCATTAGGCCTGGATTAATGCACAATGAATAATAGGAAACGGCAAACAATATGTCCTGTAATTTAGTTGTATTCATATTAGTAATAGTCGGGTTCGTTATATTCTTGTTCAGTTTAGAAATTAGGCGGTCGATAATGAAGTGCTTCATTGGTGGGCGGGAGTTCAAGGAAAGATTGAAGCTGTTTAGAGTCTAGAAACAGGGTTATTAGCCTTTTGAATCTGGTGAATGTATCACAGTTACGGATAGGCAATGGCAACCTGTTCCACAATAAACTATATCGCACTGTAAAAAACTTACAACGCACTTGTTTTTGGTGTTTTACGGTGAGATTTTCCATACTGCCTCAATTTAGAGGGCCGGGGAAAGTAGTAACTTACTTCCTTGAGGTCTTATTCTTGAAAAACTTCACTGTGATTGCTCCTTTCTTATTTGTCTCACCTGAGTCAATCGATTTTGAGACTGCTCCGAACGACTGCACGTCAGTTTGTCTATCGATAGAGCAAACATCATCAAGTGGCTCAACATATTGTGAATTTTAACAGCGTTCACCTTTGTGAACTTTCTGACGGCCAGCTCTTTTCATCCGAGCAGCATTGCTGAGACAGCACGATGCAATCCAGGTTTGCTAAAATTTTTGGTAACTGCCGGTGTCAGATTCCTACAAATTTCATTATGCCACTCATCGCACTCATCTCACTGCATACCATCATCCACCTTTTATTGATAGCCTGAACCATTTCAATTACAGTAAAACCATTAGTCTTGATGCGTGATAAACGACTAAAGCTGTGAAATTAACTCAGAAATAAAAATACCACTTTTCTTTTGAATAGAGCAGATACGATCCAAAAGAACTCTTCAAAATGTTTTGTTAAGCGATATTCATCATGCTTTTGATCTATTTTTTATTTTAACTTTTATTCAAGACTCTCTCAGTTATGTTTCATGTTTGCTTACCTAGGTATTTATTACCTGACCGTAGTTAGGATTCTCTTTAATTTTTTGTTGTATTTGATGTGATGTGCAGTTCCCAGACTCTGATACTGATACACAATGTGCGACGCGAATACAAGAGTGAGCGACAAAGCATATTGAGCTACCGAATAGAATGTACAAATACCTACTTATACATATGTATCCATTCTTAAGGAAATTAATCCATTTCTTGACCTGTGAGATTCAGTTGCCCTTCAGGTTACTTCTGAGTGTCATCGACTGATCTTCTCATTAAACCATTCCGTTGGCCTACCAAAACAGTATTATGCTGAACTATTGACGACGAGACAGTATGTGATAGAACTAAATATTGTGGCGTGGAGTGCTTGATCAACTCCGCCTGGAGTCCCTTTCGGGGGGCTACTGCCGGTCCCAAGCCCGGATAAAGGAGGAGGGTTGGGAATGAGGTTAGCGACCCCATCCCGTAGAAAACTAACTCGCTAAAAAACGCCAATCAGAAAAAATTATTCGGACCACTTAAACTCTCCCCTGGGAGTCAGAAGATCTTAATGTCGAAGAGTTATGACGCCTCATGATGAAAGCCGACTTTCTTCGGAAGTCACGAGGCCGATGCCCCTTCTGACAACCAGAGCAACCATTTACTTAGGTACATGGAATGCTCGCACAATGTGGGAGTTTTCCAAATTGCTGCAGAAATGACGAGATACAATTTAGAGGTGCTTGAGATCAGTGAAACACATTGGACGCAAGTTGGACAACAACGACTAGCTCCAGGGGAGCTGCTGTTACACTCCGAACATGAACAAGAAAATGCCCCACATACACAAGGAGTTGCATTGATGCTGTCCAAACAAGCACAAAATGCACTTATAGGATGGGAATCTCATGGACCAAGGATCATCAAAGCCTCCTTCAAAACAAAGAAAACGGGGATTACAATGAACGTCATCCAATGCTACGCGCCTACCAACGACTACAATGAAGACGCTAAAGATCAATTCTACGATAGGCTGCAGTCAATCGTCGAGAAGTGCCCAACAAAGGACCTGACCATTCTGATGGGATATTTAAGTGCCAAGGTTGGAATGGACAACACCGGATATGAAGACATCATGGGACGACATGGAATGACTAGGAGAAAGGAACGAAAATGGTGAGAGATTTGCAAACCTATGTGTCTTCAATAAACTGATCATAGGTGGCACTATATTTCCACATAAACACATACACAAAACCACATGAACTTCATCTGATCACACCACACAGAACCAAATCGACCATATCTGCATCAACAAAAAGTTCAGGAGAACGATGTAGGACGTGAGAACCAAGAGAGGAGCCGATATAGCACCAGATCATCACTCGCTGGTCGCCAAGATGAAATTAAAACTCAAGAAGCATCGGACAATGTGGCGGACAAAAGTTTACTACAGCTCTTCCTCGGGGTACTGACAAACTCAACAAATTCAAGATAGCTCTCAGCAATAAGTTCCAGGCCTCTTATGATCTATGCAATGGAGAAGGAACTACTATGGAGAGCATCTGGATAGGGATAAAAGAGGCAATCACTTCAACATGTCATGAAGTTCCGGGCCACAAGAAGCACCATCACAAGGATTTGATCACGATCGATACTCTAGATAAGATTCGAGAAAGGAGGAACAAGAAGGCAGCAATCAATACCAGTCGAACAAGAGCAGAAAAAACCAAGGCACAAGCTGAATACACAGAAGTAAACAAGCAAGTGAAGAGGAGCATCAGAACTGACAAACGTAAATGTGTGGAAGATTTGGCATTGACGGCGGAAAAGGCTGCCAGAGAAGGAAACATGAGACAACTGTATGACACAACAAAGAAACTCTATGGAAATCACCGTAATCCAGAACGACCAGTGAAAACTAAGTAAGGCAAGGTAATCACCAACATTGAAGAACAGCGAAAAAGGTGAGTAGAACACTTCAAAGAACTTTTGAATCGATCAGCTCCACTGAACCCATCTAACATCGAAGCAGCACTCACAGAACTCCCAATCGATGTTGGCCCACCGACAATTGAAGAGATCAGTGTGGCTATCAGACAAATCAAGAGTATCAAAGCAGCAGGACCAGACAACATTCCAGCAGAGACACTGAAAGCAGATGTAGCGGCAACTGCAAGGATACTTCAAACTCTCTTCAGAAAGATCTGGGATAAGGAACAGGTACCAAAAGACTGGAAAGAAGGACTTCTAGTCAAAATACCAAAGAAAGGCGATCTCAGCAACTGTGACAACTACAGGGGAATTACTCTTCTATCAATACCAGGAAACGTCTTCAACAGGGTATTGTTAAACAGAATGAAGGACTCCGTAGACGCCCAACTTCGCGACCAACAGGCAGGATTCCGTAAGGATAGATCGTGCACAGACCAAATCGCAACTCTACGGATCATTGTGGAACAACCAATTGAATGGAATTCATCACTCTATATCAACTTCATTGACTACAAGAAAGCATTTGATAGCGTGGACAGAACAACCCTATGGAAGCTTCTTCGACACTACGGCGTGCCTCAGAAGATAGTCAATATCATACAGAATTCCTATGATGGATTAAACTGCAAAATCGTGCATGGAGGACAGTTGACAAAGTCGTTCGAAGTAAAGACCGGTGTCAGGCAAGGTTTCTTACTCTCACCCTTTCTCTTTCTCCTGGTGATCGACTGGATCTTGAAGACGTCAACATCTGAAGGGAAGCACGGGATACAGTAGACAGCCAGGATGCAATTGGATGATCTAGACTTCGCAGATGATCTGGCTCTTCTATCGCATACGCAACAACAAATGCAGGAGAAGACAACCAGTGTAGCTGCAGCCTCAGCAGCAATAGGTCTCAATATACACAAAGGGAAAAGCAAGATTCTCCGGTACAACACAGCATGCACCAATCCAATCACAATTGACGGAGAAGCTTTGGAAGATGTAAAAACCTTTACATATTTGGGCAGCATCATTGATGCACACGGTGGATCTGATGGCAAAGCAAGAGCAGCATATTTACGACTGAATAATATCTGGAACTCAAAACAATTGGCAACCAACATCGAAGTCAGAATTTTCAATACAAATAATAAGAATTAGAATAATAATAATATTTTATTCTCAAATAACATTTTGTTACATGAGGCATGCCAGTTTACAGGCAAGATCAAATTGTTACAAATGATACAATTTACAACTGTAGTAAATTAATCAGCTGGGTCTATAATTTATAAGATATGAATGTAGTATGGTTTTAGTCAGTATCACAGTTAGCGCGCTTCATGAGAGTTGCGTTGCGACGTGCAACTGACGGTCGATAATAGATTCATGTGCAGTTGAGGACTTCTAGAAATCGCAATCTTATATCCCTTTGGAATATTTTAGTTTTTAAGGATGATGCAGGACGGCGTCACCCGTTCCGTATCTCAAGGGGGCTGAAAAATGGTGCAAGTAAACAAAAAAAAGGACGAGAAGCAGAGAAGACAATGTTCATGAAGAAGTGGTTGAGGTATGACTACTCAGTCTGATTCTCTTTCATTAAAGTATTTAGTAAGCAGGAACATCCTAATAGGTTAAAAGAAATAACTGTAGACAAGGTATGAGTGAATAATCAACTGACAAATGGAGGTGGTTCAGAAAGAAACTGAGAGTATGAGAATATGTAGTTGTAAAATATAGTGCTAAAAGCAGTGTTACGATACACAAATGGCTGTCTCCCTTTTTTTTGTCGACGCTATTGGAGCCTTTGTTAGATTTTATAGGGTCTTGAGTAGGCTTCGTTTTTTTTATCGAATTGTCTAGTTTGCTTGTAATAGGATTACTGGGTAGGAAGTTAAACCAGTTCAACATTCTTAACACGGTTTAATGAGGTATTTTGCACGATAAATCAGCATCAGTACCACTAGTTCGTGACATTCCACTAGACCATAAGGAGCCGTGACTTAACAAAATGTTCTGCCCTACAGACATGGGTGGATTGAAGTTATTTCCCCGCCATCATGTTTGCTGGTCAGTAACGCCACCCTCCCTCTTGTGATGTTAGGCTCTCTTACGTTTGCGGTAAGTATGCATATTGCTTTAATCAAAGCACATGGTTGGAATACACTGTCCCTACTAGTTCCATGTTACAAGCAAATCATGTAGTTAAAGCGTTCGTATTATGGGTTAGATGTCCATTTAGTATATCACACTGCTATGAAGATAACTAATGGTGAAATATAGAAAAAAACAGGTTAGATTATATGTGGTTTAAAGATAGTAGGACTAGTAGCAAATCAAATGATATGAAAGAGTATAGAATTGTAGAATTTTTAGGGTAAGAAAAATAAAACACAGAGCAACTCACAAGATTTTCTGATCAATTTTGAGCTTCGTATGATCGGCCTTAGCAGATCAGCATCCATAAGATTACTGAGTTATCTGTCTACTTGCAATAGAAAAAAAAGACATGACACTTAGGAAGAAAAATGTATATTTAACCAGTAGGGGGATTTGGGAACTGAAAGTGAGGGTTAGGAGCATTAGGCCTGGATTAATGCACAATGAATAATAGGAAACGGCAAACAATATGTCCTGTAATTTAGTTGTATTCATATTAGTAATAGTCGGGTTCGTTATATTCTTGTTCAGTTTAGAAATTAGGCGGTCGATAATGAAGTGCTTCATTGGTGGGCGGGAGTTCAAGGAAAGATTGAAGCTGTTTAGAGTCTAGAAACAGGGTTATTAGCCTTTTGAATCTGGTGAATGTATCACAGTTACGGATAGGCAATGGCAACCTGTTCCACAATAAACTATATCGCACTGTAAAAAACTTACAACGCACTTGTTTTCGGTGTTTTACGGTGTGTAGTGTATATGCGTTGTTTCTTAGTCTATAGGCTGGGTAGTGAATCATAGTTGGGCGCGAGGTTAGAAATGAGAGTCCGTATATCGCTTTGTAGAGAAATTTTAAATTATTCTTTAGCCTACGGTGGCATAAAAGTTCTAAAGAGAGGTGCTTACATCTATCTGTGCAATGGGCACTCGAGTTACTTCCTAGCAGTTGGCGTGTGAAGCGTTTTTGAACGTCTTCTACTCTTATCTTGTCTGTGGTATTCATTTTAGAGAAGATAAAGAGCAGTATTCCAGGGAAGGTCGTATACATATTTTGTAGAGAGTAAGCTTAGCCTCTGTTGTGAAGAAATTTCTCATTATGAAACTAATTTTCCGTCTACATTTAGATATAATAGATGAGGTATGTTCTTCAAAGTTCAGACGTTTTGTGTAATTAATACCTAGATCGTGCGCTGATTTCAGTGTCTGGACTCCACTTTTATTTAAATGAAGTTGCAGTTTATGGGGATGCTTTCCAAACTGCATGATCTCGCTTTTGTTGAGGTAGAATGGTAATTTCCATTTTTCACTCAAGATAGTTAAGTTATTGAGGTCGTTTTAGATCAGGGGTACACTTTCGTTTAGAGTCTCAGGCTTATAACTGTATACTATTTTGAGATCATCAGCATGCAAGTATGGTTTCTCAAATGTTATGGTGTTACATGTATCGTTTATATACATAAGAAACAAGAGTGAGCCTAAAACGCTTTCCTGGATGACTCCACTAGTTATTGGTTTAGGTGATGAGAGACAGTCATTGTACTTTACCATCTGTTTACGTACTGCTAAGAACGAAGCAAACCACGAGTACAGTGGGTCGTTTATTCCGAAGGACTTTAATTTGACGAGCAGTTTTTTATGTGGGACCTTATCAAAGGCTTTCTTAAAGTCTAAGAATATGACTGATACAAGGAGTCCGTTGTCTTTTTTCAGAGTTATATCATTCAGGTAGTCTACTAGGCATGTATCGCATGATCTTGACCTAAGAAATCCATGCTGGGAGATCGAGATGAGATTATTAGTAAGTAGATGTTGGACTACAGCCGCCTTAACTACTTTTTCCATCACTCTAGATACCCCTGAAGTTATGTTTATGGGTCGGTAATTGTCAACATTTGCTTCAGGTCCAGTTTTAATTTTCGGAATGATATGTGTAGTTTTCATGGCAGTAGGGTAGCACGCTGTAGAGAGTGATATCGCAAATAGTTTGAGAAGCAAAACACACATATCATCACCTCCACGTTTTAGCATGCTAGCTGGAATGCCATCTGGTCCATCAGTGTATGAGTGTTTCAATGTACTAATTGCCTTAGAGATATTTTGTACATTAAAATTTACATTAGTAATTTCAAAAGGAGGTACTGGGATTGGTTCTGAATCGTTTAGTGGTTTTTCGTTAGTTAGTGAGCAACAAAAGTGTTCACTAAATAGTTCCGCAACAAGTTTAGGGTCTTCGTATACTTGTTTGTCTTTAATGAATATGTTCCCTCTCGATTTGGAACGTTTAAGTTTATTTTGAAGGAGTAGGGTGAGTGAAGAAGAGTTATTGTTAAGTTCGACTGCACGTTTTTCCTGTGCGACTGCTTTTTGTGTACTTATTGCCTCTGTTCGGATAACTATTTCAGTCATCGTCACCAAAGAGGAAAAGTCATTAAAGTTGTGGAATCGAATACAATGTCTTTGTAGACGTTTTCGTGTACCGACCGGTATATAAAGATCTTTGGAGACCGTAGGTCGATAGTATTCTAAAGGTGCGATTTTGTTGATGATACTTCTGATGTTGAGATAAAATGTATTGGTTAGTGTGTCGGCATTGTTTGCAGTAAAGAAAGTTCCCCAGTCAGTGCTTCTTAGGTGATTGTGGAAGTTATTCCAATCAACCTTGCGATAGTTTCTACGAAGTGTTGCGGTTTTACGTCTACCGGTTGTGGTTTTTATATTAAGGCTGCCTATGACAATGTTATGATCACTACCTGGAAACGTTTTTCCATTATACACAGTATTGGGGGTGAGGCCACTGGTAAAGACTAAGTCCAAGATATTTTGATGTCTGGTAGGGCTATTGACATACTGAGTCCATTGTCCGAGCTCTAGACATTCTATAAATGATTCATAACGCTTCGGCGCCTTGACTGGGAACCAGGAAATTTCGGGCATGTTGAAGTCACCACTAATAAGCTTGCCTGTGAATGGAAGAGATGATGCTAGTGTGAACACCTCCGATACTATTGCTATGTCATCTATTGATGCGTTAGGTTGACGGTAAACACAGCCGAACAGTAAGGTAACGGAATTCGACCGCTTTAATACAATCCACACCGAATCCTTCAGTTTGTTTAGTTCAGGCATATCGCATAGTAGTGAGTTTAGGCTAGAGTGAGCGTAAATCAGGCATCCTCCGCCTCGTCCCTTCAATCTATCACTTCTGTATAGGAAATAGTTGTCAAGAGACATACTTAGATCGGAAATATTGCTGTTAGTCCATGCTTCAGATATCATAATAAGTGATGGTTGATATAGGGATACAAACATGGCCAAATCCGTCTTTTTATTGCAGATCGACCTAGCGTTGATGAGACATATATTAAACAAATGGCCTACTAGGTTAAAATGAGTGAGAGTATCTCGAATAAAGTCGTTATAACCCTCGCGGGTGTGATATGGGTTTAAAATAAGGGATTGAATGTTCTTCAATAGCTCGGTATTTTGATAGCTAGACTTAGTGGGGGATGTATCAAATGAGCTAGTGAAGTTGATTGGGAGTTTACCCAGGAGGAAAGGGCGGGAGTATTCTCTGATGGAAACTGTACGGGGGAAACGCGTTTATGTTTTGCATGTGGTTTGAAATAACTTGAGCTATATGCTTCAACAGAGGTGTCACTAGTGGTCGTATTCCAAAAAAATCTTGTACAGGCCTACTGTGAAGTGTATGGTTGTTTGCAAAATAGCCTTGGTGGTTAGGCGCGTAGCCTCTGTTATAACTATTTACGCTAGCGTGAGAGGGGTCTGCTGCGCGTAACTGGAGGGAGTTGCGACTTTTATTGTACGTGAGAGTCGTTTCTATGTGGTGGGTTGGTACTAAAGGGTGTGAAAAGTTTTTTTTCTGAGAGTAGTTACAATTATGATCCTGGGGAATGTAAATAGGGTGTGAAGTGAGAAACCTATTATTACCATTCTTATTAATGGTTTTAAGCTTTAGGGGGTTCTTGGATTGATCAGTACTCTGGTAGTTTTTGTTAGTCTGCGTGTAAAAAGGCTTGTTACGCTGTAGCCCACTACCCATTTTGTAACTTGGTGTTGAAGGCAAGTTATATGGTATCAGCGGGGAGGACCTGTTCACTGTTGCTGGGATACATATAGAGCAGTTGGGTGATGACAGTTCTACTGTATGGTGCGAAAACCTTGAAAACTACGAAAGCCATCATCCAAAAGATACAGGTGTTTATTAACAGTTGTCTACGCAAAATACTTCAGATCCGCTGGCCGGACACTATTAGCAACAACCTACTGTGGGAGAGAACAAATCAGATCCCAGTGGAGAAAGAAATCAGGAAGAAGCGCTGGAAGTGAATAGGACACACATTGAAGAAAACACTCAACTGCGTCACAAGACAAGACCTCACATGGAATCCTCAAGGCCGAAGGAGGAGAGGAAGATCAAAGTACACATTACGCCGAGAAACGGAGATAGATATGAGAAAAATGAACAAGAATTGGATGGAACTAGAAAAGAAGGCCTAGGACAGAATGGGTTTAAGAATGCTGGTCGGCGGCCTCTGCTCCATTGGGAGCAACAGGCGTAAGCAAGTAAGTAAGTAAGTAAGTAAGGAGTGCTTGATCAGTGCTGACATTTAATGGCCAAACGGAAACAGTCACGTGAATCATGGAAATCAATGGTCGGATTCGATGGTTTCAAATAAACGGAGCATCAGATAAAAAGGTACTGACACATATATTTCTGTGATAGCCCAGCGTGTAAGAAATCCTATTTTTGAGGTTTCGTGACCTAATGTAAGTCGCTTCTTTAGAATCGATCAGTTGATCTAATCCTCAAAGATAGATATTCAATCGTATTTTATTGACATTACTCTCTCTCGAACGTTTATTCATAAACCGTTTGTTTCGTCTTTTGCCGTACTGTTTGTACTTGGGAAAATTTTGATTGTACAGAGAAAGCTGAGGTATTTTTAACTCATAACATAATCTATTCGCATTGTTAATTTAGGACTGATTAAGTTAAGCAATAAATTTGTGTTCTGAAATAATTTAATACAAGTACCTGAAAATGCTTTGTGCACAAAGCAAAGGAATGTAGCTTGGTTTAATTGGATAAATTTTTGTTCGTAAATTCTTTGATCTTAGGCCAAATTTTAGAATTTTATTCGTTAAAGTGACTGAACACTCATCTCGCATTGTTGGACCTCAAGAACACAATCCTCAAAGCTGAACTCGAGACACTTGGTAAAGTCGATGTTCAACATTTAACGCGGAGAAAAACACAACGATGGATGAGGCGGGAACAATGAATGGAAGGAATTCGAATTGATTTGATGGCATGGCTCAGTCTCTCAGGCGTGGTCTATCTGTACAACTTGCTTTTACTCATATTAAATATATTGCTCCATCTCCATCCTGAATGTGTTCTCCATCATATAATGTTAATTGTTATGATACCGTGAGACAGTGTAAACAACGATGTGACTTCCGTGTAAAATCTTATAGATTAGGCAGTTGCATCATGACAAATCTGCAATTTTAGGATTAGGTCTACTATGAGAGCAGTGCTGATATCATAGTAGACCATAATTCTACAAATACGCATAACAGTAGAAGTCTGTGGCACCCATGCCGCTCTTGTAATAAAAAATGCTAGTCTCAAAACTCTGACTAAGGGTTCTGAATTCCATGCACTCACACTGGTCTTTTATTCAACTATGTTGATGTGGGCTTAATTATCAACCTCGCTTGGCGGCCTTATAAATTTCTACATTTGAGCTCATCTTTTGTTTTCAGTAAAGAACCTGCTGACATGAAAGTAATGACAACAAATAGATGAATATTGTGAACATGTGTATAAGTTACACTAAGAACATACTCTAAGCAAAGTACCACTACTACCTGGAGACGGTTGTCATGTACGCCTATTTTACAAACTCGATTGAGCTTTATTATCTCGACTGTTCATTTCTTAAAGTTTCATTACATTAGAAAGCTCAATTAGAAGGTGAAAGGAATAAAAACAGCAGCTTCATCAGCTGCTGGAACATAAAAACTAAAGAGAGATGTATTTGAGTTGATTATTAATGAATTACAAGTAAATTTTGGTGCCAGAATTGAAATTACAATTCCTTGATATTCTAGTCTCACACGTTGGTTGCATTAATCGACGGTGGTTCAAGAGCGGTATATGGCAGAGTTTGGAATCGATATACACTTTGACACACCGTTCAAATATATCTCCTAAACTTTTCATTAGGCACCTCTGGTTTGCCTGGATTTGAAGTCGTTTTGTTAAAAGGAATTTCAGACGGTAACTTTCGAAATGCTGGATATCCACAACATTTTCATCGGTGATCCGAACGTGATTTCGTTGCAAATGGTTGATTGGATGCCCACAACTAAAGGTGTCTCCATTATAACTAGTGCGATCATAGTAGCCATCGAAGACTTACAACTATATTCATTCGGATGATTTGTTAACAACTTAAACGACACCGTCTATACCACAAAAGCAGTATCAGCGTCGCACATCGTCTTACCGTATGGGTTTTTTCCCATAAGCATTCTGGAACCAACAGTGCATTCTGTGTCTAAGTGTTTCGTCCCAGGATATCAGATAAGTATACTCGAACTACTAAAAACTGTTTTTATAATTTAATGAAGACCTCATATGGCAAGAAGCTCCTACATTATTATACCTAATAATATGAGAAATACAGCTCCTAACCTACACACTTTACCAAGAAGCTCTATATTCTGAAAAGGACAGTAAAGAAGCATTTGATAGAACATGAATGATTATTCGAAGTACTTGAATTTGCCGTACGAACTGGTAAATCCTGGAAGCGTCCGGTTCTTACTTCAAGTGTCAAAAATAGACCAGTATATGAGCCAGAGATAAATCAGTGTAAGCGTTTGGGGGTATTGTATTTTAGAACTTTAAACAACGCACCGAAACAGTTACAAGGGAATTTTGATGGACCAGACAACATGTTAATCCAAAAGATAATAACAGAGTTATTATTGACAAATAATAATATTTATATATATATAAGTTAAATGTTATAAACATAATAGAAATAAGGAAAATTACTTCGTTCACCAGGATAGTGCGTGTCCTAATTTGATCTGGTACTAAATATCCACAACTATAGACGGTTGATAATTCCAGTAAATTTGATGAATTCCCCAATTATATGACCCAACGTAGTATATGGCATATACTAATTACAGTCTGTAAAGGTAGATGGTGTTTGATTTAGTCTTCAGTTAACACAACCACAAGTGAATGTAGAACGAGAGGTATGTGCTGAACAATATATTTGTTAGCGGTCAACAAAGTGTCATGCTATGTGTGCAACACAACGGAAAGGTGTTCAAGGTCATACACTTAAACAACAGGAACAATCATTTAATGATAAATGTACATGCAGTGGAAAATCGACCAAATAAATACAAATAACATTAAAAACTATTTACAAAATAAGCTTGTCATACATATCTTCACATAATCATTAATTGACATAAATGATGCAGTACGATAATGAGGTGTTAGTGCAGATTGAAAGGCTTACAAGAATTGAAAAACAGTAGGTCTTACTCAATCGTTCAAGAAGAGGTTGTAAGTTTACATTAGGAACTTGTAGTTGCAGAATTCAACCAAACAAAGTTTAAACGATGTAGGCGACGAGGTCATCACATCTCAAGGCTAAGTAGCTGTAGTTTATTTAAAATCTTGTTCTACTCATCTGTAATGGTTTTTCAGTTCGTGTTTCCGTTCAGATCTTGTTTCTGCGAATAACCCTTCACCAACGAAGATGGTACCCAATAATGGGTTACACTATTTAATCTTCAACCATTCTGCAGAATTCTCACCCAATATTGAAAGATATCTCCGTATTTTAGGGAAAATGTTGTCCTGTTTGAGTAAATTGTGGGGAAACCGCTACAGAAATCTTTGGGAAGCTAGCACAAAACCCCGAAAACTCCCCCAGAATCCTATGACACTTCGTGGTTTTTCCCTAAAATTTCCCCGAACTTTAGAGGAACTACCACATTTCTTACGACAATGGAGAAACCACAAAACTTACTCAAAGTTCCTCGAAAATTTCCAAAGATAGTGAAATTGGTCGGTATCCTGTTGATGTTTCTGCAGAAACTCTAATCATGTTATAGGATGTGATAAGGCGTATAATGACAAAAATGGTGAAATATTTTAAGTCTAAAATATTACCTAACCAACTGTCGTTTTTGAATGGCTTGCAAGTCACACATGTCGGCAATATGGAGGAATTTGTATCTTCAAATGACATCTGGTTTGACGCGTAGCATATATAACTTGATAGGTTTATGAACGGGATATAACGGCTTGAAAGATGCTGTTATGGCGTCAGAAACATATGATTCGGACCATTCAGCTTTCCAGATAGTTTGATAATGTGCAAACGAGGATTTTTATAAGTCGCTACAACAAGGCACAATACAAACAGCTGTTATTTTTCGTGTGAACTAATTAATCATACACATGCTTGAGATTCGTATATAATGATGATTTTAAGCCTTCGAATGAAATAAGTTCAATTATCTAGATATTTCATCTTTTATGCACAGCTTCATTTTGAGAAGGACAGGAGGCTAGAGCACCTCTGTTACTTCAGAAAATAGAGTTCCTCAGCTTAACGAACGTTCTATTAAAACATCGATAAATGGAGCTTAAGTCGACTGTCAAGTCAAGAAGTTCCAGTCATAGTGATTCATTGCGGAAGTCAGCAGTTGACTGATCTGTAGTTTGTTATGACCTTGTGAACTTGTTGGAATCTCGTCGTAAATCCTCCATCTCGAGAGTCAATCAAAGTGAGACCCTTTGAGATGCGAAATTATTATTAGACAGTTTAAGAATTGTAGCCAAGTCACTTCTAGCCTTCCTATATGACAAGCTGAATGGGTTTAGTTCAGCTAGTCTCTCGTCATACGGTAGCTCTGCGATTCCGAGAATCAAATTGTTTGTGGATCTTGGAGTATTTTTCAGCTACTCATCATCTTTTTTCAGGCTTGAGCTGACTGCTCGCGTGCAATAGTTGAATTTAGGACGAACGAACAGTATGTGTGAAGTCGAAGGTTCTATCATCTACGTGGCCAAAGGCTCTACTTATCGACCAGAGGGTTCTGAAAATTTTGGTAGTTTTCGAGACTTGACTGATAATGACTCCTAAATCAGGGGAATTACTCTTCTATCAATACCAGGAAACGTCTTCAACAGGGTATTGTTAAACAGAATGAAGGACTCCGTAGACGCCCAACTTCGCGACCAACAGGCAGGATTCCGTAAGGATAGATCGTGCACAGACCAAATCGCAACTCTACGGATCATTGTGGAACAACCAATTGAATGGAATTCATCACTCTATATCAACTTCATTGACTACAAGAAAGCATTTGATAGCGTGGACAGAACAACCCTATGGAAGCTTCTTCGACACTACGGCGTGCCTCAGAAGATAGTCAATATCATACAGAATTCCTATGATGGATTAAACTGCAAAATCGTGCATGGAGGACAGTTGACAAAGTCGTTCGAAGTAAAGACCGGTGTCAGGCAAGGTTTCTTACTCTCACCCTTTCTCTTTCTCCTGGTGATCGACTGGATCTTGAAGACGTCAACATCTGAAGGGAAGCACGGGATACAGTAGACAGCCAGGATGCAATTGGATGATCTAGACTTCGCAGATGATCTGGCTCTTCTATCGCATACGCAACAACAAATGCAGGAGAAGACAACCAGTGTAGCTGCAGCCTCAGCAGCAATAGGTCTCAATATACACAAAGGGAAAAGCAAGATTCTCCGGTACAACACAGCATGCACCAATCCAATCACAATTGACGGAGAAGCTTTGGAAGATGTAAAAACCTTTACATATTTGGGCAGCATCATTGATGCACACGGTGGATCTGATGGCAAAGCAAGAGCAGCATATTTACGACTGAATAATATCTGGAACTCAAAACAATTGGCGACCAACATCGAAGTCAGAATTTTCAATACAAATAATAAGAATTAGAATAATAATAATATTTTATTCTCAAATAACATTTTGTTACATGAGGCATGCCAGTTTACAGGCAAGATCAAATTGTTACAAATGATACAATTTACAACTGTAGTAAATTAATCAGCTGGGTCTATAATTTATAAGATATGAATGTAGTATGGTTTTAGTCAGTATCACAGTTAGCGCGCTTCATGAGAGTTGCGTTGCGACGTGCAACTGACGGTCGATAATAGATTCATGTGCAGTTGAGGACTTCTAGAAATCGCAATCTTATATCCCTTTGGAATATTTTAGTTTTTAAGGATGATGCAGGACGGCGTCACCCGTTCCGTATCTCAAGGGGGCTGAAAAATGGTGCAAGTAAACAAAAAAAAGGACGAGAAGCAGAGAAGACAATGTTCATGAAGAAGTGGTTGAGGTATGACTACTCAGTCTGATTCTCTTTCATTAAAGTATTTAGTAAGCAGGAACATCCTAATAGGTTAAAAGAAATAACTGTAGACAAGGTATGAGTGAATAATCAACTGACAAATGGAGGTGGTTCAGAAAGAAACTGAGAGTATGAGAATATGTAGTTGTAAAATATAGTGCTAAAAGCAGTGTTACGATACACAAATGGCTGTCTCCCTTTTTTTTGTCGACGCTATTGGAGCCTTTGTTAGATTTTATAGGGTCTTGAGTAGGCTTCGTTTTTTTTATCGAATTGTCTAGTTTGCTTGTAATAGGATTACTGGGTAGGAAGTTAAACCAGTTCAACATTCTTAACACGGTTTAATGAGGTATTTTGCACGATAAATCAGCATCAGTACCACTAGTTCGTGACATTCCACTAGACCATAAGGAGCCGTGACTTAACAAAATGTTCTGCCCTACAGACATGGGTGGATTGAAGTTATTTCCCCGCCATCATGTTTGCTGGTCAGTAACGCCACCCTCCCTCTTGTGATGTTAGGCTCTCTTACGTTTGCGGTAAGTATGCATATTGCTTTAATCAAAGCACATGGTTGGAATACACTGTCCCTACTAGTTCCATGTTACAAGCAAATCATGTAGTTAAAGCGTTCGTATTATGGGTTAGATGTCCATTTAGTATATCACACTGCTATGAAGATAACTAATGGTGAAATATAGAAAAAAACAGGTTAGATTATATGTGGTTTAAAGATAGTAGGACTAGTAGCAAATCAAATGATATGAAAGAGTATAGAATTGTAGAATTTTTAGGGTAAGAAAAATAAAACACAGAGCAACTCACAAGATTTTCTGATCAATTTTGAGCTTCGTATGATCGGCCTTAGCAGATCAGCATCCATAAGATTACTGAGTTATCTGTCTACTTGCAATAGAAAAAAAAGACATGACACTTAGGAAGAAAAATGTATATTTAACCAGTAGGGGGATTTGGGAACTGAAAGTGAGGGTTAGGAGCATTAGGCCTGGATTAATGCACAATGAATAATAGGAAACGGCAAACAATATGTCCTGTAATTTAGTTGTATTCATATTAGTAATAGTCGGGTTCGTTATATTCTTGTTCAGTTTAGAAATTAGGCGGTCGATAATGAAGTGCTTCATTGGTGGGCGGGAGTTCAAGGAAAGATTGAAGCTGTTTAGAGTCTAGAAACAGGGTTATTAGCCTTTTGAATCTGGTGAATGTATCACAGTTACGGATAGGCAATGGCAACCTGTTCCACAATAAACTATATCGCACTGTAAAAAACTTACAACGCACTTGTTTTCGGTGTTTTACGGTGTGTAGTGTATATGCGTTGTTTCTTAGTCTATAGGCTGGGTAGTGAATCATAGTTGGGCGCGAGGTTAGAAATGAGAGTCCGTATATCGCTTTGTAGAGAAATTTTAAATTATTCTTTAGCCTACGGTGGCATAAAAGTTCTAAAGAGAGGTGCTTACATCTATCTGTGCAATGGGCACTCGAGTTACTTCCTAGCAGTTGGCGTGTGAAGCGTTTTTGAACGTCTTCTACTCTTATCTTGTCTGTGGTATTCATTTTAGAGAAGATAAAGAGCAGTATTCCAGGGAAGGTCGTATACATATTTTGTAGAGAGTAAGCTTAGCCTCTGTTGTGAAGAAATTTCTCATTATGAAACTAATTTTCCGTCTACATTTAGATATAATAGATGAGGTATGTTCTTCAAAGTTCAGACGTTTTGTGTAATTAATACCTAGATCGTGCGCTGATTTCAGTGTCTGGACTCCACTTTTATTTAAATGAAGTTGCAGTTTATGGGGATGCTTTCCAAACTGCATGATCTCGCTTTTGTTGAGGTAGAATGGTAATTTCCATTTTTCACTCAAGATAGTTAAGTTATTGAGGTCGTTTTAGATCAGGGGTACACTTTCGTTTAGAGTCTCAGGCTTATAACTGTATACTATTTTGAGATCATCAGCATGCAAGTATGGTTTCTCAAATGTTATGGTGTTACATGTATCGTTTATATACATAAGAAACAAGAGTGAGCCTAAAACGCTTTCCTGGATGACTCCACTAGTTATTGGTTTAGGTGATGAGAGACAGTCATTGTACTTTACCATCTGTTTACGTACTGCTAAGAACGAAGCAAACCACGAGTACAGTGGGTCGTTTATTCCGAAGGACTTTAATTTGACGAGCAGTTTTTTATGTGGGACCTTATCAAAGGCTTTCTTAAAGTCTAAGAATATGACTGATACAAGGAGTCCGTTGTCTTTTTTCAGAGTTATATCATTCAGGTAGTCTACTAGGCATGTATCGCATGATCTTGACCTAAGAAATCCATGCTGGGAGATCGAGATGAGATTATTAGTAAGTAGATGTTGGACTACAGCCGCCTTAACTACTTTTTCCATCACTCTAGATACCCCTGAAGTTATGTTTATGGGCCGGTAATTGTCAACATTTGCTTCAGGTCCAGTTTTAATTTTCGGAATGATATGTGTAGTTTTCATGGCAGTAGGGTAGCACGCTGTAGAGAGTGATATCGCAAATAGTTTGAGAAGCAAAACACACATATCATCACCTCCACGTTTTAGCATGCTAGCTGGAATGCCATCTGGTCCATCAGTGTATGAGTGTTTCAATGTACTAATTGCCTTAGAGATATTTTGTACATTAAAATTTACATTAGTAATTTCAAAAGGAGGTACTGGGATTGGTTCTGAATCGTTTAGTGGTTTTTCGTTAGTTAGTGAGCAACAAAAGTGTTCACTAAATAGTTCCGCAACAAGTTTAGGGTCTTCGTATACTTGTTTGTCTTTAATGAATATGTTCCCTCTCGATTTGGAACGTTTAAGTTTATTTTGAAGGAGTAGGGTGAGTGAAGAAGAGTTATTGTTAAGTTCGACTGCACGTTTTTCCTGTGCGACTGCTTTTTGTGTACTTATTGCCTCTGTTCGGATAACTATTTCAGTCATCGTCACCAAAGAGGAAAAGTCATTAAAGTTGTGGAATCGAATACAATGTCTTTGTAGACGTTTTCGTGTACCGACCGGTATATAAAGATCTTTGGAGACCGTAGGTCGACAGTATTCTAAAGGTGCGATTTTGTTGATGATACTTCTGATGTTGAGATAAAATGTATTGGTTAGTGTGTCGGCATTGTTTGCAGTAAAGAAAGTTCCCCAGTCAGTGCTTCTTAGGTGATTGTGGAAGTTATTCCAATCAACCTTGCGATAGTTTCTACGAAGTGTTGCGGTTTTACGTCTACCGGTTGTGGTTTTTATATTAAGGCTGCCTATGACAATGTTATGATCACTACCTGGAAACGTTTTTCCATTATACACAGTATTGGGGGTGAGGCCACTGGTAAAGACTAAGTCCAAGATATTTTGATGTCTGGTAGGGCTATTGACATACTGAGTCCATTGTCCGAGCTCTAGACATTCTATAAATGATTCATAACGCTTCGGCGCCTTGACTGGGAACCAGGAAATTTCGGGCATGTTGAAGTCACCACTAATAAGCTTGCCTGTGAATGGAAGAGATGATGCTAGTGTGAACACCTCCGATACTATTGCTATGTCATCTATTGATGCGTTAGGTTGACAGTAAACACAGCCGAACAGTAAGGTAACGGAATTCGACCGCTTTAATACAATCCACACCGAATCCTTCAGTTTGTTTAGTTCAGGCATATCGCATAGTAGTGAGTTTAGGCTAGAGTGAGCGTAAATCAGGCATCCTCCGCCTCGTCCCTTCAATCTATCACTTCTGTATAGGAAATAGTTGTCAAGAGACATACTTAGATCGGAAATATTGCTGTTAGTCCATGCTTCAGATATCATAATAAGTGATGGTTGATATAGGGATACAAACATGGCCAAATCCGTCTTTTTATTGCAGATCGACCTAGCGTTGATGAGACATATATTAAACAAATGGCCTACTAGGTTAAAATGAGTGAGAGTATCTCGAATAAAGTCGTTATAACCCTCGCGGGTGTGATATGGGTTTAAAATAAGGGATTGAATGTTCTTCAATAGCTCGGTATTTTGATAGCTAGACTTAGTGGGGGATGTATCAAATGAGCTAGTGAAGTTGATTGGGAGTTTACCCAGGAGGAAAGAGCGGGAGTACTCTCTGATGGAAACTGTACGGGGGAAACGCGTTTATGTTTTGCATGTGGTTTGAAATAACTTGAGCTATATGCTTCAACAGAGGTGTCACTAGTGGTCGTATTCCAAAAAAATCTTGTACAGGCCTACTGTGAAGTGTATGGTTGTTTGCAAAATAGCCTTGGTGGTTAGGCGCGTAGCCTCTGTTATAACTATTTACGCTAGCGTGAGAGGGGTCTGCTGGAGGGAGTTGCGACTTTTATTGTACGTGAGAGTCGTTTCTATGTGGTGGGTTGGTACTAAAGGGTGTGAAAAGTTTTTTTTCTGAGAGTAGTTACAATTATGATCCTGGGGAATGTAAATAGGGTGTGAAGTGAGAAACCTATTATTACCATTCTTATTAATGGTTTTAAGCTTTAGGGGGTTCTTGGATTGATCAGTACTCTGGTAGTTTTTGTTAGTCTGCGTGTAAAAAGGCTTGTTACGCTGTAGCCCACTACCCATTTTGTAACTTGGTGTTGAAGGCAAGTTATATGGTATCAGCGGGGAGGACCTGTTCACTGTTGCTGGGATACATATAGAGCAGTTGGGTGATGACAGTTCTACTGTATGGTGCGAAAACCTTGAAAACTACGAAAGCCATCATCCAAAAGATACAGGTGTTTATTAACAGTTGTCTACGCAAAATACTTCAGATCCGCTGGCCGGACACTATTAGCAACAACCTACTGTGGGAGAGAACAAATCAGATCCCAGTGGAGAAAGAAATCAGGAAGAAGCGCTGGAAGTGAATAGGACACACATTGAAGAAAACACTCAACTGCGTCACAAGACAAGACCTCACATGGAATCCTCAAGGCCGAAGGAGGAGAGGAAGATCAAAGTACACATTACGCCGAGAAACGGAGATAGATATGAGAAAAATGAACAAGAATTGGATGGAACTAGAAAAGAAGGCCTAGGACAGAATGGGTTTAAGAATGCTGGTCGGCGGCCTCTGCTCCATTGGGAGCAACAGGCGTAAGCAAGTAAGTAAGTAAGTAAGTAAGGAGTGCTTGATCATTGCTGACATTTAATGGCCAAACGGAAACAGTCACGTGAATCATGGAAATCAATGGTCGGATTCGATGGTTTCAAATAAACGGAGCATCAGATAAAAAGGTACTGACACATATATTTCTGTGATAGCCCAGCGTGTAAGAAATCCTATTTTTGAGGTTTCGTGACCTAATTTAAGTCGCTTCTTTAGAATCGATCAGTTGATCTAATCCTCAAAGATAGATATTCAATCGTATTTTATTGACATTACTCTCTCTCGAACGTTTATTCATAAACCGTTTGTTTCGTCTTTTGCCGTACTGTTTGTACTTGGGAAAATTTTGATTGTACAGAGAAAGCTGAGGTATTTTTAACTCATAACATAATCTATTCGCATTGTTAATTTAGGACTGATTAAGTTAAGCAATAAATTTGTGTTCTGAAATAATTTAATACAAGTACCTGAAAATGCTTTGTGCACAAAGCAAAGGAATGTAGCTTGGTTTAATTGGATAAATTTTTGTTCGTAAATTCTTTGATCTTAGGCCAAATTTTAGAATTTTATTCGTTAAAGTGACTGAACACTCATCTCGCATTGTTGGACCTCAAGAACACAATCCTCAAAGCTGAACTCGAGACACTTGGTAAAGTCGATGTTCAACATTTAACGCGGAGAAAAACACAACGATGGATGAGGCGGGAACAATGAATGGAAGGAATTCGAATTGATTTGATGGCATGGCTCAGTCTCTCAGGCGTGGTCTATCTGTACAACTTGCTTTTACTCATATTAAATATATTGCTCCATCTCCATCCTGAATGTGTTCTCCATCATATAATGTTAATTGTTATGATACCGTGAGACAGTGTAAACAACGATGTGACTTCCGTGTAAAATCTTATAGATTAGGCAGTTGCATCATGACAAATCTGCAATTTTAGGATTAGGTCTACTATGAGAGCAGTGCTGATATCATAGTAGACCATAATTCTACAAATACGCATAACAGTAGAAGTCTGTGGCACCCATGCCGCTCTTGTAATAAAAAATGCTAGTCTCAAAACTCTGACTAAGGGTTCTGAATTCCATGCACTCACACTGGTCTTTTATTCAACTATGTTGATGTGGGCTTAATTATCAACCTCGCTTGGCGGCCTTATAAATTTCTACATTTGAGCTCATCTTTTGTTTTCAGTAAAGAACCTGCTGACATGAAAGTAATGACAACAAATAGATGAATATTGTGAACATGTGTATAAGTTACACTAAGAACATACTCTAAGCAAAGTACCACTACTACCTGGAGACGGTTGTCATGTACGCCTATTTTACAAACTCGATTGAGCTTTATTATCTCGACTGTTCATTTCTTAAAGTTTCATTACATTAGAAAGCTCAATTAGAAGGTGAAAGGAATAAAAACAGCAGCTTCATCAGCTGCTGGAACATAAAAACTAAAGAGAGATGTATTTGAGTTGATTATTAATGAATTACAAGTAAATTTTGGTGCCAGAATTGAAATTACAATTCCTTGATATTCTAGTCTCACACGTTGGTTGCATTAATCGACGGTGGTTCAAGAGCGGTATATGGCAGAGTTTGGAATCGATATACACTTTGACACACCGTTCAAATATATCTCCTAAACTTTTCATTAGGCACCTCTGGTTTGCCTGGATTTGAAGTCGTTTTGTTAAAAGGAATTTCAGACGGTAACTTTCGAAATGCTGGATATCCACAACATTTTCATCGGTGATCCGAACGTGATTTCGTTGCAAATGGTTGATTGGATGCCCACAACTAAAGGTGTCTCCATTATAACTAGTGCGATCATAGTAGCCATCGAAGACTTACAACTATATTCATTCGGATGATTTGTTAACAACTTAAACGACACCGTCTATACCACAAAAGCAGTATCAGCGTCGCACATCGTCTTACCGTATGGGTTTTTTCCCATAAGCATTCTGGAACCAACAGTGCATTCTGTGTCTAAGTGTTTCGTCCCAGGATATCAGATAAGTATACTCGAACTACTAAAAACTGTTTTTATAATTTAATGAAGACCTCATATGGCAAGAAGCTCCTACATTATTATACCTAATAATATGAGAAATACAGCTCCTAACCTACACACTTTACCAAGAAGCTCTATATTCTGAAAAGGACAGTAAAGAAGCATTTGATAGAACATGAATGATTATTCGAAGTACTTGAATTTGCCGTACGAACTGGTAAATCCTGGAAGCGTCCGGTTCTTACTTCAAGTGTCAAAAATAGACCAGTATATGAGCCAGAGATAAATCAGTGTAAGCGTTTGGGGGTATTGTATTTTAGAACTTTAAACAACGCACCGAAACAGTTACAAGGGAATTTTGATGGACCAGACAACATGTTAATCCAAAAGATAATAACAGAGTTATTATTGACAAATAATAATATTTATATATATATAAGTTAAATGTTATAAACATAATAGAAATAAGGAAAATTACTTCGTTCACCAGGATAGTGCGTGTCCTAATTTGATCTGGTACTAAATATCCACAACTATAGACGGTTGATAATTCCAGTAAATTTGATGAATTCCCCAATTATATGACCCAACGTAGTATATGGCATATACTAATTACAGTCTGTAAAGGTAGATGGTGTTTGATTTAGTCTTCAGTTAACACAACCACAAGTGAATGTAGAACGAGAGGTATGTGCTGAACAATATATTTGTTAGCGGTCAACAAAGTGTCATGCTATGTGTGCAACACAACGGAAAAGTGTTCAAGGTCATACACTTAAACAACAGGAACAATCATTTAATGATAAATGTACATGCAGTGGAAAATCGACCAAATAAATACAAATAACATTAAAAACTATTTACAAAATAAGCTTGTCATACATATCTTCACATAATCATTAATTGACATAAATGATGCAGTACGATAATGAGGTGTTAGTGCAGATTGAAAGGCTTACAAGAATTGAAAAACAGTAGGTCTTACTCAATCGTTCAAGAAGAGGTTGTAAGTTTACATTAGGAACTTGTAGTTGCAGAATTCAACCAAACAAAGTTTAAACGATGTAGGCGACGAGGTCATCACATCTCAAGGCTAAGTAGCTGTAGTTTATTTAAAATCTTGTTCTACTCATCTGTAATGGTTTTTCAGTTCGTGTTTCCGTTCAGATCTTGTTTCTGCGAATAACCCTTCACCAACGAAGATGGTACCCAATAATGGGTTACACTATTTAATCTTCAAACATTCTGCAGAATTCTCACCCAATATTGAAAGATATCTCCGTATTTTAGGGAAAATGTTGTCCTGTTTGAGTAAATTGTGGGGAAACCGCTACAGAAATCTTTGGGAAGCTAGCACAAAACCCCGAAAACTCCCCCAGAATCCTATGACACTTCGTGGTTTTTCCCTAAAATTTCCCCGAACTTTAGAGGAACTACCACATTTCTTACGACAATGGAGAAACCACAAAACTTACTCAAAGTTCCTCGAAAATTTCCAAAGATAGTGAAATTGGTCGGTATCCTGTTGATGTTTCTGCAGAAACTCTAATCATGTTATAGGATGTGATAAGGCGTATAATGACAAAAATGGTGAAATATTTTAAGTCTAAAATATTACCTAACCAACTGTCGTTTTTGAATGGCTTGCAAGTCACACATGTCGACAATATGGAGGAATTTGTATCTTCAAATGACATCTGGTTTGACGCGTAGCATATATAACTTGATAGGTTTATGAACGGGATATAACGGCTTGAAAGATGCTGTTATGGCGTCAGAAACATATGATTCGGACCATTCAGCTTTCCAGATAGTTTGATAATGTGCAAACGAGGATTTTTATAAGTCGCTACAACAAGGCACAATACAAACAGCTGTTATTTTTCGTGTGAACTAATTAATCATACACATGCTTGAGATTCGTATATAATGATGATTTTAAGCCTTCGAATGAAATAAGTTCAATTATCTAGATATTTCATCTTTTATGCACAGCTTCATTTTGAGAAGGACAGGAGGCTAGAGCACCTCTGTTACTTCAGAAAATAGAGTTCCTCAGCTTAACGAACGTTCTATTAAAACATCGATAAATGGAGCTTAAGTCGACTGTCAAGTCAAGAAGTTCCAGTCATAGTGATTCATTGCGGAAGTCAGCAGTTGACTGATCTGTAGTTTGTTATGACCTTGTGAACTTGTTGGAATCTCGTCGTAAATCCTCCATCTCGAGAGTCAATCAAAGTGAGACCCTTTGAGATGCGAAATTATTATTAGACAGTTTAAGAATTGTAGCCAAGTCACTTCTAGCCTTCCTATATGACAAGCTGAATGGGTTTAGTTCAGCTAGTCTCTCGTCATACGGTAGCTCTGCGATTCCGAGAATCAAATTGTTTGTGGATCTTGGAGTATTTTTCAGCTACTCATCATCTTTTTTCAGGCTTGAGCTGACTGCTCGCGTGCAATAGTTGAATTTAGGACGAACGAACAGTATGTGTGAAGTCGAAGGTTCTATCATCTACGTGGCCAAAGGCTCTACTTATCGACCAGAGGGTTCTGAAAATTTTGGTAGTTTTCGAGACTTGACTGATAATGACTCCTAAATCAGTGTGTGTCTGAACAACAGGTAGATAGATATTATTCACCGTTTGTGTGTCCTTACCTTGGTGACCAATAAACACCATAGTGCATTTGGGAGGACTTATCGGTAGCGGTCAAATTCTAGACCATTCAGATACTTTCTGCAGGTACCACCTATACTTTCCATCTTTCTCCATACCTTGATATCGTCAGCATATAAGGAAACCGACGATGATAGGCGACCAGGTAGGTTGTTTGCATATAAGAGGAATAACACTAGCCCCAAAGCTGTACTTTGGGGCACTCCAATAAGCACAGTTTTCCAGCTAGACAACTTCGAGTCGACCCATACAGTTGAGTTGACGCCTAACCAAAAAATCGTTTATCCACATAAGCGGTTTACCTGAAATCCCGATATCACGACTTGGACAACAGCATGTTATCTGGAACTTTGTCAAGGGCCTCACTGAAGTTGATGAAAGCCACATCCATAGGTAACATTTGATATGTAAGAGCACATCAGCTTTCCTGAGCTACTAATAATTTCTTGAAACATAAATAACCTGTTTTAAAACCACACTGCTTCCAGAAAGAATCAGTTTACGTCTGGATACTTGTTTAAGTTCTTCCGAATGGCCTTTTCATGAACCTTAACAACCACGTTGGTTAGGCTTACGGGCTGATTGTTCTCAAGTGTTTTTTTGAAGACAGGACTTATTATGGTGTTATTGCAGTCCTTTGATTATATACTCTGGGTTACAGATGAAAACACATGCTTAAGTGATTAACGCCATTATCACTTATGTAGTTTCTTATTTTTCTTCGACGTATGTGCTGCCAAGTTTAACAGTAATGATAAATTCTTAACCGCTTGAAATTAGTTCCTGTATTAGGTTGCATGCTACAATGGCTTTCTTAGATCAAGTTCATTTTCTTGTGATTCAATAAGTTGCTTCTTATCTCTCATGCTCTATGTTCTGCCACATGGTGTTTTTGTTGTTACAAAACTGACCTAGTCTTTCCACAAACTCAACATTATGAAATATTCTTAATTGGTTTTTAAATAATATTAGATACATGTAAGTCGGCGTTTCCAGCTATTTTGAAGATGACTATTTCAAGAAACTTGCTTGTTATTTTTGCTTTCCTCTTCCTCGACATCGTAACCGTGAGTATGATTCTACCATGGATGCCTTCTCTTTTAGAAACATACGAGTCTGAAAAAGTAAGTTGCATTATTTGTATATTACAAAAGGAATGGTTTTATATTTTGTCCAAAAAATATGTCCAACACCTGGGTTTTGTTTTGGGGTTTCAAGAAGGTTCTACATGGGACAGAGTATTCATTGGAGGTATACTTCTCATTTTTTTTCTCTCAATTTTCATTTTAGGCCTTCTGTCGTCATTATCATCCTTAGTGCAATTTATATCATCGCCTATAGCCGGAGCTTTATCAGACTATTTTGGCAGAAAGTCGGTCTTAGTTGTCCTTCAGGTTTGTGGTGATGTAAACACA
Source organism: Schistosoma spindalis (assembly GCA_946903255.1). Classification (NCBI taxonomy): domain Eukaryota; kingdom Metazoa; phylum Platyhelminthes; class Trematoda; order Strigeidida; family Schistosomatidae; genus Schistosoma; species Schistosoma spindalis. The sequence continues at coordinate 41,479,657 of OX336420.1, read as the reverse complement.
TATATATGACTTGGTTGTTTTCATCTAAAGTTTTCCTGAGTAGCATAAAGACATCGTTTTAGGAAACGTCAGTAACAGTTGTGCAACTTGCGTATAATGTGGAAAAGTAACAAAGTTTATGATGCATCAGCATATCCTGTTAAAGTAACTTTAGCAGAATATACTTGGCGTGCAACTCAGTCAGTCAGCTGCAACGTAGGACCAGGCACGTATATGCATCGGTCCAAGTTGCCATACCGCATTAGCACAACAAGATGAACACCAGATTCATAGAAGTAGTTAATTCAGTGGTGGTAATATAGAAGAAAGAGTGTGTATAAGGATATAGTACAGGAAGATAGAATTAGTTCCTAGAAAGAAAGATTTGAAGTGATTTTAATCTCTTAGTTTAAAGGAAGACAGAGAGTGTATACACCGACGCCATTGTGATCGATTCTGAGCCATGTCACCAAGAATCTCCAACCATTGGTTACGATAGTCACGCGGACCCCAACCAGGCAGTCTGCATCTACCAACATGGCTCAGACCAGAAGTTAGTGACTTCAAGCACTGATGCAACGTTTTGGTTTGGCCGCCCCTAACTTTCTTCCAATCATCCCTAACACCGGTTAGCATTGCGCGCCGTGGTAATCGGTGTTCAGGCATATGCAGCACGTGGCCCAACCATCTCAGTCGATGAAGATTCATAACCTCATCAACTGATTTACCATCATTCCCTAATACCCTGCGTCTAACCTCACTATTACTTACCCGGTGATCCCAGCAGATACCCGCAATATTTCTAAGGCACCTGTGGTCAAATACTAGTAACTTACGAATATCTTCTACTCTTAAAGGCCATGTTTCGCAGCCGTATAGTAGAACGGAACGAACCAAACCAATGGTGCACATGGGCTCCAGTATCCTGAAGGAACAAATGGCGTATGAACCAATCGTTGGTCACCGGCTACCATGGGACTGCATCTCCTCACAATGCTCCACTGCCTTGTGGGTCAGACGTTCAGGTCGAAGGCTCGGGGTGTGGCCCCCTAAGAAAACCACCTGCTTCGGTTTGGGCACCCGGGCAGTATCACAGCCCTCACACAAATCAATTGAAATTCGTGTGGCGCATATGTACTTGGTGCCTCCCTGTAGCTATACTTATGTGTTAAAATAAATAAATAAATAAACGGAACGAACCGCCGCGCAGTATGCTCGTCCCTTAATTGATAGACGGATATCTCGCCTTCGCCATAGATGACGTAAGTTGGCAAAGGCCAAACGAGCTTTTCGAATCCGTGCTGAGATTTCGTCAGACACCAACCCATTAGGGCTGATCAGACTTCCAAGATAAGTGAAGTTGTCAACGCGTTCGACTACTTCACCCCCTACCCTTAGTTCAGGTGTTGACGCAGACCAGTCCTGAAGCAACAACTTGCGTTTGGAGGGAGAGAAGCGCATCCCAAACATTCTGGCATTGTTGCTCAGTGCTACCAAAAGACTCTGCATTTCATCAGCGTCTTCACCAAACAGGACTATGTCATCTGCGTATTCTAAGTCGATAAGTGGACCTCCTGGTAGGAGATCAATGCCCGAGAATTCAGTCGATGAGAGCGTTATTTCCATCAGTAAATCTATGATTAAGTTGAACAAAAATGGAGAAAGTGGACAGCCTTGGCGGACGCCACTTGAGGTTGCAAAAGCAGATGACAGTTCGCCATAGGCTCTGACTCAACTAGTAGTGTTCGAGTAAAGAGCCTTCACATGGTTTATGTACTTCTGAGGTACGCCTTTCAACGACAGACACTGCCACAGAACCTCTCGGTCTACGGAGTCAAATGCTGCTTTTAAATCAAGGAATACCACCATTGTCGAACGCCGATAAGTATGCCTGTGTTCTAGAACCTGACGAATGGTGAATATGTGGTCGATGCAGCCACGACCAGGTCTGAAGCCAGCCTGATTTTCACGTGTTTGCAGCTCACGAGTCTTAGTTAGGCGTCCGAAAATTATCGAAGCTAGTATTTTAGATATGATATTAGTTAAACTAATCCCTTTGTGGTTGTCACAGGATGATTTTGACCCTTTCTTAAATATTGGGGCGATAAGTGATTCTGACTAGTTAGATGGAATAACGTTAACGGGGATCCACTCTAATAGCGCTTGTTCCGCCCTCATGCTAATTGCTATGCCTACACCTGCCAGTCCACGAGAACTAGCCATCGGGTCACCAGATACATGGAGGGTGTATCTCTTCGGCTCTCCGTTTTGCCGAGGTGAGGTCAAGTGAATGACCACACTAGGATCCTGTATGCGTGTTTCGGAGACACAGCATACACCAATGGTACGAGATTCTAAGGTTTTAGCCAAGGAAGCCTGCTGACCGATTTGGCATAGTGTGCGTACGTTGAAGGCTCCAATGTGTAGTTTTGAGCGAGGTTTCAGTAGACCTGGGACAGTGTTTTGCTCACAAGAATCGTTGGCTGTGGTGACACTTGAGGAGGAAGCCGAAAGAGGGAGTTTAGATTTGGAAATCGATGTAGGAGGAATAATAGGAATTGAAGAGGTAGGTTGATTATGAATACAGTGGTCTTGAGTTCTGTTAGAGGTATGAGGGCGGTTATCACTTCCCGGTTGCCCACACCGTGGAAGGGTTCTGCTGGAGTTACCTGAAAAGGAAATTGGATTAGAGGTGGTCTTAGTGACCCGAGAGCGTGACCGCAGTGCCCAAGGGACAGCTGCTTGAGGTCGGTCACACACAACCTTTTTATGAGTAATTTTTGTGTTAGCTCCGTACTTGTTGAGACCTTACCGCCGGAGACGGATATCCGTGGGATGAGGCGAGGTGTGCATTTTTAGGGTCGACCTTTTCTAACCTCACCCCTTCTTTTGGGAAGGCAGCATCGCTGTTATGCTGGTTGTCTGAAGGGAACACCTTACTGCTGTCACACCTCTGTACAGTCAGCAGTACGACTTCGCCTTCGGACCTTGGTTTTGTTGCTTTTAGTCTTACCGCTCTTCAACCGACCTGTCTGGCATGGTAGGACCTTGAGGAACGGTTGTTCCAGCCAGTATAGCTCAGTTGCTTCATCACGATAGGCAAGCCCGACCACCACGTCAAGGTAGCAACAACGGTCAGGTGGCGTGCAACTATAAATAACTATGGTAGAGTAGGTAGAGAAATTCGTAGATGTTTTAGTTGATAAGAATGATTTTATAATTTAAGGGCAAACTAAATCAATGCTGTTAAGATTCCAATCGTAGAAAAGTGGGAACAATTGCTAACTTATTGTGCCTTATTACTGCTATTAAGTTGTGAATGTGAAGTGAATTACATTGACTTACTGGCTTTTCTTAACGCAAACTCTTCAAAGCTATTCTTCTTTTAATTATGGCTGAAGTGCAAAAGATTAAATAATGATATGACTAATGAATCAAAATATTTCTCTTTCTTCAGTATACTACGATAACACGGTAATAAGACTGATCTGAGTTACCGAGTTCACAGTACCACTAGATTGAATAATCGAACGACCCACTAAATCACGTTACACCAGATACCCAACTCACGACCAAAAGCAAAGAGCCAGAGTAGCACTAGACAATACTTTATTCTACAAAATTGAATGCAGTTACTCTCGATGAGTCCGGAGTATAAATTAATAAGAGGGAAGAAAATGGAATACTTAATAGTCATTAAGCTGCACGCCTGTTTGTCCACACTCAGCGGCCAATCACACTTACTTTCTTTACATTCTTACTTCCTTACGCCTGTTATCCTTCGTGGAGGAAAATTGTCCTGCCACCAGCATTTTCCACGCAACACTTTCCTCAGGGATTCTTTTCATATCTGCTTCCGATTGCCAACACATTCTGTTCCTTGGTCTTCCTTTATTCCTGTTCACTTCAGGATTCCAAATGGGCGCTCGTCCCGTGATGCAATTTGATCCTTACAATGTATGTCCTATCCACTTGAGGCTTACTTACTTAAGCCTGTTACTTCCAATGGAGCATAGGCCGCCGACCAGCATTCTCCAACCCACTCTGTCCTGGGCCTTTCTTTCTAGTTCTACCCAATTGTTGTTCATCCTTCTCATGTCTGTCTCCATTTCTCGGCGTAATGTGTACTTCGGTCTTCCTCTCCTCATTTGGCCTTGAGGATTCCAAGTGAGGGCTTGACTTGTAACGCGGTTGGGTGCGTTCCTCAATGTGTGTCCTATCCAGTTCCAGCGCTTCTTCCTCCGATTTGTGTATGCATTTGTGGGGGAATATTGCACCATTTATGACCATTTTGTTGAAGGCATATAGATTTCCAAATCCCTCACCATTTTCGTTCCTTTCTCCTAATCCATGTCGTCCCATGATATCTTCATAACCGTTGGTATCCATTCCAACTTCGGTGTTTAGATCTCCCATTAGTGTTGTCATCATTTTCATTATATTTGTGTGTGGGCTGTGATACTGCCCGGGTGCCCAGACCGAAGCAGGTGGTTTTCTTAGGGGGCCACACCCAGAGACTTCGACCTAAAGGTCTAACCCACAAGGCAGAGGAGATGCAGTCCCATGAAGCCGGTGACCAAGAAATCGGTTCATACGCCATTTGTTCCCGTAGGATACTGGAGCCCATGTGCACCATTGATTTGAGATCCGGTTATAACGCCGGACGTTCGCTTTTCGACCTCTCACTTTCGTAAACAACACCCCCGCCACGAGAAGGCAGTGAGTAGGACTTCCCTGGCAGAGGCTAAATGCTCGTGGCCGTGTGAGAGTATTTCGAGAGGGTGGGTGAACCCACCCCACTCTTGGCCATACCACGGCTGTAAAAGGTCGGATCTACAACGCGTCGGTGAGAGCATTTCTGCTCTATGCTTGTGAAACCTGGCCACTCCGAGTTGAGGATGTTAGACGTCTCTCTGTGTTCGATCATCGCTGTCTCCGAAGGATTGCTAACATCCAGTGGCAACACCATGTTAGTAATGCAGAGGTTCGGCATCGTGTGTTCGGGCACAGAGACGATAATGCGATTGGTGTCACCATCTTGAAACACCGACTTCGGTAGCTTGGACATGTTCTACGAATGTCGTCGCAGAGAATTCCACGTCGTGCATTATTTGCCGACTCTGGGACTGGTTGGAAAAAGCGGAGAGGTGGTCAGTGTATGACATGGTGTCGTGGTATGAGAGGAAGATGCAAAGGGCTGGCTTCTGTTGGGTCCTTGAGATGGTGCAACACATTGGCTAGAGACGTTATGAGATATGGCTCAGAATAGAAGTCAATGGCGATCCTGCTTTAACCTCCTTTTACTTTCTTCATAAAAAGTGGCTTTATCCTCCTTAAATGTAAAATTTCTTCTGAGTGTACCTTTTCGTCTCCCCCCATTATTGTTCCTTTTTTAATTCTATAATCCCCTACTTTCCTTACTTTTTTTTCCCTTCTTAAATTCTCATTGTTTTGTGTGGCGCATATATTTTTGGTGCCCCCTGTACCAATATTTATGTGTTCAGATAAATAAATAAATAAATTACGATTGTCAGGTCCTTTCCTGAAAACCTCTCTATGATTGATCGCAGCCTCTCATAAAATTGATCTTTATTTTCGTCGTTGCTGCCATCGGTGGGTGCATAACAATGGATATAATTCATTGTGATTCCCTTCTTTTTTGCTTTGAAGGATGATTCTCTGGTCCTGGATCCGTGAAATTCCCATCATATAAGTGCACTTCGTACTTCTTTAGACAGCTTCAGAACGACTGCTTGTGAGTGCGGAGCATTTTGTTTTTCGTGACCAGGGTACAGCAGCGTCTCTCTTGAATATAATCTTTTCTGTCCAGCTTGGGTCCAATGGGTTTCGCTGATACCGAGGACTGCCAAGTTGTATCTCCTCATTTCCGTAGCTATTTGACTGGTCCTTTCGGATTCTCACATTGTCCGAACATTCCATGTACCCATATTAACTTTTGTTCTGGTTGTTAAAAGGTGCATCGGCCTCGTGACTTCCGAAGAATCTGGGCTCTCATCATGAGGCGTCATAATTCTTCTGCATGACGATTCTTCAACCTGGAGGGCACACTTTAAATGGTTTGATTAGTTCAACCTAGTTAGCGTTTTTATATCAATGTTGTTATCTACGGGATGGGGTTGCCTTCCTCATGCCCAACCCTCCTCTTTTGTGTGTGCATGGGACTGACAGTAACTCTAGAAGAGCTACAGGCGGAACAGTATTCACTCACTACTAGATAACATGTTGTGTTGAAGTACGATGTAATTAGTTTTACATAATGATTGTTTCTTCGTTACATTTTTTCAATTTTTTTCATTCAACAGATATCGCTTATAAGTGTTAATGTTCTCTGGTCAGTGTTGGGTAAGTCATTTCTGTGGCTACTGATGTATCGTGTATTGTGTGGTGCTGCACGAGCAAATGTCGGTGTTGTGTCAGCACTTGTTGGAGATATCAGCAGTGATAGATTGCGTACCAAAGGAATGGCGGTTGTTGGCCTGGCTTATGGTATCGGATTCACTGTAGGACCACCATGCTCAGTTATCTTACTTAGCCGGTGGAAAGTACATACATCAACTGAATACTTGAGCTGTATGCTGGGTTCTACATGTTTAATTCTTAATTGTATAAATCTGTTAATCTTGATCTTTGCTCTGCCTAGTTCATTACAAAAGGTACGTTTTCTCATTATATAATATCACGTTTCTGCAAATGATTCTTTATTTGACGCATTTTTATACATCATTAAGAAATTTTATTTTGAGCTTAATGTTTTAATAATTTTGTCCCTGGCAATTCCAATTAATCCGTCACGAAAGAATATATGCTCTAGGCAAATTTCTTGAAACTGAGGGTTATGCAGATTATGTATATGAAGTGAACACATCTCACTCTCGTATAACTTCAAAAAGTGGTATTACTGTATTTGTAAGAGTAGTTGTTTTGTGACATGTCTAGTTATAATTAAGCGGATGGTTGTGATTGTAGTAGTGTGAAAAACTCATCTACTTGTGTACTGTGAAGATATACGGCCTATCTAATTCAGATATTTTAAACATTTCTTTTAAACTTAATGACTAAGTTTATTATGTATTGACAAATCCATTATTTTCTCACGAATGACCAAAGACAACGTTTTAGTCGGAACAACATCTTACTTTATTTTGATCTCAGCTACCTACACCCTATGTGGTATTATTGATCTCATTATTAAAAGAAAGATTCTTCAATTTCCGGTATATAAATGATTTTGCAATGGTATGATGACTATGCAAAATGCACTTAACTATTCCAATGGTCAGCATCCAAGGTGACTTGTACTGTGCATCAACAAAATGCAAAGTACTACATTCAAGAGCCTGTGCGATGCATAGTGAGGTGTTTGTACACTTATACCTGTGGTGATGTAGAAAATAATATCGATTTACGAATAACTGATACCAAAACGGTTTATTTTAGTTTGAACCATCTTTGGAGCTGTCAAGACGTTAGTCAACATGTAAGGAGTTAGGTTTACAATGCGAATATATTGGCGGTTCTATCTACGCTTGTGAATCCTGATCATTTATAAACAAGATTTTTTGGGTCATTGTACCAGATCTTTGTCTCTGAAGAATTGTTCACACTCTAAAAACAACGTGTCAGCAATGTAGATGTCTGACTTATGTGTTGGGCGTTATTGATGTTAATTCAAATGTTTTCATAAAGGTGAAACATTTATTTTGGTGTTTTGTCGACATTTTGCACGAATTATTTTATTGATTCACTATGCTTTGGTAGCTGACTTTGTGGTTAGATGTAACATTGAGACTCAGCCAGTATTGACATAATGTGTTTCATTGAAGGACATTTACGTTAAATTAATATCGTTCAGTTCGTAGCAGTTCTGTGTGTGATCCGAAGGATCGTTCAAATCCGGTTTGAGCTGTTGTTACAAATACTTTGGAATGGAAGTCAAAAACCATCTTGGCGTAGTTTTCTGTTGTATTCTTCACGGTTGATAAGCTGCTCTATGTTAAAAAACCGTTCTCTTCTAACTACGTTTAATTCACACTATTGCTTTTTATTGTGTATGTATCATACGATTTCAACCGTTCCATCTTTGAGCAATATTATCATCTCTCTTTTCGAAATAACTCCGTCTGTAGCTCTTCCAGAGTTACTGTCAGTCCCATGCACACACAAAAGAGGAGGGTTGGGCATGAGGAAGGCAACCCCATCCCGTAGATAACAACATTGATATAAAAACGCTAACTAGGTTGAACTAATCAAACCATTTAAAGTGTGCCCTCCAGGTTGAAGAATCGTCATGCAGAAGAATTATGACGCCTCATGATGAGAGCCCAGATTCTTCGGAAGTCACGAGGCCGATGCACCTTCTAGCATAAAGCAGTGCATGGAGGACAGATAACAGACGGATTACAAGTGAGGACCGGAGTGAAACAAGGCTGTGTACCCCCTCCATTGCTCTTTCTTCTGGTGGTTGACAGGGTTATGAAGACCTCCATATCTCAGTGGAAGCACGGAATACAATGGACAGCTCGCATGCAACTAGACGACTCAAACTTCTCAGATGGCCTGGCTCTTCTATCCCATACACACGAGCGGATGAAGATGAAGACAACTACTGTAGCAGCTGCATCTTCAGCATTAGGCCTCAACATACACAAAGGGAGAAGCAAGATCCTGAAATACAACACGGAGCACACCAACTCAATCACACTTGATGGAGAAGCCCTGGAAGAGGTAGGGACCTTTACGTATCATGGGTAGTTCCTTCAACGGACATGGAGGATCTGATGCAGATGTAAAGGCGAGAATTGTCAAAGCAAGGGCAACATTCCCACAACTGAAGAAAATATGGGACTCAAAACAACTGTCAGCCAAAATCAAAGCCAGAACCTTCAACACGAACGTCAAGGCAGTTCTCATCTAGCCTTCTCCGTTTCAGTGCAGAAAACGATTCCAGCTTACACTGTCTGATTCATTTATTTAAGACATTCTCACTTTATATGCAAGCAAATCAGGCCGCATCACGCCATACAATAGAAAGTAACAATTATATAAGGTCAAACCAAAAGTGGTTGAGTGTGTGAGACTGTAACTAATAAATTGAGAATAACTTAAGAATAGTAAATCGTGTGATAATGGTCAATAGGTCAAATGAAAGCATATATATATATATATATATATATATATATATATATATATATATATATATATATATATATATATATATATATATATATATATATATATATATATATATATATAGTTACTTAACGATTACACAATAAGAATATATGTAGTAATAGTCCATAAATAAGTCCAAGCAGTTACTATCCATTTATTTTTCGTTAACATATAACACCCTTTTTAAAATCTGGAGCTTCGATCCTGATTTAAAAAATCTAGACAACTTTGAATCCTAACATCATTCTCCCCCACGAAATAAAGTTGGATCTTCATATTCCCAAGTTACAAATAATGTGGCTTTATTTCAAGCATATTTTTCACATATTTGCACTAAAAGCAACTACAGCATTTGGTATGAGATCATCCGAACTGTGATTACGTGTAAGTTCATTTCGAACTTGTTTCACACTGACTAAGTTTTCGACCAGAAACAAATACATTATGAGAAAAAAACGACATTTGCTATGACATCGTTAAGAATTGATTCTCCTGAAATATGCTCTTCAAATTTATTTAGAATCTCGTTAGAGAATAATGTATCACTAGGAAAATCAGCATCCATCAAAATTCCAGAATCTTCAATTCGAATGTGAAGACGGTCCTACTGCACGAAGCTGAAACGCGGAGAACTACCATAACCATCATCAAAACAGTACAGGTATTTGCAAACGATTGTCTACGCAAGATACTCCAGATCGGTTGACGGGATACTATCAGCAACAGTCTACTGTGGGAGAGAACAAACCAGCTCCCAGCTGAAGAGGAAATTAAGAAAAAACGCCTCAAGTGGATAGGACAATACATTGTGGAAATCATCAAACTGCATCACGAGGCGAGCGCTAACTTGAAATCCTGAAGGGAAACGGAAAATAGGAAGACCATGGAAGAGGACTGCCCAAGACAGAGTTGGATGGGGAATGCTGGTGGGCGGCCTATGCTCCTTCATAAGGGGTAACAGGCGTCAGTAGTTTCTTTGTGATTTTTCGTAGTTGTGCTACAGTATATTAATATTAAAGTTACAAAACGAGTTCGACGGACTTTAGTAGAATCGAAGTTGATAAAAAGCCCTGTGAACGGGTGAAAAATGTTTGTGTTTATTTCTATTTTTTCAGGGCGGAGATATCGGTCCATTAATCAACCAAGCAGTACGTTTATTAAATCCAGTGAAGTTGTTTTCTTTAACTGGCACAACGAAATATCATAAATGTGAGTTCAGTTTGTTATTCAAGTGTGTATTTTTTTCTGGGGCTTATCCTTTTAGTAATTGCCCTTATGCAATAGTCAGTTCGTAAAATTAAACACTAACCCGTATTTACCCAATGTCTTACGTAGATGAAAAATCTTTGCGTCATTTGGCATACTTTTGGTGCGGCTACTTGTGCGTATACTGCGGAATAGAATATACAATACTGTTTTTGGCTAGAATTCGCTTTAATTTCTCAAGGTCAGTTAGTTTCGTATAGGAAACCTCTCATTCTCATAAACATAACTGTTGGTATACGGTGGTCGTGTTTTTTGTTTATTTAGGATGAAAAAAGTCACCAGTTTGTAGGTGAGTAGTTAATTGATTGCATCAAAATCGAAAAAATGTTACCATTTGCCCATACCTATTGATTTATTGTGTTGAATTTATTCCATATATTTTAAATAAGCTCCACTTATATATATATATATATATATATATATATATATATATATATATATATATATATATATATATATATATATATATATATATATATATATATATATATATATATATATATATATATATACGCTTCTGAACATGAATCTACTGTTTAACTCTTGTTTCATACCTGGATGATCGAACGTAGGAAAAAAGCGAAGTTGATGGTTAGAATGAGATAAATGTTATTTTCCCTAACATTCAGCTGTTTTTAAGAATTGAACAGCAAAATCATTATTGGTTTGAAAGTTATTTCTTCATTGGTAATAAGCTACTTATTAGTGCATTTTGATTAGCTGAATGTGTTTTAACCCGTTGTATTGGGATTTGTTGCTTAAATGTGAAATCCTTGTTTATAAAGTTTATTTCATTTTGAAATTTCTAATTTGCTAGTCTAGTATGTGTACATACCACTTTAGTTTTTCTGACGAGTTCTCTTATTGTATCATTTCATCTTCGTTACTAGCTCTGATCAAGGCAAAATGTTCGGCTTTATTGGGATAATAATGATTCTAGTTCAAGGTAAGCTGCAAAAAACATTCAAACTGAACTACTGATTAGCGAACTTATAACATTTTCAATTTCCTGTTTGTTTACTTCATGATAAAGCTTACATATCAACGTGCTTTTTCAATTTCTAACGTCTTTGAGGGATTTAAATGAACCTATCTAGGAAATCAACAGAGCTGTGATGATCTGCACATTTTGATGGTTGGTGAGTAGATTGCTGATTTTCCTAATTAGTAGTTTTGGAAAATATTTAAAGCAATTAGTCCCTTGTATAAATTTCGATAGAACAATGAGAAGACGGAGTTGACCTGAAAAATGTGATGTACTTGCGCTTTACATTTCGAATAATCTGGTGACACATATACTTGTCAGGGCATTTTATATGAAAATTAGATGAAAGTTCAAGTAGAAAAGGTAACAAAGGGGAGAGAAACAATTTTACATCATATAGAAGGAATGAGAAATTGTCGCGTTATCCTAAGCCATAGAATGACTTAAGGATTACCAGGGTAAATTCAGGCCTACGACAAATTGTTTTTGTACACATAAAGGGGGGGGGGACAAATTTACAAATAGCCAAGGCTCCAATAAACCTGTGAATTTGTCCTCGTTTTGAACCCCATTACTTACTTACTTACGCCCGTTACTCCTCGCAAAGGAGCATAGGTCGCTCACCAGCATTCTTCATTCAACCATGTTCTGCGCAATCCTTTCCAGTTCTTATTCATCCTTTTCATATCCGCCTCTATTTCCCGACGTAATATGTTCTTTGGCCTTCCTCTATCCCGCTTTCCTTCAGGATTTCAAGTTAGCACTTGCCTCGTAATGCAGTTTGATGATTTCCTCAATGTATGTCCTATCCATTTCCATCGTCTTTTCCTAATTTCCTCTTCAGCTGGAAGCTGGTTTGCTCTCTCCCACAAAAGTCTGTTGCTGATGATATCCGGCCAATGGATGTTGAGTATCATGTGTAGACAGCTATTAATAAATACCTGTACCTTCTTGATGGTGGTTGTTGTAGTTCTCCAAGTTTCAGCTCCGTACAGTAGAACTGCCTTGACGTTCGTATTGAAGATTCTGACTTTGATATTGATTGAAAGTTGTTTTGAGTTCCATATGTTCGTCAATTGGAGGAATGTGACCCTTGCTTTGCCAATCCTCGCTTCTACGTCTGCATCTGAACCTCCTTGTTTACCGACGATGCTTCCCAGGTATGTGAAGGATTCCACATCTTCCAGAGTTTCGCCATCAAGAGTGATTGGATTGCTGTTCTCCGTGTTGCATTTGAGGACCTTTGTTTTCCCTTTGTGCATGTTGAGGCCTACTGATACAGAGACTGCTGCCACGCTGGCTGTCTTTATCTGCATTTGTTCGTTTGTATGCGATAGGATGGCTAGGTCATTTGCAAAGTCCAAATCGTCCAATTGGTTCTGAGCTGTCCATTGTATGTTGTGTTTTCCCTCAGATGTCGAGGTCTTCGTAATCCAGTCGACCACCGGAAGCAAAAGGAAGGAAGCGAGTAGACAGCATTGTCTTACTCTGATCCTTACTCGGAGTGCATCTGTCAGCTGTCCTCCATGCACTACTTTGCACTGTAGTCCGTCGTATGAGTTCCGGATAATATTGACAATCTTCTCAGGAACTCCATAGTGTCGAAGAAGCTTCCATAACGTCCTCCTATCTATACTGTCAAATGCCTTTTCATAATCAATGAAGTTGATGTACAGCGACGAGTTCCACTTAATTGATTGTTCGACGATGATCCGTAGTGTCACAATTTGGTCTGTGCATGATCGATCCTTACAGAATCCAGCTTGTTCATCTGGTTTCCTCAGTGGTCCAGTAGGTTAAGCGTTCGCGCGCGAGACTGACGGCCCTGGGTTCGAATCCTGCGAGGCGGAGTTTTGTATGCACACTGCTGAGGAGTCCCGCTATAGGGCGTAACGGCCGTCCAGCGCTCCCAGGTTTTTCATGGTGGTTTAGCTTCAATTGACTAAAGTGAAATATACATGAAGTTAATTTTCTGGGTAATTCTTTATCACATATAACTAGTATATCATCCATGTGTCTCCTATACAAAGTTGCCTCGCTAAAGAGATAATATATTTTGAATTAGTGATCAGAATTATACGCTACTCATACGAACAGTAAAATAGGTTAGCTTGTGAAACTGTAGGCAAGTCGTACAAGCTTTAGTGTCAGAATCATCAATAATGGCCTAGAAAGCCTGTCTTATATACTTGTTACTGAGGTAACTGACCTACTTGGAGTTGGTTAGTCGATTACTTTCTTCTTTTAGGTGATTTACTCACCGAATCTATACCTAAGTAAGTAGTGGTACCTATTCTATTCCCTCCGAATCCCATACTTTTTAGAATTATCTAGTTTCTAAGTCTACACGTTGCTAGACTTTCACATTTTTCCAGTCAAAGTTATAGTTGTAGTTGCCTGCTCATGCTAAAATTATCAATAACAAAATGTCCTTTGGCTGCTACCGGACGTTCATAGATTGTTTTAACTTCCCCAAAATTCATTTGACAAATGGAGTAGTATCAACAGTCTTTTAAAATATTTTTGGAAATCCTATTGATGAGCTTTTCCTTTTGGGTAGTGAGTCTTTCAATTTTTATAGTACACTGGTATGCAAACTCACTGTACATTCCAGCTGGTTTTTCAGTGATGAACCGGTAGCGTGCTGTTGTCCGTTATTTCGATGATAATGAGCTTAAAACATATTTCAACTTAAAGATCAATTCATATTTTTAATAGTTTTACTAATAATCAGATTTTGGTCCATATCGACCTAGCGGAATGTCAACGATATCCAGCAATAGTAAAACATAACTTCGCAATCTCCAAAATTCATTAAAAATTTTAGTATTTTGTGTCTGTAAGTAAACAGCAGTATAACTTGTTTGCTCTGGCTTTATGTCATAATTTAAAATAAATATGACTTCAACTAAGATGATAAACAAAATCATGCATCGTACATTTGGATCACACTAAGCATTTATTATGTGAATTACTGGCTAAAGTTCATGACTCCTATGATGTGTTGATATATTTATCTCTACAAGGCATCGTACACGAAAAGGTAATTTATCTTGTTTTCTTCAAAACTAGGCTGCTTTATCCGTAGCTTCAAACTTGGTGGAGAAGACAAAGCCATTACATGGGTAAGTTCTGTTCGCATTATTTTAAAACTGAATTTCTCAGCAACTGCAGTAATGACTTTCGTAAGTGTAATGAATGAAGTTAACCTGTATTAGTTTTTTAGCTGTAAAATGTTTATTTTTTCTGATTCGAACAGTTTCACTGAATAATAACTTCGCTCGTTGCTCACCTAAAATATAACATCAACTGTTCCCGCAGATTTTGGCAAAAGTTAGAAGCTTTGGAAAATCATCGACCGGTATATGCCTCTTAAATGAAATATTGGCATTACGAGATACTAGTAATAACATCAAGGGCATAGATAGCCTATAAAAACGATAACACTTGCTATATATCTATCCGTAGTACACTTAAAATACAGCAAATTAAACAAAGTAACATTAAAGCCGTGCAGCAAGCTTCAGTGACGTGTATTCATTCATCTCTTATTTAGGCAATTACACACTTAATATTTCCGTCAGCAGTTATTTCGTCTCAACACGTATTTAAACACTTCAGAAAAGTGCGAACTCTTCATCGTCCACGAACATCACTTAACGTTTAAGAAAACAGAACCAGTGTTATTAATTTCTCCTGAGACGTTTACCATTACTAAATTCTTTCCGTCCCAATTCGTTACTTTCACTGCTTAAGATATTACGCTTTTGAAATGCAAAGGCGTAGAATAATATACTATCATATTAGATTTTACCCTTTGCTTTCCGGTTTTGTGTACAACTCAGTCAGTTGCTTTGGTAAACTATCGTTTGACCATTTGTCTCTCCTAGAAATAATCGCCAGTCAATATGTCTATTTGAACTCAATGTGTCATAACCCTATGTTTTCAGGAAAAAGGCACGTCCAAACTTAATATTTCCCAGTTAATACTTTAGCGAAGGCCGTTTTATAAAAGTTAGTAGGTAACTTCACTGAGTATCTAAGTATGCACCCAATATGATCATCAATAAATTGGTTAGTTCAGTATTATATGTGCTTTTAATGCTACCTGATCGACTCTTCTGGCCAATGATTTATATGTTGCTGGGGTTCGTGGATAATCTGATCACTTTGGTGGAGGTGGAAAAATATATAAGCCCCGCTTTGAAGTATAATGAATACTTAATTAACATGAAAGTCGACAGTTAATTATTTTTAAGCATTTTGACTAACGGTCATATAATTGTCATTTGCGTGGTACATAGGTAACAAAAATGTTCTCAAGTACATCACAGTATGTAGTCGCATTTCAAGGTTAATGTGTAGAACTGTCCAGCTAAGAATACTATTCATAAAGGAGGTTACTGTTAAATGGTATATCAGAGATGCAGATTATAGGGACACAGCACCCGATTATGAAAATTAGCTGATCGTCTGAGTTCATATGAAGTGACAAAAATAATTTTGCAATGATTATTCAATGCCTTTTTATTTATTTATTAATTTGAACACAAAAATATTGGTACAAAAGGGCACCAAATATATATGCGCCACACAAAACAATGAGAATGGGAAAAGAAAAAGAAGGTAAGGTGCGTATAAGGAAAAAAGAGGAACAATAACGACCACAGATTAGTTTATGCCAGTGTAATAATAATAGTAATGTGGGAAAAGGAAAGGTACAACCAGAAGAAATCTTTCAGTTAAGGAAGATACAACCACATTTCATGAAGTAGGAGAAGGTTACAGCAGGATCGCAGCTGTCTTCTATTTTTAGCCATATCTGATAACGTCTCAAGCCACTGTGTCGCACCATCTCTCGGACCCTAGCCAGGGAGTCGTGAAGGACCAACATAAGCCAGCCCTTTGTAGCTTTATCTCATACCACGACACCATGTCATACACTGACCATCTCTCCGCTTTCTCCAACAAGTCCCAGGGTCGGCAAATAATGCACGATGTAGAATTCGCCAGGACGACATTCGTAGAACATATCCAAGCTACCGAAGTCTATGCTTCAAGATAGTGGCACGAATTGAATTACCATCGCTGTGCCTGAACACACGATGTCGAGCCTCTGCATTACTAACATGGTGTTGCCACTGGATGTCAGCAATCCTTCGGAGACAGCGATGATCGAACACAGAGAGTCGTCTAACATCGTCAACTCGGAGAGGCCATGTTTCACAAGCATAGAGCAGAACTGCTCTAACCGATGCGTTGTAGATCCGACCTTTTACAGCCAGACTGACATCACGAAGGCGTCAAAGATGGCCCAGATTGGCATAAGCCCCTCTGGCTTTCACTATAGGTGAATCGGTCTCATCACTCACGCCACCACCAGCACTTATGCAGCTACCTAGATACACGAACTTCTTGACCACGTCTATCCTCTCACTATCCAGTGTGAGTGTAGTGTCAGCGTCCTTCCAGTCTTGTAAAAGTGCTTTGCACTTTGAAGGTGCGTGGCTTGGGCATTATCGCACAGTAAGACAATGTCATCGCATACCCAGGGTCGAGAAGTCTTTCTCCAGGCAACAGATCTACACCGCCATTACTCACATCCATCAGAGCTGTTTCCAGAATGTCATCGACGGCAAAGTTGAAGAGGAATGGTGAGATTGGGCAACCGTGACTAACCCCACTGCTTGAATGGAACAATGGAGAGAGGTGGTTGTATGCCCCCACTCTGCCTGAGGTGTTAGTATATAGGGCTTTTAAGATGTTAATAAACTTCTCAGGCACACCCTTCTTCAATAGACAATCCCAGAGAACAGTCCTATTCAACGAATCGAAGGCAGCCCTGATGTCAAGAAACAGTACGATTGTTGGCCTTTGATAAGTATGACGGTGTTCTAACATTAGGTGGAGTGTGTAGATATGATCAATACATCCTCGACCAGAACGAAAACCAGCCTGCTCCTCACGAATCAATCTTTCTCGGTTTTTGAATAATCTACGAAGTATGATGGAAGCCAATAGATTGGACGCAATTGGAAGTAGATTTATCCCCTGATATTTGTTACAGGAACGACGTGAACCGTTTTTAAAGACAAGGACAACTATCGACTGATTCCATGACGTTGGTACACTCTCTAGCTCCCAGACGTTTGTAAACGACACAGTTAGTTTCTTAGCCAGAAAGTCACCACCATCTTCAAAAAGGGCTGGAGATAAGTCATCTGCGTCTGGTGATTTGTAGCGCTTCAAGAGTTGGAGTTCCTTGTGGACTTTCGCCTCGTCAGATGGGTCAGTCGTCACAGGTCACAGATGATAGAAACCGATGTTTAGAGACCTTGAATGTTGTGGCTCAAAATCACTTGCAATGGCGCAGGTACATCCCAAATTCTAATCTTCTGAATTCTTCATGCATTTTTTTTACCTCCTTTCACACACACTTGGACAATTTTGAAGACGAGGCTAACCCAAATATGTTGGAAAAGTAAACACTGATAATATGTAAGAACAAAGTAATTAAAGCTCAGTTAATGAAATAAGAATACTAACCCAAACGTCAGTCGGAATAAAAGGACGTTATGATGTAATTAATTTTGAGAACGAGTTGAACAAATTTTCACGATGTTGTGAAGGAATATTTGACACCGAAACAAAGAAACATTAACAACAATCTGTTTCCAAACACATAAATCAGATTTCGGACACCTGATAGCAACGGCTTCAAGATACTGGAGCTTGGCTGCTGATTAGTCCCCATGAAACACTATAGGTTATCGACCTGATGTCCTGTGTGCAAGAGATATTTAGTAGGTGCATTTGTTCGAAGGCTTTCTGGAACATGTCTGATAAACTTAAGATATGCCCTTCGTTGAAATATAACGTCTGTCAGTATCAAGAAAGTGGAATATGTCATTATTTTCCTATTCTATAGTCAATTATACGTTGGGATGAGCATTAATGAAGAATCCCAACAGGTGGATAACATACTGTTTACTATTGTAGACAATAAACGTGTCATCAGCATAACTGTAGTAGTACGTCATTTCGTTAATTTCTTGTTTAAGCTCCATGTTTTCAAAATAACTCATGAGAACATATGCTATAATTGGACCTAATGGACTTACTATTGCTACATTATTAATTTTACGGTGTATGTTTATTGAGCCGGAGTTGAACGTCTTTGTGCACATATGGATGAATATCCCAAATTCAACAACGCAGTTCGGACGTCGGGTATTCGCTGTTCGTCCTCTTACCTCTAAATAACCCTACAAGGAAAGGTTAGTGAGCAAGAATTTCTTGACACTGGCTACAAACGTTTGGCCATATAAAAGCATTTTCGGAGGGACAGCTGATTGTCCCTACTCTTGGCTGTACCAGGGCGTTCGGAGGCGCAGAACACGATAAAATAGTCCACACGTTTAACTGCATATAAATTCGTTTTATTTTATGTAGTGATATAACCGTACTTTTTCAATCGAATGCTTACATCTCAAAAGTATTTCTTTAACAATATTTATACGCGGCAATTTCTCTCTATTTTCTTTCTTAACAGAGTTCTTGCTGTTTGATTTTGGCGTCTGCCATTTTCAGTTTCGCCACAAATATTTTCGTTTTCTATATCGGACTAGCTTTATATGCATTTGCATCCTCCATTTTCTTCCCGAGTGTAAACGGTTTGGTTTCTTTGTACACTACTGCAGAACAACAAGTATGTTTTGAAATATTTTTAGATGTGAGTGAAAAATTGCGTGTACCCTAACCACTTCTTTGTTATATAACGGAGACTTCCTAAAAAGCACAGATATCAGAAGTTCGGTTCAACTACTTAAATGATATTCATGATTAAGACAAATAAGCTGTTAACGTTTTCAATCTTGTTTTCAAGATAATGGGAACTTTGCAACTAACTCCTATTAAACACACACAAAAACCAGGTTTTAGCTTTCTGTTATGTCGCGTGGTACTCGAGACTGATACAGAAGGTTCTTGTATGTATCAGAAGTCTTTACCCACTCAGTGAATTAGAAAATTAAGAGAAAAAGAAGTTTATTGGGCTGAACCTAATCAAATGCTCATGGTTATAAATATACACGTTAGGAAATAAAATGATTTCTTGGCCAATCACACAAACCTATAACTAGATTTTTGGTTGGTACAGCAGAGCCTCTTTCTTTGGCCACTCTGGATTGAGCCGCTGTGGATAGCATCTTACAGTCTCATTCATCTGACGGGCATACCTGAACTATTTATTTACACTATGCAACGTGTCTTTTCCTTTCAAATATTTTACGGTATAGTATAGATGAGTCTCCTCACAATACACGTTTGGTAACTACAATTTTCCAGGAACATCTTTAGCTTTCACAGACAGAACCTCTGTTAATACAATGCATCGATCATCTGTTAGCTTTAGAAATGTGACAAAAATAATGTATCGCAGAACAGAGCTTTTTTGTAACACAATTAGTGTTTGCTATAGTCGGAGAATACTCCTATAAAAGTGCTTCTGTCTTCAGTTTAAGAAGCATCGTACCCTGTTGCAACATAATTAATAGAATTTCTGTTTAAAATGCGTTACATGATACTTCTTACTTGTTATCTAAACAACAGTATGTAGCGATTTTGAGATTAGTTTACATAGTCCTATACAACATTTTAGATTCATTTGCAAGTTTCGCTGTTTATCACCGTTAAAATTATTCTAAATGATGGGTCTTAAAAATACGTTCCTGCCACTGATAACAACCTACACAGCATTTTGTTTGTTCAAGTAATATTTAATGAGAGTCAGTATAGATGTAAAACCTCCAATTTTATCTGGATTTTAGGGGCAAACGTTGGGTATATTCCGTTCATTGAACGCATTGGCTCGTGTCATGGGTGCGTTGATTGTTACTACAGTTTTCTGGATTTATGGACCTAACATAACCTATATGTTATGTACTATCTTCTTAACTTTACTGCTTACTTACAAGAAAATTACTTTAGAAGGAACTAAATGTCAGTCCAAACGAACATACAAGGAAGAGTAAATCAGCAATAGACCATCAAGGTATCCTTTCTCAAAAACTGCTGTACAGTTATTACTAAACAGCTTTCTTTGTTATTAATTGATTCAGAATGCCGTGTACCATAACGGACAATTCCCAAAAAAGTTTGATAAATGCCATTGCTGTGAGAATTAATCGAATTCTTTAAAAATTAAAGCAGTGATCTAAAACGAAGGTTGTTTTTGGTACATAATTTCAGTCCTTCCACCTATGCTTGCTACCTCTCATGGAGGAGCATAGGCCGCCCACCAGCATTCCCCATCCAACTCTGTCCTGGGCAGTCCTCTTCCATGGTCTTCCTATTTTCCGTTTCCCTTCAGGATTTCAAGTTAGCGCTCGCCTCGTGATGCAGTTTGATGATTTCCACAATGTATTGTCCTATCCACTTGAGGCGTTTTTTCTTAATTTCCTCTTCAGCTGGGAGCTGGTTTGTTCTCTCCCACAGTAGACTGTTGCTGATAGTATCCCGTCAACCGATCTGGAGTATCTTGCGTAGACAATCGTTTGCAAATACCTGTACTGTTTTGATGATGGTTATGGTAGTTCTCCGCGTTTCAGCTTCGTGCAGTAGGACCGTCTTCACATTCGAATTGAAGATTCTGGAATTTTGATGGATGCTGATTTTCCTAGTGATACATTATTCTCTAACGAGATTCTAAATAAATTTGAAGAGCATATTTCAGGAGAATCAATTCTTAACGATGTCATAGCAAATGTCGTTTTTTCTCATAATGTATTTGTTTCTGGTCGAAAACTTAGTCAGTGTGAAACAAGTTCGAAATGAACTTACACGTAATCACAGTTCGGATGATCTCATACCAAATGCTGTAGTTGCTTTTAGTGCAAATATGTGAAAAATATGCTTGAAATAAAGCCACATTATTTGTAACTTGGGAATATGAAGATCCAACTTTATTTCGTGGGGGAGAATGATGTTAGGATTCAAAGTTGTCTAGATTTTTTAAATCAGGATCGAAGCTCCAGATTTTAAAAAGGGTGTTATATGTTAACGAAAAATAAATGGATAGTAACTGCTTGGACTTATTTATGGACTATTACTACATATATTCTTATTGTGTAATCGTTAAGTAACTATATATATATATATATATATATATATATATATATATATATATATATATATATATGCTTTCATTTGACCTATTGACCATTATCACACGATTTACTATTCTTAAGTTATTCTCAATTTATTAGTTACAGTCTCACACACTCAACCACTTTTGGTTTGACCTTATATAATTGTTACTTTCTATTGTATGGCGTGATGCGGCCTGATTTGCTTGCATATAAAGTGAGAATGTCTTAAATAAATGAATCAGACAGTGTAAGCTGGAATCGTTTTCTGCACTGAAACGGAGAAGGCTAGATGAGAACTGCCTTGACGTTCGTGTTGAAGGTTCTGGCTTTGATTTTGGCTGACAGTTGTTTTGAGTCCCATATTTTCTTCAGTTGTGGGAATGTTGCCCTTGCTTTGACAATTCTCGCCTTTACATCTGCATCAGATCCTCCATGTCCGTTGAAGGAACTACCCATGATACGTAAAGGTCCCTACCTCTTCCAGGGCTTCTCCATCAAGTGTGATTGAGTTGGTGTGCTCCGTGTTGTATTTCAGGATCTTGCTTCTCCCTTTGTGTATGTTGAGGCCTAATGCTGAAGATGCAGCTGCTACAGTAGTTGTCTTCATCTTCATCCGCTCGTGTGTATGGGATAGAAGAGCCAGGCCATCTGAGAAGTTTGAGTCGTCTAGTTGCATGCGAGCTGTCCATTGTATTCCGTGCTTCCACTGAGATATGGAGGTCTTCATAACCCTGTCAACCACCAGAAGAAAGAGCAATGGAGGGAGTACACAGCCTTGTTTCACTCCGGTCCTCACTTGTAATCCGTCTGTTATCTGTCCTCCATGCACTGCTTTATGCTAGAAGGTGCATCGGCCTCGTGACTTCCGAAGAATCTGGGCTCTCATCATGAGGCGTCATAATTCTTCTGCATGACGATTCTTCAACCTGGAGGGCACACTTTAAATGGTTTGATTAGTTCAACCTAGTTAGCGTTTTTATATCAATGTTGTTATCTACGGGATGGGGTTGCCTTCCTCATGCCCAACCCTCCTCTTTTGTGTGTGCATGGGACTGACGGTAATTCCAGAAGAGCTATTTAACTAAGTTATGTCCCTACGTTTGTATTGAGACTGATTTTACGGAAATAAATGTGGGATTGTCAATGGTTGCTTATTATGTTATTAATAATTAAGAGGTCACATCTAAGTCGCTTATACTCTAATGGCCAAAGATCTTCCGAATTGAGGCGCCGCTAATTCGGTTTGAATTTTGTCCTGAAACTATTTATTCTGCTCACCTTTAGATAAGTTCAACTTTACTCTCATCCTCTCCCAAATTGTGGAGAAAAAGTACACTCCTATACTCTAATTGAGGCTGTTTCCAACTGTTAGGAATTCAGTAGATCGTTCAATCTCCAAACTTACCCGAAGTGTTCTCCAACGTTATTACTGGACGTTCTTCTCGCAAGAAATTTTTTTCACAGCTAGAGTAGAATCTTAGAATATAGGATATCAATACTCTATTTCGAAATAAAATACATCCAGACGGGATCCACACAGTTTGTATGCGTATTTTCCGATACATCTCAGATGAATTATTTAGCACTTTGTAGTAATGAGTTTAAGTCCGCTGTTATTTGCTCAACTTATTCTGCGAGTCAGATCTAAAACAGTCGGCTCATCGTTTCAGTTGCAAAGTTCTCTCTAAAGTTTAAAATTGCTAACAAAACGTAATAAACTAGACGACACTTACTGAGGAGGGGCACATATATAAACAGAAAGAAGTTTCGGTACCAAATATGGGACGACGCGCGTAAGAGGAATGGTTCCAACCAAAAGAATTGAAGTCATTTCGCCTAAGAAAAAGACGAACGCCGCTAGCATTCAAGCAACATTTTCTTAATTTTTTTGGAAATAAGCAAGAAATCAAAGCCCGCATAGGTGTCGTTGGCAGTCACATATGATGAAATAGATATTATTTAATCCTACCTATGTAACTCTCATGACACTAGGTTCATGGAATATAAGTTCTTATATTTTTGTTCACTCAGACTCGAGTCCCGTATTCTTACACCATACCAAATTTCTCAATTGACCATAAACAGGTTATCTTTCACCACAGTAAATTATATTATCATAGCATCCGAACGTGACTGAAAACATTAAACAGTAGTCAATAATGAAATTGGCTGTAAAGCCTCATTTTGTCCCAAGGCGTGATCTGACACCGTAAAGCACATCAGAGGCGAATGACTACCAAACACACCGATTGATCACCGACGTAATTGCAAAGTTATAGAATAAAAACTAAATGTCAACACATCAGCTTCTAGGCCCCCAAGTTCCCTGCTACGGTCGAGGGTGGGAAGACAACTTGTGGTGGCATTGGTGTTAGGGTTGAATCTTAACGAGTTCACTTAAAATGCGAACGAGAACGAGGTTCGATGACCAACGACCAGTGAGCTAGCTAATGACGCGTCACAGCCCCACTATCTAGGGAGAGAAGACCAGGCTTGAAATGACAGTACATTCTGCAACAACCAAAAAACCAGCAAACCTTTTCTTACAAGACTATTTTAATAACGTATATATACAAATATATATATATATATATATATCGATATTGCCATGGAACTTTTAAACATTTAATCGACATTTCTTCAATTGACTGCCATTGAAATATTTAAACATTTAATTGATAAATTCGTCAATCAACTATGCGCGTGGGTGGTAAGAAATGCTCACGTATACATCTGCATACGAGCTTCACAAGATGAAATTACAAACTATGAGTTTTTGGGGATCTATCGTCTCCAACAATTAGGTCCTAACACAAGACAATATGGGAAATAAATATTCAAAATTAACACGGAGAAGAGCCCAACGATGGATAAGGCGAGAACAAGGAATTGAATTAATCGGAGTTGATCGGATGACATGGCTCGACCATGCAGGCGTGACCCCTACTGAATGTTACCTTAAATCTTTTATTCATAATAAATGTATCCCAAAGTGCGGTACGTTTGAAGTTTTCGTTACGATAACACTATTTAATATATATTGATTGTATATCGTTGAGTCCTAGTTTATAACTCATACATAGCTTTAGAATTCATATTATAAACAATTTGGGTCGACTGCCAAAAAAACGAGCACGGAAAAGCCCTAACTCTTCAGATATTAACAATTCTGTTATTACCTATTCTTCTTGCTCCGCTACTCCTTTTGTATCTGATAATGTTGGGACTCGTCTTTCACCACACGTGCTGCTGGACGACTCTGTTTCTAATTTAGTAATGGGTTCCACCTCAAGATCAAAAAGGATCGATGATATGAAGAGTGAATTAGACACTCTGTTTAAGCAACTAAGCGACATGCGTTCTAAAGTCGAGTCACTTTCTAGCTCTTTATCAAAGCATGATGATCTTAAGCAAGAACTAAAGACACTATCACCTTTAAAACTGCTTTTGTCAAAAGACATCGTTCCTGCGGAACTTGATGACATTATAAAAGCAGAATCTGTTATCGATTTTATCGCTAGTGAAGTTACCAAGCGAATAGTCTCTCGTAATAACGTGATTGTCTATAATATATCTGACAAAGTCTCCATTAAAACTGTAAGGAATTCGATATAAAGCATCTAACCTTCAAGACAGTCCATGCCAATGCATCCGACTTACTAAGAAGCACCAGAAATACTCGTGCCCGGTTTTGTTCAGGTTTGATTCTCATATATTAGCTGAACAGTTAAAAGAATCTGAGCGGCTGATATGCGCGCTTACGAAGTTTAGAAACGCTCGCATATTCTCAGATAAGACCACCAATCAAAGACTTGCGCAAAAACGTGCCGTGAACGAAAATAAAGATGTTGAGATCATAAAAAATCACGATGCATCAGCTGCTGGATCCACTGAGACTGATACCCTATCTCATGTTCTCCAGTACTCTGATCTGCCAACGAAGAGTGCTAACCTACCTATTATGCCTGTAGTGACATCTGATAACCAATGTACATCTACTGATTACACTAATCCGATAGTATCCAATTTACCATTAGAAGCCCATAAGCAAATACATAGTCCTAATGCGACAGCTCTTAAAAACACTGTCAAGATTAAAAAGTCTATGCCACGTAAGAAGAATGTTCGTACAGAACCTTTTGGTTTTAGACCCAATAATAAAAGTATTACGATGGCCCTACTAAATACAAATAAGTCTATACTTCCCGACACCATGCTTTACCCAACGCATCGTAGGGGAGGATACAAGGGTAGACCTGGTTCAAATGTCTCACAAGACGGCTACTTCAATCATTACGTAAGTAGGCCTAAAACTGGACAGACCACAGTAAACCAACGAGCCTCACGAGTACCCTCAAACGTTTTAAATAATAAACCTGTAAGACGTAACCTCTCTCAACACTTTCCCATTAGGCAAGATGGATTACTAGGTTACCCAACATCAAACGTTTTAAATAATATACCAGTAACACGTAACTTTTCTCAACACTTTCCCATTGGGCAAGATGGATTACTGGGTTACTCACCATCAACCCAACCTTGTCTTAACTGTCCGCCTAGTCAAGTTCAACAAATTAATCCGCTTTATCAAAATAATGATTTTTTTGGCCTTCAGAAATCCCTGGTACCACTAGCATTACAATTTGCTCAAGCGATCGCCCATGTGATCAGTCAAACATAATAAACCACAGTCTATCCAAATCCAAAATACACGACATCAATAGGGAATCTCTCGGTTTTTTTACACTACATACGCCCTTTCTAAATCTATTACTTATCAATGCACGTTCACTTCTGAACAAAATTTCAGCCTTGAGAACATTAGCCTTTCTATCCAAGCCTTCTTTCATACTTATCACTGAAACATGGTGCTCTCATGCAGTATCTGATTCAGAATTAAATATCCAAAACTATAGACTCTATCGCTGTGACAGAGAAACTAAGCGAGGAGGTGGTTGTATTATATATGCTTTGGATACCCTAACAACTAATAGAGTTGAAGATAGTGTCCTGAATAGTTTACCAGAATCAGTCTGGATATCTTTCAACACCCTGAATCATAGTCTACTCCTTGGATGTATATACAGAGCTCCTGAGAGCTCGAATAATGGGAATAATCTTATTATCAATGAATTCATACATGCATCTGCTGTAAACTTTAATGCTAAGGTTATCACTGAGGATTTCAATTATCCTGGGATTAACTGGAGTACCGGTAGCTGTCAGTCATGTAATGAGGAGTTCTCGGCAACCATTAACATGCACTGTTTGTCACAGTGGGTTCGTACCCCAACTAGAGGTGATAGTATACTCGATCTAATATTTAGTAGAGATATTATCCCACTGTCTGAAAAAGTATACGATGAATTTGAGAGCAGTGACTATAAGACAGTAGTATGCGCTCTCCCTATATATCCCTCTTCTAACCGACCCATTCAAAAAACCTGTCAATATAGAGACTTTAAGCATACCGACTGGGACCTCCTGCATTCACTGATTAAACTTTCAGACTGGGATAACTTTTTTTCATGTACTAATCTCATAGATGCTATCGACGAATTCTATTTGATCGTTAACTCTTGTTTAGATTCTTGTGTACCTCTTAAAACGTACAGGTTTATTAAACCTTACGAATTATATATACCAGCTAAATATCGTAATAAACTAAGACGCCTACAGAATCGTTATTTCAAGTCAAACGACTTCACGGCAGACGCGCAAATAACAATAATTTTTAATCAAATTAAAGAGACACTAAGGTTAAAAGCCATTAATGAGGAGTTACTAGCACTTAATAGTAACTCAAAAATACAAAACTTAACTTTAGTTCTCAATAAACGCGCTAAAGTAACTCAAAATGTTGATATACCATGCATCCAGCATAGTAACACTTTTATATACGACTCTAAAATTATGGCAGACCTTTTCAGTGGTACTTTTGAGAATGATGTAGGAACCACAAGTGGCTCTGCTTCAAAAGTTACGTGCGTGACCAGCAACTCCATAAAATCTATCTCCTTCACATGTAAGAAAATTAATATGGCTATAAATGCCCTTAAGCTTTCGCGCGGTCATGGAGCAGACGGGATTCCATCCTTTCTCTACAAATACGGTGGTCCAGATATTCCACTTCTTCTTCTAAAGCTGTTTACTCTCTCTATGGAAACTGGTTCTTCCCTTACTGTTGGAAAACCGCGTACATCATACCACGTTATAAATCTGGAGATAAGACTGACATGAACAATTTTCGGCCAATAAATATTACTCCAGTGATCTCTAGGATTATGGAGAAAATTGTAAGTGATGAACTTTCCAACTATTTACTCGCTGGAAACTTTATCAATGATACTCAACATGGATTTCTTAAAAATCTATCTTGCATGGCATTTTGACTTCTTTAATTTAGTCTACTCTCTACGTAGCCAAGGATATCTAGTCTTAGTGCTATATCTGGACATTTCTAAGGCCTTTGACATGGTTTACCACCAACTTCTTATAGGCAAACTTGCATCTTATGAGGTTCAAAATCCTTTGCTAGATTGGATTGATTCATTTCTCAGCAATGGACATCAAATAGTTAAAATTAACTCTTCATTGTCTAACGCTGTCCCCGTTAGAAGTGGTGTAATACAAGGTAGTGTCTTAGGCCCTTTGCTCTTTTTAGTGTTTATCAATGACATTTGTGAAAATTTTTGTGTAGGTAAGCCCCTTCTATATGCAGATGATCTTAAACTAGTATATTCATTTTCTCCACATGAGCTGGAAAATATGCAAACTTGCATTAACTTGGAGCTTAACGAGGTAGCACAGTGGTGCTTAAAATGGCAACTGGAACTTAATACGGCTAAATGTGGATGGATATGCTTCGGCGATACATCACTTAACCTAGACCTTACCATAAATGGAGAAATGTTATCTAGGTTACGTACAGTAGTAGACTTAGGACTTAGATACTCCCAAGACTTATCGCTTACAGAACAGATATCGAAACAGACCTCCAAGTCACAACGACTAGTAGGTTACATAATTCGAAACCTTCATAACAGTGAATCACGAATTTTAATGTACAAAGTTTGTGTTCGACCTCTTCTAGAATATTGCACGTTTATTCTTAGCAGTGCGCGCATAAAGGATAAATTAAGGCTGGAATCAGTACAGAGACGATTTACACTTCGTATTCTTGGAGCTGATTGTACCTTGACTTATAATTCTAGATGTAAAAAACTAGAGCTAGACTCTTTATGGAAGAGGAGACTCAAACTAAATCTTATTTTTTTCTTCAAACTGCTTAATGAACTATCCTTTACATCCAATCATGTAATTCAATACTCAGAAACTCCTCATTATGAAACCCGTTATTCCTTGGCACTTGTGAAACAAACGGCGAGACTCTAATTTAGGGACGACCTTTGAACGAATTTTGAGTGACCTTGAAAATATTAGCCAATCAGAAGTCAGCCAGTATAACGTAGAAATATATTAGAAGAAACTAATGGATTACAGTGAATATACTTATTTCACGTGATTTAAAAACTTATCAAGGTTTGCTAAAGTTTCAGATGTTTTGAAATCATATTGCATACGGTATAAAAAGTCATAAATTCCAAGTACCTGTCGAGTATATTCACGGAAATGCTACTTACACAATCCTACTTTATACTACGTCCCCTGTTGTATTTTCGCTTTCTCACTGCCGTTTCATCTGTCTGCACGATACATCCTACTCCTCCGAATGATTGGTGTACAAGTGTTATTTTAGTTGCACATATGTCACGGCAGTACTTATACCACTGGACTGCTGAAGTTTCATAAACAACTGCAAACGCCGCATCCAGTGTTACTGGTGTATTTATTACCCAATTTGCAACTATTATCATAATGTGATTCATTTTCAGTAGCAATCGAGCAAAGAAAGTCCTTGTTTTAGCAGACTTTCTCCTTCAACATGAAGGACAACGAAATATAATCTCACCATGGTGGTTTGCACACTTTACTGCGGTCATATGATAACCGCAGTCTCACGTACAAGAGTTTTATAGTAATCCCATCCCTTGTAGCCTCTCAATAATAACCTCTTCTCTAAAATCCGCTGTAAACCGATCATATGTGAGCATCAGGTGTTAAACTTGGCTCCGTGACCTTGAAACGGCTCACACGCTTCTGATTGGCTCGTCCCTAAATTAGAGTCTCGCCAAACAAACTTATTCTAAATCATCTCTTTATATGAATTACTTTGCCTGTAAATTTTCTAGACTCTGGAATAACCTACCACAACATATCCGTACGATAAAATCACTCCCATTATTTGTACGTAGCATCGATGCATACTGCTCCTCTGAAAATGCATTGAATGCTCTAGCACCTGCAAGTGTATCTCACTCCACAAGTGTTATTATAGGAAGTTTAAATGTTTAGGCATTTTTATTAGTGCATTATCTGGATAAAACCACCAACTTGCTGTCACTTTATGTTAATACCGTCCCCAGCTAGTTCAACTAATTTAACTAATTTGAATATCATCACTGTGTCACATGACATACTCATTTTGATAGATCTGATTGACATATTTCGGTAATTACTGCTTTCTTGTTTCGTGCTCTCTGTTTTCGTTTTAATTTCTCTAGTTGTAGATATTTATCATTAAATCGATCTGGCACACGAAATGACCTTAATTACACCGTTCATAAATCAACAGACTGTCCAGTTAAGAAGTATTACATGTTCCTGGCTGATGCATTGGATCGCTGTAATACCTAAACAATTACTGAACTAGTAAACTTAAAACTCCTATCACATGTTTGTTCTGTACATATTATGATATTATTTATATCAAATTGATCATGCCTGTAAACTGGCGTGAATTCTGTAATTATCATTTTTTCAGAATATAAATTATTATTATTATTATTGTTCTATCTCTAGCCTAAGCTTGTTCTCCATCATCTTGGTAATTGTTACGATGCAGTGAGTTGGTGTAGACGATGATGTGACTTCCACTTAAGATCTTATAGATTAGCCAGTTATATCATGACAAATCTATAATTTTAGGATTAGTTCTATTATTAGAGCAGTGCTAATACCATAGTAGATCAAAAATTCACATTGGTGAACCCGACTAAAGAAACGCAACCTCTTATTCTTAATCCGTATTTTCACTAACTTTCTCGATCGATTTTTACTTATGTAAACCCAATATTCTAATTGTCCTCTGATTAATGCTCATATGTATTATCGCAACGTTATATTGATTAGTACTCTTAGCTTACTAGCTCAATCGATAATAAAAACTGATCATCTATAATATTTATTAGCTTCGATAGTTCATTAGCAAGCTTTAATAGTATTTACGTGCTGCAGCGAAATAGGCTTGTTCAAACATCAAGCTCTAGCAAACATGACCGGTAAATAACGAAATATACAATGACTAGTAACCTGCATGTTAACCTGGCCAGTACATACGTTGCACTATATCTCAATGTCTTTTAAATCTTAAAATCATCTGCGGTACGTTTGAAGTTTGCGTTACGATAACACTATCTAATATATATTGATTGTATATCGTTGAGTCCTAGTTTATAACTCATACATAGCTTTAGAATTCATACTTTAAGCAATATGGGTCGACTGTCAAAAAAACGAGCACGGAAAAGTCCTAACTCTTCAGATATTAACAATTCTGTTATTACCTATTCTTCTTGCTCCGCTACTCCTTTTGTATCTGATAATGTTGGGACTCGTCTTTCACCACACGTGCTGCTGGACGACTCTGTTTCTAATTTAGTAATGGGTTCCACCTCAAGATCAAAAAGGATCGATGATATGAAGAGTGAATTAGACACTCTGTTTAAGCAACTAAGCGACATGCGTTCTAAAGTCGAGTCACTTTCTAGCTCTTTATCAAAGCATGATGATCTTAAGCAAGAACTAAAGACACTATCACCTTTAAAACTGCTTTTGTCAAAAGACATCGTTCCTGCGGAACTTGATGACATTATAAAAGCAGAATCTGTTATCGATTTTATCGCTAGTGAAGTTACCAAGCGAATAGTCTCTCGTAATAACGTGATTGTCTATAATATACCTGACAAAGTCTCCATTAAAACTGTAAGGAATTCGATATTAAAAGCATCTAACCTTCAAGACAGTCCATGCCAATGCATCCGACTTACTAAGAAGCACCAGAAATACTCGTGCCCGGTTTTGTTCAGGTTTGATTCTCATATATTAGCTGAACAGTTAAAAGAATCTGAGCGGCTGATATGCGCGCTTACGAAGTTTAGAAACGCTCGCATAGTCTCAGATAAGACCACCAATCAAAGACTTGCGCAAAAACGTGCCGTGAACGAAAATAAAGATGTTGAGATCATAAAAAATCACGATGCATCAGCTGCTGGATCCACTGAGACTGATACCCTATCTCATGTTCTCCAGTACTCTGATCTGCCAACGAAGAGTGCTAACCTACCTATTATGCCTGTAGTGACATCTGATAACCAATGTACATCTACTGATTACACTAATCCGATAGTATCCAATTTACCATTAGAAGCCCATAAGCAAATACATAGTCCTAATGCGACAGCTCTTAAAAACACTGTCAAGATTAAAAAGTCTATGCCACGTAAGAAGAATGTTCGTACAGAACCTTTTGGTTTTAGACCCAATAATAAAAGTATTACGATGGCCCTACTCAATACAAATAAGACTAAACTACCCGACACCATGCTTTACCCAACGCATCGTAGGGGAGGATATAAGGGCAGACCTGGTTCAAATGTCTCACAAGATGGCCACTTCAATCGTTATGTAAGTAGGCCTAATACTGGACAGACCACAGTAAACCAACGAGCCTCACGAGTACCCTCAAACGCTTTAAATAATAAACCTGTAAGACGTAACCTCTCTCAACACTTTCCCATTAGGCAAGATGGATTACTAGGTTACCCAACATCAAACTTTTCAAATAATATACCAGTAACACATAACTTTTCTCAACACTTTCCCATTGGGCAAGATGGATTACTGGGTTACTCACCATCAACCCAACCTTGTCTTAACTGTCCGCCTAGTCAAGTTCAACAAATTAATCCGCTTTATCAAAATAATGATTTTTTTGGCCTTCAGAAATCCCTGGTCCCACTAGCACTACAGTTTGCTCAAGCGATCGCCCATGTGATCAGTCAAACATAATAAACCACAGTCTATGCAAATCCAAAATACACGACATCAATAGGGAAGCTCTCGGTTTTTTTACACTACATACGCCCTTTCTAAATCTATTACTTATCAATGCACGTTCACTTCTGAACAAAATTTCAGCCTTGAGAACATTAGCCTTTCTATCCAAGCCTTCTTTCATACTTATCACTGAAACATGGTGCTCTCATGCAGTATCTGACTCAGAATTAAATATCCAAAACTATAGACTCTATCGCTGTGACAGAGAAACTAAGCGAGGAGGTGGTTGTATTATATATGCTTTGGATACCCTAACAACTAATAGAGTTGAAGATAGTGTCCTGAATAGTTTACCAGAATCAGTCTGGATATCTTTCAACACCCTGAATCATAGTCTACTCCTTGGATGTATATACAGAGCTCCTGAGAGCTCAAATAATGGGAATAATCTTATTATCAATGCATTCATACATGCATCTGCTCTAAACTTCAATGCTAAGATTATCACTGGTGATTTCAATTATCCTGGGATTAACTGGAGTACCGGTAGCTGTCAGTCATGTAATGAGGAGTTCTCGGCAACCATTAACATGCACTGTTGGTCACAGTGGGTTCGTACCCCAACTAGAGGTGATAGTATACTCGATCTAATATTTAGTAGAGATATTATCCCACTGTCTGTAAAGGTATACGATGAATTTGAAAGCAGTGACCATAAGACAGTAGTATGCTCTCTCCCTATATATCCCTCTTCTAACCGACCCATTCAAAAAACCTGTCAATATAGAGACTTTAAGCATGCCGACTGGGACCTCCTGCATTCACTGATTAAACTTTCAGACTGGGATAACTTTTTTTCATGTACTAATCTCATAGATACTATCGACGAGTTCTATTTGATCGTTAACTCTTGTTTAGATTCTTGTGTACCTCTTAAAACGTACAGGTTTATTAAACCTTACGAATTATATATACCAGCTAAATATCGTAATAAACTAAGACGCCTACAGAATCGTTATTTCAAGTCAAACGACTTCACGGCAGCTGCGCAAACAACAATAATTTTTAATCAAATTAAAGAGACACTAAGGTTAAAAGCCATTAATGAGGAGATACTAGCACTTAATAGTAACTCAAAAATACAAAACTTAACTCTACTTCTCAATAAACGCGCTAAAGTAACTCAAAATGTTGATATACCATGCATCCAGCATAATAACACTTTTATATACGACTCTAAAACTATGGCAGACCTTTTCAGTGCTACTTTTGCGAATGATGTAGGAACCACAAGTGGCTCTGCTTCAAGAGATACGTGCGTGACCAGCAACTACATAAAATCTATCTCCTTCACATGTAAGAAAATTAATATGGCTATAAATGCCCTTAAGCTTTCGCGCGGTCATGGAGCAGACGGGATTCCATCCTTTCTCTACAAATACGGTGGTCCAGATATTCCACTTCTTCTTCTAAAGCTGTTTACTCTCTCTATGGAAACTGGTTCTTACCCTTACTGTTGGAAAACCGCGTACATCATACCACGTTATAAATCTGGAGATAAGACTGACATGAACAATTATCGGCCAATAAATATTACTCCAGTGATCTCTAGGATTATGGAGAAAATTGTAAGTGATGAACTTTCCAACTATTTACTCGCTGGAAACTTTATCAATGATACTCAACATGGATTTCTCAAAAATCGATCTTGCATGACATGTCATTTCGACTTCTTTAATTTAGTCTACTCTCTACGTAGCCAAGGATATCTAGTCTTAGTGCTATATCTGGACATTTCTAAGGCCTTTGACATGGTTAACCACCAACTTCTTATAGGCAAACTTGCATCTTATGGGGTTCAAAATCCTTTGCTAGATTGGATTGAATCATTTCTCAGCAATCGACATCAAATAGTTAAAATTAACTCTTCATTGTCTAACGCTGTCCCCGTTAGAAGTGGTGTAATACAAGGTAGTGTCTTAGGCCCTTTGCTCTTTTCAGTGTTTATCAATGACATTTGTGAAAATTTTTGTGTAGGTAAGCCCCTTCTATATGCAGATGATCTTAAACTAGTATATTCATTTTCTCCACATGAGCTGGAAAATATGCAAACTTGCATTAACTTGGAGCTTAACGAGGTAGCACAGTGGTGCTTAAAATGGCAACTGGAACTTAATACGGCTAAATGTGGATGGATATGCTTCGGCGATACATCACTTAACCTAGACCTTACCATAAATGGAGAAATGTTATCTAGGTTACGTACGGTAGTAGACTTGGGACTTAGATACTCCCAAGACTTATCGCTTACAGAACAGATATCGAAACAGACCTCCAAGTCACAACGACTAGTAGGTTACATAATTCGAAACCTTCATAACAACGAATCACGAATTTTAATGTACAAAGTTTGTGTTCGACCTCTTCTAGAATATTGCACGTTTATTCTTAGCAGTGCGCGCATAAAGGATAAATTAAGGCTGGAATCAGTACAGAGACGATTTACACTTCGTATTCTTGGAGCTGATTGTTCCTTAACTTATAATTCTAGATGTAAAAAACTAGAGCTAGACCCTTTATGGAAGAGGAGACTCAAACTAAATCTTATTTTTTTCTTCAAACTACTTAATAAATTATCCTTTACATCCAATCATGTAATTCAATATGCAGAGACTCCTCATTATGAAACCCGTAATTCCTTGGCACTTGTGAAACTAACTTATTCTAAATCATCTCTTTATATGAATTACTTTGCCTGTAAATTTTCTAGACTCTGGAATAACCTACCAGAACATATCCGTACGATTAAATCACTCCCATTATTTGTACGTAGCATCGATGCATACTGCTCCTCCGAAAATGCATTGAATGCTCTAGCACCTGCAAGTGTATCTCACTCCACAAGTGTTATTATAGGAACTTTAAATGTTTAGGCATTTTTATTAGTGCATTCTCCGGATAAAACCACCTACTCGCTGTCACTTTATGTTAATACCGTCCCCAGCTAGTTCAACTAATTTAACTAATTTGAAGTATATCACTGTGTCACATGACATACTCATTTTGATAGATCTGATTGACATATTTCGGTAATTACTGCTTTCTTGTTTCGTGCTCTCTGTTTTCGTTTTAATTTCTCTAGTTGTAGATATTTATCATTAAATCGATCTGGCACACGAAATGACCTTAATTACACCGTTCATAAATCAACAGACAGTCCAGTTAAGAAATATTACATGTTCCCGGCTGATGCATTGGATCGCTGTAATACCTAAACAATTACTGAACTAGTAAACTTAAAACTCCTATCACATGTTTGTTCTGTACATATTATGATATTATTTATATCAAATTGATCATGCCTGTAAACTGGCGTGAATTCTGTAATTATCATTTTTTCAGAATATAAATTATTATTATTATTATTATTATTGTTCTATCTCTAGCCTAAGCTTGTTCTCCATCATCTTGGTAATTGTTACGATGCAGTGAGTTGGTGTAGACGATGATGTGACTTCCACTTAAGATCTTATAGATTAGCCAGTTATATCATGACAAATCTATAATTTTAGGATTAGTTCTATTATTAGAGCAGTGCTAATACCATAGTAGATCAAAAATTCACATTGGTGAACCCGACTAAAGAAACGCAACCTCTTATTCTTAATCCGTATTTTCACTAACTTTCTCGATCGATTTTTACTTATGTAAACCCAATATTCTAATTGTCCTCTGATTAATGCTCATATGTATTATCGCAACGTTATATTGATTAGTACTCTTAGCTTACTAGCTCAATCGATAATAAAAACTGATCATCTATAATATTTATTAGCTTCGATAGTTCATTAGCAAGCTTTAATAGTATTTACGTGCTGCAGCGAAATAGGCTTGTTCAAACATCAAGCTCTAGCAAACATGACCGGTAAATAACGAAATGTACAATGACTAGTAACCTGCATGTTAACCTGGCCAGTACATACGTTGCACTATATCTCAATGTCTTTTAAATCTAAAAATCATCTCAATCGCCTTTATTGTGTATCAATAAACCTATCATTGTCGTATTTACTATACGTATATAGGTTTATGAATTGGTTTATCATATTAACAGCCTAAAATACGAACATAGTTTAGATAATAAGTTTACAAAGTTAGGTACTATCAACTGCACTAGTATGATAACTAAGCTCTCAGATAGTTGTTCGACAAACAAAAATTTAAAATTAAATCTTCAGAGCCTATTATTAAAATTAACATTATTTACACGAATATTTTTAGATTGCCATTGGTAATATAAACAGGTTGCTCGGATTCGTTAACCCCACGAATTTCTGATAATTTTGAATCACCCAAAGCAATGGTACTTATTTTTCACTTGCCAATCATCAATCATCACTATAACTGGTTAAGCATAATGGTTTCAGGTTATCGTCATAAAGCATTGTCGTGACTTGGCAATCATGCAGTATGACTCATAAAATTAATGGAAATATTAACAACATTGGTCAACAAATTGACTTATGATTATCATTAAATAGTGCTGCCTTCCTTTTGTCTTCATTCACTATGGGTGATTACAGTATGTTTCTCTATCAGTTGCTCATTCAGTAAATATCTCAAAACCTTGTCAGCTTAATTGGAGGTTCAGCGACAGATTCATGCATGCAAATAATCAGTATAAGCATTCGAGCAAATCTCCTGCAAACTGAAAACATCAACGTCGAATTTACCCCAACACTGACTAAGGTTCAAGCCATTATCATAGACATGAGTTGGGAGTGTACTCCCCTTGGTTACAACTTATGTTCTTACTGATAATCACATGAGCATCATTCACTGTTAATTATCTTGCAAAATCTTATTTAGCCAAATACATCTTGCAGCACCACATCACCTAATATCATAGTAGACCATAATTCTACAACCTCTCTGTAATGGAAAGAGAACGAGGAAATTCCCTCCACAGTCTTTTTTGTTGGACAGTATTTTCATTTATTTGTTTCTCCTCCCTGTCATATATTTTAACCTTTGTTCAGATCTCGTTTGAGCTTTTATGATGTGAGTTTGATTAAAAACTAATCTTTTTGTTACCTAATTTTTTATTGCATCTTTCTGGACTATTGACAGTGAGATCGTGTTTACTAAGCTCAACGTCACGGCATGATTCCGTGTGACTGTTAACCTTTTGACTGTCTGCTTGAGAGGATTCCTGAAATCCCTGCAGATAGATTCTTGATCACCTTTGTTGGGAATATATTTGTTGATTCTCAGGTATCAAATCCTTTGGTATTGACTGTTTCTTTTATTGTTTAGCGCACCACATTGCGTTAGAGAAACTTCTGACTGTATAGCACAGGTTGTACCGTTTGAGACATTTTGTATTGCTGATATAATTTGTTCTATTTCTTAAATTAGAACCGTATAAATTGAGCACAGTGTTTGTGTTATGATATAATTTAAAACGAGTGTCTCAAAAACGCTTAGTGGTCTATACCGAAGAGCGTAGTCTGGCCTATTTGAGTACGTTTTAGTTCGTCAGTCCTGCGTTCATCCCGAATACTGGTAGTTCGGTCGTTCACGCTCTATCTCGAAATGTCATCAAATGGTCATGCGTACACAGCAAGGAAAGTCCAACATACTGCCCTCTAGCGGCATTACTGCTGTTTACGAAATTGAGAAGATGAAAACCGAATGTCCAGCGCTTTAATTTCGTCGGCGGACACGAAGGGTTAGTCTGCAGGAGTCAGGATCCTTGATTCCAAATTATTAGTGCTCAAGAGCTGAAAGGTTATCAATACATAGAGAAGTGACTGATCAACAAATAGATAGGAAATCTACGTTTCAAATTAGCATTCCAACCTTTCCGTATAGCATTAATTATACATCCAAAGTATTTACGAGTTTCTCTAATCAGATCTGGACGTTTCACTGGTAAAGGTTGCACTAACAAACAGTCTGAAGTATTTACAGGTTTATCTTGTAATGACTGTCGAGAAATGTAGTCAACATGTTGAATTTGTTTGGCACTCCTGTGTTGAACCGTATAGTCATAGGCACTCAAAGCAATACTCCATCGTTGAACCGTAGCAGCTGAGGAACGTGCTAAGGATTTTTCAGGATGATAAATAAACTTTAAAGCCTCATGATCAGTAACAATAGTGAATTTCTTTCCGAATAAATATTTATGGAGCCTTTTAACAGCCCAATACACAGCTAATGCTTCTCGCTGAGTCTGTGAATAACCTTGTTCAGTAACAGTAAGTTTGCGTGAAACACAAATAACTGGTCTACCCTCCTGTTCCAAAACTGCGCCAATACCCACAGGTGATGCATCAG
This sequence comes from Schistosoma spindalis, assembly GCA_946903255.1. Classification (NCBI taxonomy): domain Eukaryota; kingdom Metazoa; phylum Platyhelminthes; class Trematoda; order Strigeidida; family Schistosomatidae; genus Schistosoma; species Schistosoma spindalis. The sequence continues at coordinate 41,440,570 of OX336420.1, read as the reverse complement.
TGATAAGCACAGACTGTACACTAGGGGAGTAAGTTCGAAGAACAGCATCACTTTGAAGAAACTTTAGTAGACTACGTAAGCATGACTCTTGTTCCTCACCCCATTTAAATGTATTGGATGTCAAAATATTAAATAAACAATTTGCACGAAAAGAAAAATTAGGAATAAAACGGGAATAGTATTGAAGAGCACCCACTAGTGAACGTAGTTCCGTAAGGTTTTTTGGAGACGGTGCATTTGTCAGTGGAGCTAGTCGTTTCATATCTGGTCTAAAACCATTACCATCAACAAGGTATCCAAGACATTCGAAATTAGATACACAAAATGAACACTTATTTGGATTCACTGTAATATTCTTCTCAATTAAACGACGCAATAAAGCAATAAGTCTCTGGTTATGAACTACCTTATCAGAACCATGGACAATGAGATCATCTTGATAAACTTCAACGCCCTCAAGATCACTAACTACATTATTCATGACTTCCTGAAATATAGCTGGAGAACAGCTTAGACCAAATGGAAGGAAATTGTATTTGAACAGACCAAAAGGAGTATTAATTGTCGTCAAAAGAGATGAAGATTGATCTAAAGGGATTTGGAGATAAGCATCTTTTAGGTCAACTTTCGAGAACACTTTAGAACCATGAAGTCGATTTAGAATATCTTCAGCCTCGACCGTCGTGCACGTTTGCTTCAACAAACGGGAATTCAGTGTTAATCTATAATCACCACATATTCTAGGGGTTTTGCCATCCGACTTCAGTGGCGTAACAATAGGAGTACCCCATGCTGAGGACTGGATCGGTTCAATTATGCCTTTCGCACACAAATCGTTTAATGTTTTATGTACTGCCTCTCGAAGACCATAAGGAATTATTCGTCTTTTAAGAAATACTGGTTCACCCTGTACTTGAAGTTTTATAGGCTGAATCTTCATACCTCCACTGCACTTAGCACACGTGGCTATCAAATCTTTGAGTAAAGCATCATTGTTTTCTTTAGAAACTAGGAAAGACAGCTCCACTTTAAGCCTTTTCAAATTCCTTAAGCCCAATATTGACAGTCCTGTTTCGCTAACTAAAAATTCACAAGGTATGTACGAAGAATTATCATCTCTTATTAGCAACTCACAACATCCTCGTATAGGCAGTCTGTGTCCAGTAATCCCCAATATTGATACCTCAGTGGGTCGTACCACAACATTAGGATCTAAAGATTTCAAGTTCTTGAATGAAATAATGGACTCTGTAGTGCCTGTGTCAACAATAAAGTCATGACATGAACCAAGCGATGTATATAATCGCTTTTGAATATGAGCATTACCTTTCGAAACAGTAGACAAAGATAAGTGATCATTAGGAACAGGTGAATCACCGGGATCTAAATTACAAGATTTAGTACTACTTGAGGCAAAATGAATAGTAGCTTTGCATACTGATTGAATGTGTCCTATCTTACCACATCTAAAACATTTAGCATTACGAAATGCACATGAATTACGAGAATGAATTTTTCCACATGATAAACATTTGCCAAACTTGGTCTCACCTTTGTGATTTCCTTTGTAATTCCTTGTTGAGATATCTTTCATATTTACACGAGAATAGGAACCACTGTTAAACGAACGCAATTTAGATTGACCCTGAGATTGTATTTCATCATGACGACTAAGCAAAGTATTAGAAATATTCATCGACTGGATATCAAGTTCATTCACTGCCTCGTAGTTAATACACGCAGTTCTAGCATCTTGAAAGGAACAGTTCGGCATTCTTAACAGCTCTCTTTCCAAACCCGGCAAGTTAATTCCTGCAATTAATCGATCTCTCAGTTGCACATGAAGTTGATCACCAAAATTACATTTGGCAGCTTGTTTCTGCAATTCAAGAATGAATTCCTTAACCTTTTGGTCATTTCGACGAGTCATCTTATAAAATTTTGCCCTTTCACGGCATTCAAAACTAGTGCACTTTACATGATTTAATAATAACTCCTTAATAGTTGCATAAGGAAGTGAGATAAGTTTTTCTGGATATGCCAAGGTTTTCAATAAGCTGTATGCTTCTTTTCCGATGAATGTCAGGAAATAAGCCACAATTTTATCACCTTTAACATCCTTCTTGGTCATGCTCCAAATTTCAAACCTTTCGAAATAGTCCTCAAAAGCTTCAGAAGTTGAATGAATATCTAACTGTTCCATCGCAGGCTCCATCGCGACGCCAATATGATAATTAGAAGTAATTGAATTATAGTATGAACTAAGAATCCCAGGGATAACGCAATTGAATCAAGAAGTACTGCACAAGCACTAACGAATGTACTGTATTTAGAATTCGAAATCAAACATTCAACAAGTACAAAGGAGTCATTAGTTCATTCAAACACCACAGGTTAATGACATTGTAAAATGCTTGTAAAGCTTTTTATTTCGGAGAAACACTTAAATATGCAGCTTGTCGGAAAATCAGCCACTTTATTAACAATTAACAGAAAAGTACACTGTATAATATGTTTAAGTGATAACGAAGCGAAAAATATGATTTATGAATATTTAAGAAAGTGAAAAGGTATAAACAAACTATTAAATCAGGCGAAAACTAATAAAAATATTGGGAAGGTGAACATTATGGAAACTTGCGAAAGATATAATTTCTCAAAGTACAACGAGCTAGTTGATATTTGGAAAAAACTTATTATGAACTTTCTTAAAAGAATAACAAAGTTTTTTCTGAAAAAGAAATCATATTCATCTTATCGTCTCAAAATGTTGTTTTATTTCACCAGTTTTGTATCTAATGTAATTGAAAGGATTTGTACACTTTTTAAATTTTAAAGTTATGCACCATTGGCAACATAGTAGGGTAGGAACGACTTTGGATCTGCAATTATTAGTTGGTTTGCTTCATTAATACATTTGGTTGGTCAGTTACCGTTGGTTAGATGTTAATTGAGCTCAGAATATACGCACATCTCTTCAGCGGATTAACTCCAACGGAAATTCCAGTCAACGGATCGAGTTGCTCATTACAGTTGTGATACAGTTGAAATCATATCCCTTTTCCAGGTGTATACTAAGAGATCGTCTTACGTAAAAGCTTGTAAGTTGGCAACTGATTATTAATTAGTCGATTTTTATTATTGGTCTCATATCATTTAACAAGCTATAATTCAGCTCCTAAACTGAATTATTAATATTGTCTTGCAGAATTAACGGAAAACGTTTTTTCATGGAATTTAAGTTTAGTTAGTGTGAGGGAGCTGTAGTATACAAAGACCTAGGTCTTTGTGTATTAGATTTGTTGGTGACTAACACTTTTATCTTGTTATTTGCTTTTTAAATATGTCAGAGAATCTACAGGCCAAACAAAACGTTATCCCTGACTCAAAAACATAATACTTTATTATGGTAGATGTGAACCTACGAACCATGTAGTATGTGTTTTTAATGTCGCGAAAATTGTATCTGTGTAAGTTTGCCCCATTTCATTACGATAAAGTATGAATTTTCGTCATCATATAGTTAAGCTTTTAAATCAGAGCACAACCTACATGTATTTGTTGATCATAAGTAGTGGTTTGATCAGGGACGTGCCAATTAGTAAATGAAAGAGTAACATGAATATATATAACATAAGGATGCGCACATCTATAAAATTCTAATGTGTTCTCACTAAGATACTAGTACGCATTATAAACTAATAAAAATACCGTTTACTTACTCAGTCTGAGACGTTTGAAAAATCATTTCTCCTGTTAAATGATTACAGGTCTACATGGTTTTTTTTGCACTGTGATCAGAAATCACTATTCTTATGCCACCAAACGTTTCCAAATCACCAAAGCATTGTAGAACTTTGTTCTTTTACTTCCAAATATGGAATCTTTATTCACAGTATGGTTCCAGTGAAGCGGCTTGTATGATCTTCACGAAAAGTGTGTAGTTACTTTTCCGAAGTTACTCAGACTGTGTGTTTGATTCAGAATCAGACGGCATTTTCCTAGATTTTGATATTCAAAGCTATGTTTCCCAGAGTAGTATTAAATAAACTCATGTTTTCAACTTCTAAGTATAATTTTAAACAATTCACAAGGATATATAAAACCAGAACAACAACAGCCAATGCATACAAGGCGGGATCGTGTGACTGCAGTGACTAGTAATACAAGGAGCATTCTTACTTTCTGAAGTCCGTTACTCGTTTTTGGAACAGATCGCCGCCCAATAATCTACGACTATTTTTCCTGGGTTCTACTTCCCAGTTGTCTCGAAGGACGATTTATATTCGTGGTGTCTTCTAGCAACCTCCGTTGCCATTTGTTTTATGTTCTGCCTCTTTTCCTTTACCTTGAAAATTCCAAGTTAAGGTTTGCTTGGTGAAGCATTTTAATGACCTCCGCAAAGTCTTCTAGCAACTTTCAGCGTTTTTTAAACTTGTTTACTAACTGGCAAGTAATATGTTCTCTACCACATTTGATTATCTCTGATAACCTTTGAATGATGGATGTAAAAATTCTTGAGAATAAATTTTTTTGTAAATACCATTGCTTTTTTGGTAATGGTTGTCTTAGTTCCCCACATTTCAGCTGCGTGCAGTAGAACCGTTTCAACTTTTGTGTCGAAAATTCTAAGTTCGATGACAGTTCGTTTGAGTGTCAGATATTTTTTAATTGTGGCAATGTTGCCCTTGCTTTGTCAATTTGTGCTTTGACATTTGCATCAAGATCTTGTTTATCAATAATGCTATCCCAAGTACGTAAAGTGTTCCATCACTTCTAAAGCTTCTCTATGAAGTTTGTGTGAAGTTTGTTGTGTTGTACTTCAGGATGTTGCTTTTTCCCGTCTGAATGTAGAGAACTACTTTCTCAAGAGCTGATGTTACGCTAGATATCTTCGTCTGCGTTTGTTGCCATGTCCGCTGTATTCCATGCTTCTCTCGAGGTATGCAGATCTTTGTAATTTAGTCAACAACCAGAAGCAAGAAAAGAGACTAGAGTGGGAAACCTTATCTAACATCATTCTTTACCTAAAATGGATTTGTGAGCTACTCTCAATGAGTGAATTTGCAATTCACGTCTTCGTAGAAGTTCTGTATGATGATTATGGGGATTTTTGCAGGTACTCTGTAGTGTCGAGGCAGACTCCACAAGATGTTTCTATCCACAATGTTGAGTGATTTTTCATAATCAAAGAAGTTGATAGAGTGTTGGGTTTCATTGAGTTGATTGTTCGGAGGTGATTCACATTGGATTGGTACGTGATCAGTCCTTACGTAAGGCAACTTATTGATCTTTATTCAAGCAAAGGGACTAACTTTTATCTCAAAACCGTGTACAGGTATGCTTGCTTGGTTCATTGATTTCTGACTTTGTGTAGATTATTTCATACCAATAGAGCAGTTAAACCATACACCTGAAAGCCATGATTAATAATACAAAAGCCAATAGCTTTAAGTCACGTCGTCACACATTTGCTTAGTATTGATTGTAGTGGTGTTTTTCCCAAAAAATAAAAAATCTTGATGTGCTTATAACATCCAGTCCATGTATTTAATATTTAAACATTGCATCATTATCAAACCGTTTAATTTGTGTATGTTAAAAATCAAACTTTAAATAGAATTTTGAGCAAGCGAGTAATGGCACAAACTATTGAATCAACTGTTCAAGCTAATACCTCGGAAATATTGAGAAAAAATAAAGGTAGAAAGAGTTCAAAAGTAAACAACAGCGATATAGGCCCTATCCTGGAGACCTTAGGAGACGATATAACAATAGCATCGGAAATAGAAAACGTGAATAAAAAAAGAAACGGCCTAGTGACTGGAGCAAAAAAGATACCATTTATGGATAACCGCGGTAAGTAAGCTTTACCATAAATTATGAATTAGATTATTACACACTATAAATGTGAGTATAAATGCAGTATTACAATATAATTCGAGGAAGAAATCACATTTGAATTATATCACTCCATGAAAATCTGTTTACCATATCTTAAAGACGTATAATGGTTAAGGAATCGTGAAGGACAAAGGTTGTTACAATTGAGACATTCTTCTGACTATTTGAATTGTATAGATTTTGTGATTTTGATCGTAACGATGGAGATCCCCATATTTAGATATGTCTTATAAGTGAATGTTTGAAGTGGTTTTATCACTCAGGTCGTATATCTCATATCAGTGAATTGAGAATTTCAGTCACACTAACGATTTATATCAATTTCCGATAATACTCAAGTAACTACCTAAAATAAGTGAGTAATGAGGTACCTGTTGTCTTACATTGTATGATCTCTTAAAAGTTTAAAACGGTAAGTATATCAGGGATATTGCTTGTTAAAAGGTTACGCTGAATACTAGTGCAGGATATTTACAGTTTATTTAAACTCATTATTTGATTCAATATATATCATGTAATCAATCTTACGACTCCCACAACAAAGATTTGGGCTGCTTGCAGTTTGCATAATTTATGATTAAAATTACTAACAGTTAAATTCCCTATATTAACTGTTGCTAGCTGACCCTAAAATTTAGCTGATTGTTTGTATACTCTATGGTTCTTACAAAAACCATCTTTGGCCGCTAATACAATTAGAATTTGAACTCGTTTATTTAAAGATAACTTAAGTAAAATACAGTGTGTTGTCTTCAGGAAAGTTAAAAGAATTAATTATACACTTGAGTACATGATCGATGGGTATAGTTCTGCATAACAGAAAACATAGAGTTTTAAAGTAAACAATACGTGGATTTAGCATTGCGAAGTATAGCCTATTACAGACGTTTAGAGCTCAAGATTCACTATTTTTGCTACACTGATGTTAACGAGGTTCATGTTGTTCAAACCAGCTAACTAATATACTAACCGTTATGTTAAGAATATCATTTTCGTCTTGTTTCTGTTAATTAATAATTGTGTCATGCATACCTAGCTGCGCGATTTAAACTTCAGTACAGTACATTGGAGCGAATATGTTGTGCTCTCCGTCTTCACTTCTGATTCAATCGTGATTATCAGGGGGCGTACCGGTTAGCTCTGCCAATAACTAATTCTGATATTACGTAACGTGCTATCGATACTCTGAAACATAATAACTTCTCAAGATATAATATGTAATACAACAAGTGAAAGTATTAGACTGCAAAATTAAAAGTTAAGGCTTGAATACTTGGAACCCACTTCATTTACAGGTATTTCGGTATAAACCTTTACTTTGTAAGATATGAGTTGTGCTATATCAGTTGATAGAATCATAAGAATGAATCAAATCATTGAATTGATAATCTGCTTACGGAAAAAAATACATATATCCAAACTGGAGTAAATATTAAAAAACCTCAATAAACTGATTTTATTTATTTTATTTGAACACAAAAATATTGGTACAAAAGGGCACCAAATATATATGCGCCACACAAAACAATGAGAATGGGAAAAGAAAAAGAAGGTAAGGTGCGTATAAGGAAAAAAGAAGAACAATAACGACCACAGATTAGTTTATGCCAGTGTAATAATAATAGTAATGTGGGAAAAGGAAAGGTACAACCAGAAGAAATCTTTCAGTTAAGGAAGATACAACCACATTTCATGAAGTAGGAGAAGGTTACAGCAGGATCGCAGCTGTCTTCTATTTTTAGCCATATCTGATAACGTCTCAAGCCACTGTGTCGCACCATCTCTCGGACCCTAGCCAGGGAGTCGTGAAGGACCAACATAAGCCAGCCCTTTGTAGCTTTATCTCATACCACGACACCATGTCATACACTGACCATCTCTCCGCTTTCTCCAACAAGTCCCAGGGTCGGCAAATAATGCACGATGTAGAATTCGCCAGGACGACATTCGTAGAACATATCCAAGCTACCGAAGTCTATGCTTCAAGATAGTGGCACGAATTGAATTACCATCGCTGTGCCTGAACACACGATGTCGAGCCTCTGCATTACTAACATGGTGTTGCCACTGGATGTCAGCAATCCTTCGGAGACAGCGATGATCGAACACAGAGAGTCGTCTAACATCGTCAACTCGGAGAGGCCATGTTTCACAAGCATAGAGCAGAACTGCTCTAACCGATGCGTTGTAGATCCGACCTTTTACAGCCAGACTGACATCACGAAGGCGTCAAAGATGGCCCAGATTGGCATAAGCCCCTCTGGCTTTCACTATAGGTGAATCGGTCTCATCACTCACGCCACCACCAGCACTTATGCAGCTACCTAGATACACGAACTTCTTGACCACGTCTATCCTCTCACTATCCAGTGTGAGTGTAGTGTCAGCGTCCTTCCAGTCTTGTAAAAGTGCTTTGCACTTTGAAGGTGCGTGGCTTGGGCATTATCGCACAGTAAGACAATGTCATCGCATACCCAGGGTCGAGAAGTCTTTCTCCAGGCAACAGATCTACACCGCCATTACTCACATCCATCAGAGCTGTTTCCAGAATGTCATCGACGGCAAAGTTGAAGAGGAATGGTGAGATTGGGCAACCGTGACTAACCCCACTGCTTGAATGGAACAATGGAGAGAGGTGGTTGTATGCCCCCACTCTGCCTGAGGTGTTAGTATATAGGGCTTTTAAGATGTTAATAAACTTCTCAGGCACACCCTTCTTCAATAGACAATCCCAGAGAACAGTCCTATTCAACGAATCGAAGGCAGCCCTGATGTCAAGAAACAGTACGATTGTTGGCCTTTGATAAGTATGACGGTGTTCTAACATTTGGTGGAGTGTGTAGATATGATCAATACATCCTCGACCAGAACGAAAACCAGCCTGCTCCTCACGAATCAATCTTTCTCGGTTTTTGAATAATCTACGAAGTATGATGGAAGCCAATAGATTGGACGCAATTGGAAGTAGATTTATCCCCTGATATTTGTTACAGGAACGACGTGAACCGTTTTTAAAGACAAGGACAACTATCGACTAATTCCATGACGTTGGTACACTCTCTAACTCCCAGACGTTTGTAAACGACACAGTTAGTTTCTTAGCCAGAAAGTCACCACCATCTTCAAAAAGGGCTGGAGATAAGTCATCTGCGTCTGGTGATTTGTAGCGCTTCAAGAGTTGGAGTTCCTTGTAGACTTTCGCCTCGTCAGATGGGTCGGTCGTCACCGGCCGTGGAGGGAAGGACAGTCTGACCGATGTTGCCGGGGCAGCAGGCCAGTTGAACTGCCCTTCAAAGAATTCTGCCCATCGTCCAAGACGTCGATGGATGTTAGTGATTGGCGTTCCGTCATCCTCGCAGATTGTTTCGCTCACACCAAACTTCTTGTTGCCAGTGACTCGGATGAGTTGGAAGAGCTTCCGGTAATTACCAGATGCATGCTGCGGCTTCCAGATCATTAGCACTCTTTGACCGCCAGGCTTCTCGTTCCTTACGCAAGCTTTGCCCGATTTCATTACGTAACAGTCGTCGTTTGTAATCAAACTCACGGTCACCCGGAGTAGACTGACGGGCTTCCATCAGTTGTAAGGAACCAGAAGTAACCCAGTGCTAATAAGCGGGACGTTTCGCGAACCCACAACAGACTGTACCCGCCATTTCCATGGCGTCATGCAATTGCAACCAATGCTCATCTATACTTTTCGGTGGAATGGTAGCTAGCCTAGAAGCTAGCTCAGTTCGGTACTTACTAGGAACAGAAGTTGCAACCAACTTGCTAACGTCAATCCTTTGATGGCGGTCACTTCTTTGTCCACTGAAAAGTAAGGTAAGATTGGCGCAGACCAGAGCATGATCAGATTCCAGATAAGTACTCGAAAAGGAGCGGCAGTCTTGTACACAACCACGCCAGCGGTAGCTGATCGCGATGTGATCAGCCTGAGTCCAGGCTTGAGATGCAGAAGGGAGACGCCAGGTGGCACATCGGCGATGACTGCCGAAAGTTAGTGCTAGCCAGAAACAGGTTGTGGTCTGTGCATAGTTGCAGTAGACGTTCCTCGTTATCTGTCCTGCGACCAACGAGTCCCCATCGGCCACCTAAACGACTCTCTTCTGTGCCTAGACGCCCGACCTGAGCATTCAAGTCTCCGGCTAGTATTACAATATCTGTCGAACGCACTTTCTGGAGAACAGTTAACTGGCGGTAGAACTCGTCCTTGATTGCATCTGGGCTGCAATCTGTCGCGGCATAGGCGGAGATGATGAAAAGACATCGTTTCTCACGCCGATTTCTTCTCACTTTGATGGAACTTTCTAATCTAACAGCACATAACCGACTGTTTATGGGGATCCAGTCGATTAGTGCTGCCTCAGCTCTAGCGCTTAGTGCGACACCGACGCCAGCAAGACCAGACGAAGATGCCTCAGGGCCCCCGGATAAACGCACATAAAACAAGCTTTTCGAAGTGACAGATGGAGAGCGAATTTGTAGTACTTCACCAGAGTCTTGAATACGGGTCTCGGATAGACAACACACATCAATATTAAGACTTTCCAAAGACATAGCCAGCCCTATCTGTTGTCCGACCTGCATAAGTGTGCGAACGTTGAAGGCAGCCAGTTTGAATGGTGCACGTGGTTTCAGAGAAACTGCTTTGGTACTCATATTCGATGGTAACATATAATTTTCAAACGGGCAATGACTCGAGAACTTTTAGATAGAGCCGAATTTCCACCATAGGCGAGCTGCTGTATAAGTCGAAAAATAAGGATAGACAGAGTGGGAATAAAAGAAAGTGAATAAATGACGTGGTAAATAATAATAATGTGAATTGTTTGTCTGTATATCGCAGCGTGAACAGAGTTTTCAGAGAAGATCATCATTTTCATTAAATTTGTGTGTAGGCTGAGATCATGCGGTTTATATGTGTTGACTAAATATAGTTAAGTGGATGGTCACACTTGGATCCTGCAGGATGTGTTTCAGAGACAACATACATCAATAATGACAGATCCTAGCTAAGAGAGCCTGTTGGGCTATATTATGAAAGGTTCGAACACTAAGACCCCTAACGTGTAGTTTACAGAGAGGTTTGAAGAGACCGGAAATCGCCTCGCAAACCTGAATAGTATCCATGATGATGGATAGAAATGAAGTAATAGGAGAGATGTTGGTGGTAGGGATAAAATGAATAGTGTGGAGTGAAGAGGGGATTTGACTGTGAAAAGATTTCTAGTGATATTAGAGGTATGAGGGCGGTTGTTACTTCCTGCTTGCCACAAAGTGCAAGTTAAGCTAGACAGAAAGGCAGCCGATATTGCAGTCTTTATCAATATAAACTCGGGAACCAAAGAAATAACTTTTAATTATATTCACTGAATGAGACCCATTCAGTTAGGTGGTTTAGTTTAAGCATGATAAAATTCGAGAGCTAAAAATTCTTAATAATAATCGCTCTATTTGATGGTGGGAAGCATACAGATGAAAAACAACGTAAAGATCAAAAAGATATTATTGACGGACAGCTTTCTTAATTGAAATGTCAGTGTGAAAGCTTTCAAACACATTAATCATTATATTGAAGCACACTGCATCGACACATGTTACATTACATTTACTTTTCCTCTAAGGTCAGCGCACATAAAAGTCTATAGTGTAGAGCCAAAAATAGCATTACAATGCAGTAAGTGAATTTTGGTTGTTGAGTTAAGCACTAGACTCTCTTTTTTATGTAGTCGAGGTTTGTGTTTTGTTGTATTCATGACAAAATTTATTTCAGTCAGTCAGCTACAACGTAGGACCAGCCACATATATGCATCGGTCCAACTTGCAACACCTCAGTAGCACAAGATGAACACCAAATTCATAGCAATTACTTCAATGATAGTAATATAGAGAAAGATTGTATATAAGGATATGAAACAGAGAAAGAACTAGTTCGTAGAAAGAAAGGTAAAAAGTAATTTTTATCTCAGGGTTTAAGAGAAGACAAAGAGTGTATACACCTACGGCATTGCGATCGATTCTGAGTCATGTCACCCAGTCTCCAACAAAATTTCCTTATGACAGAGGGTTCAAGAGTCGTTGAATACAATTAGAAATGAAAGCTTTATTAAAATCAGGTTTAATAATCACAGAGCAAGCAATCCTAGCACAAACAACTAGAAGTTCATTTGACTGTTTCAGTGTCGAATTTCTGCGAAATGTTTGATATACAGATCCAACTTGAGTACGTAGGAGTAACTGATTAACTAGAATAAATGGACTTGAGCTGATCCATGAACACTTTTGTATTAGAATAATAATAATAATTATTATTATCATTATTTTAACACAGATATTGGTACAGGGAGGCACCAAATACATATGCACCACACACATCTCATTTGATATGCGTGAGGTCTGTGATACTGCGCGGGTGCCCAAACCGAAGCAGGTGGTTTTTTTAGGGGTCCACACACCAAGCCTGCGACCTAAAGGTCTAACCAGCAAGCATCGTAAGGAGATGCAGTCCCATGGTAGCCGGTGACCAACAATTGGTTCATACGCCATTTGTTCCTTCAGGATATTGGAGCCCATGTGCACCATTGGTTTGGGATCCGGTTAAAGTGCAGGACATTCGCTTTTCGTCCTCTCATTTTTGTGAACAACACTGCCACGAGAAGGCAGTGAGTGGGACTTCCCTGGCAGAGACTGTATACGCGTGGCCGTGTGAGAGTATTTCGAGAGGGAGGGCGAACCCACCCTACTCTCGGCCATACTAGGGTATTTGGGGGCAGATAAACTGAGCGAATGACTAGGTATAAAGAGTGGAATTCAAAACAGTTATTTGCATACAAATGTCTGATCATAATAGTATAACCTATGAGAGAAAAAACGGTTAACCAATAAACGAAATCATATTTATGTAGAAAACAGTGAGTTGATAACATTTGTAGCTCAGGTGAATGTTTTTGGTGATTTTATTCACTGAGTTGGATTGTTTGATCGTGCTTCTGAACGCCATCATCAGCACAAACTTCAAGTAGAAGTGAAGCGTTCGAATTTCTCCACATATGACTCCCAGCTCGTCCCGTAGATCACGATCTTGATTGGCTATTGCTGAACTTTAACCTGTCATTGTTTACTTTTTTATTTTCACTGTATCTCCCATCGATTTGACTCTTGGTTCTATATCTGTCTATAATTTTTCTGATTGGTTGATAAATTGGGTCGATTACAATGTGTCTGTTGATCGCTTATTGACGTGAGTGCTAAGCTTCTAAAAATTCTCTGGAGTTTTTAGAATTCCTTCTATCTAGACCTCAACATTTTCCCAGTCGATTGTGTACCCACATGCATTGATATAAGCAGGGATATGCCGTGTTGTTTGACCGCTAATTGATTTTCGTGAACGCGAAGATAAAGGGGGCGTCCACTTTGTCTGATTTCGTGTTTTTCACAGTTGGAATAATTTATTTTGTAGATTATGTTTATTTTTTCTTCTTTTGTCATTCCCTTTATTGGTTTGCATAGGATTGATGGAAGTGATTTTGTTGGCTTGTGTGCTGCACCTATTTCAAAAGGCTTCCAAAAACTCATGATTTTTTATGTCTTATATATGGTGGGACAATCTGATGGTTGGTTCCTGTATCTGATTTTGTTTCTGCTGATGCGTTTGGTTGATTTTTTGGTGAGGTTGATTGGGTAGCAGCTCATTTGAAAGATAGTCTTGAGATATTTTTCCCAGCTGAAAGTGTGTTGAAATGTGTCCTTGCCCTCTTGAATAAAGTTTGTACGTAGTTGATTTTGTGAGTTCTTGGGTTGTTGTTACTGTAATTGAGAATTCGATTTATGTGGGTCGGCTCCTATATACTCGAGTCTCCAGTTTTCTTGTATCAGTCCTGGTGATTAATACATCCAAGAATGATAGTTTGTTGTCTGACTTCTTTTTCTTTGTGAACTTAGTGTCATCGAAGACGTTGTTGGACAGATTGTAGATGTTTTCTAGCTCGTCCTATTTGACAATGACGAATATGTCGTCCACATAGCGATCCAAATTTTTGGGCTGATCACAGGTAAGATCGAGGCTTCCAGTCTCTGATATTGGTGATCCCATCGGTATTCAATTCACTTGTTCGTAGATTTTGTTGTTAAATTGAAAGTACGTTATTAAGCATAAATCGATGAGTTCTAGTAACACATTGAAATCGATCCAATTTATCAACCAATCAGAAAAATTATAGACAGATATAGAACCAAGAGTCAAATCGATGGGAGATACAGTGAAAATAAAAAAGTAAACAATGACAGGTTAAAGTTCAGCAATAGCCAATCAAGATCATGATCTACGGGACGAGCTGGGAGTCATATGTGGAGAAATTCGAACGCTTCACTTCTACTTGAAGTTTGTGCTGATGATGGCGCTCAGAAGAACGATGAAGACTCGATGACCAAACAACTCAGTTCAGAGAACAAATCTATATCAACATACACTGACTTTTAATCTTTGCACAGATAAATAGTAGTAGTTGTAGTATTAACTGTTATATGAAGTATATGGCTTTATTCTGATTATGTGCATGTGATTATGCAACTTCTTCACATGAGAAAAATTATTCCAGAAGTGCATTGAATTGATTTATGGTCGGTTCAGAACACTACTTATAAAATTAAATGATCACATTATTCTTATCAGTGTAAAATTTGCACAATAAATGCATTTTATTTTTGTTGTCATTCATTTATAGGTGATATTTCGACCAATTTCCCTGACAGACAGTTTACTCCAAACGTATATGTTGAAAATCGAAGTGGCTTTCGATCTCATCCACTTAAGGATTATGAGAAAAATATGCCTATGAAACGAAATGAAGAATCTACAACCAAAAGAAGACTAAATGACAAACAAGAACTGATGTATACGCATAACAATCCAGGATTACACTTTGTTATCAGCATACACGAAACACTACAAATTTTGACATTTACGTTATTTGGCTTATTGGCTGGTGCAAGTTTAGTGCATACACTATTCGTACAATCATTAATCAACCCAAGACAGATTAAAAGCGATGGTTCTTGGAATTATAATTATGGAGATGGTTATTTACCATTATTGAAATATTATGGAGTTTATGCACGTCCAATCTCTATTACATTTTATACATCATTAGTTTTGATAGGTGTTTTTGTATTCGGAAAATTCGATTTAGGAAGACCAACAACGAATTGTATTCAGAAATGTGTTAAACTTCAGGTGGTTATTGATAAATTTTGATAGATTATGTAGTTACTTAACATATTTGTCTACAAAATATGGTTCTATTCGTACCAGTAGTCACTCAGTTACTAGTCCTTATATTAATCCGATTATAGGATTAGTGGTTTTATTTTGCTTACTATAGTCTTGTCTCAGGCAAAGCCTGAGAAAAATAGGGTTGACATTTTTTCAATGTACTGACTATACAATCCAAACAAATAATCCCATTAAACTAACAGTCATGAAAACTGCTGACCAGAAAAAAATCGTGATTTAAATTGATTAATCACCGTCCACCAAGTATCAATAATGCTTTATGTGAAACCTGTTTTAGACAACATTATAATTATCAGAAGGGGTTTTATGGAGATTTTAGAAATTTCATTAGTTGAAACCATGAGGCAGTGCGCATCCACTGTCCCGCAGCTCAGAGGTCTAAGCGTCTGCGCGCACGACCGAAGTCTCTGAATTAGAATCCCATGTGCGTGACCGTAAATGCGCACTGTTAAGTAGTCCCATTCTAAGACGAGACGGTTGTCCACTGGTTCCAGTTTTTCGATGGTGGTCTAACATTGATCAATGCATGACACAAGCCAAAAGATATAAGAGAACTAGTCCTAAAAACACTGGTAGTAAAATAATTAGATCATTATCTTTTGCAGTTTATAAAATAATAAATATTCCGTTTTAGTTAATGCTATAATCTATTTTGCAAGAACATATGGCGGGGTAATTTAGCGTTTTACAATCTCTTGGTCACCTAAATCGGTTTTTGTATTACTGTACTTTCTTCGGTGTTATCTTCGTCATGTTCAGCAAATATTACTGATGATATTTTTGAAAATCCTTCTGCTTAGGTAATAATTCTAGTTTGATGATCGCCTTTAGTTGTTAACTAATTCACTTACCGTTCCCCGAAACCTCTGTGGAATCTGTCATTGTATAACGTTAATCAATTAATTGTAAGACTAATTGCAGAAAACAGCACTGCATTTATCGATTAATGAGGATCTTTAAAAAACAGACTTCATATTCTCGTCACGTACATGAAATTCGGTAGTCACTGAGTAACAAAACATTTAAATTTTGAGTCATAAAATTTCGTGCACGAACTTCACCTCATTTACCTTGGTTTATGTAGTCAGATTATATCAATCTTACAAAAATGTGTGGTACCGATCTTGCACACAATTAAATTAAAAATTATTACGCAGTTGGGTCCATAATTTAGATTTGATTATTGATAACTAAACGAAGTTAATGATAAGGTGTTAACCAACTCAAATGAACAGTACCTTACGTGATATATGACAATTGTCATTATTTCATTGTATATTAGTCAAAATTTAATAATCATTATCCAATACGATGTGTAAGTATTGTATGATACTTGAATATTTTGTAGGTTGATACTAGATAATCACTTCAAAATGAGAAGCAGTAGACACTCATTTGTAAATCCAACCTTTCTCTCAAAATTTATCACGTT
This sequence comes from Schistosoma spindalis, assembly GCA_946903255.1. Taxonomy (NCBI): domain Eukaryota; kingdom Metazoa; phylum Platyhelminthes; class Trematoda; order Strigeidida; family Schistosomatidae; genus Schistosoma; species Schistosoma spindalis. Next base: position 41,423,939 of record OX336420.1, on the reverse strand, counting down.
TTTATCATTTTCTCTTCTTTTTTATTAGAATGGACTAATGGCTATCATATTTTATATGGTCGCTTTCGTAATACACAATTCGATGGGTTGGTTTGATTATATATTTCATGTGAATAGTTATAAATCTGAAGATGAAATAAGATACCTATTGAGTACACAAATTGATTTAAATAATTTACTTAAAATATGGCAAATACTTGATGCTTGTCGTACAGCATTCATATTAATAACATGGATATCAGTTGCATTAGGTGATTCGATTCATGACAGGTTAACTACAACGTTGAATATTAATCCTATGAAAATCGGAGATGGTATTGGAAACAATACCCGGCCGAATTAAACATTACTATACATATAAAAAATGATATTTGTAATCCCTCTTATTCATAGCTGCTAAAGGGAATTTGTAATTTGAGAAATATGCAATAATAATTGGATGTCTATTTTTAAAGCTTCAAGGTCCAACTGTTCTCCACATGACTCTTATTCTTCAAAAATAAATTAAATTATTAAACCCAGTCTATGATGCAGATAAATCGACTGATATATAATAAGTTGCGACATGTAGATTCATGTAATAACCGAACCTAATTAACCGCTATATATATAAGTTTTAGAAATGCTAGAAAAGTAGGAGTATTGAGTGTTTTTTACAGTCGGTATGCTAAATGTAATTTCAATTGCGAATTGATACTTTTTGGAAAGTCATTAAAAATCAGTACACACTGAACCATCACAACTGTTATAAACAATTTAGGACTCATCAGGAGTGAACAGTGGCAACCTCACCAAGGACATTCAGTATTCAGCTGGAATCCAACAGTTCACACTTCCCCATATGTTTTGTGGGATTTTCTTTGAGATGAATGATTATGAGGATAAAACATGTTCAGCAGTGCTATTGTTCGACACTGGACATAAAATAATGTTTTAGAAGTCCTGCAAGATAATCAGCATTTTCGAAAAATCATCTTTTCTTGCTCCTTCCAGTTTTCTCTCCTCTTAATCCATTATTTTACACTTCAATTTTGTTCGACTTTTCGGATAAAGTACAAATTACTTGTTTTGTCTTTTGACTTCCACCATTGGTTTTAGGTCGTAAGCAGTTGAGGACCCGCGAAATAAATGAATCCATATTGTTTTCCTAGGATCATTGTTCTTTATTTAAAATTAATACGTCCAAATTTTGAAGAAACATATTTGTAATTATAGGGTAGTCTACGAAGGAAGTCTTCACTAACCTGTGAAGTTGATGTAAGCTAATTCACTTTTCTGAGAAAAAACCAACCAACAAATATAGTCGTTAAGGACAAGTAAAGAAACTAGTAATAGTATTCCTGTATGAACTTAAGTCTGTAAATTCTGCAGGTCGACTACTGTTGTGTATGGCCAGGGAGAAACTAGTGCTTTGTATTTGTCATTAGTATTCACAAATTAAACTGTGTTGTCTCACAATGGATTGTCTTTGTCTAAGTACATGATTCTGATAGTCACGTTTTATTGCGAATCCAATGCTAGCCACGATCATACTTTTGATACATCAAAAAAAATTTATAATTCATTAAATAGGACTAAACAATATTTCCAACAACGCAAGGTTACTTTTTGAAATCAATACTCTTTAAAAGCGAGTTCAAATGTCACCATTCCACAAAACAGCTCCTGAAAATTCGATTTCTTAGTTTTCGGAATAGTTAAGAGTTTCGTATATTCAGAAACAATAACAAGAATTCAAATCATATGTTATTGGAGACGAGGTTTCATAATGGAAAAGTAGAGTGAAATAGCCAAAAGCTATAGAATGTGTCTGTAACACTTCTTGTAGTTTTCATTAATTGGTTTACTCTGATTGCTAAACCTAAGTAAATTCTGGGTACAGAAATTGAGGATCAGCTGATAGGAAAAGTGATAACGGTATTTCATTGTAGTTTATATGATACAAATTTAAGCGAAGTTAAGCATTACATTTTCTAGTAAAAAAACGTATACAAATACTTTACGAAAGGAAATAAATTTAGATTTTAAGATTACAAACTACACCTTTTAAAGGAGGAGATTGCTCTATAACAATTGATACAATACACTGGTCTAAACATAATATACAAATGTGACGCCACATAATTTAATTGAAACTAGATGTGTTATCGTTATAATTTTGAAGATTCCTGAGAGAATGTGAATGACGATATTCTCTTAGATACATTATTCTCAAATTCAGATAGTCTTCTCTTTGAAGCATTGGAGTTACACTGAATTAAATCATCATTTTCACTTAATGGACGTTTGGCATTACTTTGTAGTAGATTTTCCTTATCTTTTCCATCAAAAACACCGTCTTTTGAACTTTTTATAGAACGCTAATATGAAATGAATAAAAATAAACAAACTTTAGATATATCAATAGTAACCACAGCTATTTGTGTATCATGACATTAAAAAAATATAGCTCATTTACCATGTAAATACTCGTACAACAATGGAAATGTAAGGGTTTGTGACACTAACCAGTTTTTCGAGCCGACGTAGGTAGGGCCCCCAAATGCCCTGGTACGGCCGAGAGTGGGGAGAGTCCGCTCTCCCTCTCGAAATACTCTCACATGGCCACGCGTATATAGCCTCTGCCAGGGAAGTCCTACTCACTGCCTTCTCGTGGCGGGGGTGTTGTTTACGAAAATGAGAGGACGAAAAGCGAATGTCCGGCGCTATAACCGGATCCCAATTCTATGGTGCACATGGGCTCCAGTATCCTGAAGGAACAAATGGCGTATGAACCAATCGTTGGTCACCGGCTACCATGGGACTGCATCTCCTCACGATGCTCCACTGCCTTGTGGATCAGATCTTCAGGTCAAAGGCTCGAAGTGTGGTCCACTAAGAAAACCACCTGCTTCGGTTTGGGCACCCGGGCAGTATCACAGCCCTAACACAAATCAAATGAGATGTGTGTGGCGCATATGTATTTAGTGCTTCCTTGTACCAATACCTATGTGTTAAAATAATAAATAATAATATAGGTAGGGCGGGATTCAAACCCTCGAAATAGTGGTTGAAAGACTTAAACACTAAGCCACTGATCCATTTATGATATTAACACTTAGTTGAAATATTATAATCCAAGTTAAGTCGATGATGTGCACCATCAATATGTATGGCAACGCAATACTTTACAATGACTACTTTAGACAAGCCACCTTTACACCCATGTATTCGTGATATCGAATCGCCATGTCTTAGTAACTTTAAGGAATCCGATGATCATATTAACTTTCAATAATGATATCTGATAACAGCACTAGACTGATCCAACTACTAAGAAAGAATAGTAGGGTGATCTGATCAAACGTGTTAATTAGATCTTTCTGACTAGTTAGTTCAGTAAAATAATAGAAAACTAAGCGAACTATATCGCAAAATTATGAAGTTGAAATCAGAAGGTCGCAAGTTATGCATTGGAATTTCAGAAAACATTGTTTTCTTAGACGGCAGTCCATATATTTCTCTAAATGCTTCATTCATTTACATATCATTTCTTTACTCATGCTTCATCTTCATACAATTTCCTAATTCCATGTTTCTTCCTTACTTAAACAGTGTCACAACGAACAACAAAGTGACATTCTGTATTGTGCCTATCTACCGACAACTCGTATTGAACGAACAGCAATCCTACAATTGAGGTGATAAATAATAGTCATGTTAGGTAATTACTCTTCATATAGATGCAAACTTTATCGGTTGTCAATGAGCATGTCTTATTATAAGAAAATAAGTGATTGTATGAGTAGTGTACAAGGTTTTACACTGAATACCTCTAATCTTAACTGTGAGACTAGTAATAATGAAACTTCAGGTACAGTCGTGTAATACAACCACCTGTCTCTAATGCCTCCTCAGAGCAGCGTGGTTAAACAGATCTCCCCGTGCTCACCACTTCTCTTCGACTTCGCCATCGATGACATTCTGGAAACAGTTCTGGTGGAATTAGGTGGTGATGGTGTGGATCTACTACCTGGAAAAGACGTTTTTTTATCAAACTCAGCTTCATTTCCTTACCTCTTAACAATTTAATTTTCTTATTTATTTTGGCGCCCTCTGTATACGAGTATCACCTGATATTGGAAAATGAAAATCTGTGCGATATTATTATTATTCGTCCAGCCATCAGGTCCCCTGTATCTGTTTAGTTGCAAGGATACAGAATAGATTTCACTTTCTTAGCGTGGAAAAATTAGTGAGAACCAATGGTATCAGAAGCCTTAGATATCTGAATGTCATCAGTTTTGAAGTACATTTAAACAACAAAAAAGGTAAATGTTTATCTACAAATATTATCCAACATCTGAAAATTGAACTATAGTCAAAGATGCATTTTTATAAAATGACTGACTTGTGTCAGAGAATCGGAAGTTTATTTTGCAAGCAACTTTTAGAAAAAAGCACAATTAGGATGAATGGATAATGATAGCCCTTTGGTGCCTAGATCTCTGTCGTTTGGAAATTTCGTGAGTTACACGGACGATATTTTCAAAATGAATACTAAATAAAAGCATATTAAATTGAAAAATAGTGGTTAGTGTTTGTGTGAATACCTTTTATTTTTAATCGTAACGTTTATTATTCGTGACGTTCATAAATGCGAAATCGAAATAAAATAAGCATTTAATATATACGTAACATATTTTAAAAGCACATTGGCACACAGAAATAAAATCATGCTTTATGATAGTTATGGAAAACAAGTACAGTTAGTGAAGGTTAATTGTTCACTTACGTATTCAGACTGTCCTATGCGAACAAGTTCCTCAACTGACACTTCTGGATAACTTTCCTCCAAAGTATCTCGATTTTCTTCAAACCAATCAGTGAATTCTTGATCAACGCTACCAAAATATTTGAATTAAACAATGAGAAACGGTTTAAAATAAAAATCTAAAATAACCATAGGAAGTCATATGAATGTGAAAAAATACAAACTTACTCTGTTATAGCAACAGATTTCATTTTCGGCAATTTAGATCGTTGTGATGACTACAAACAATGAAAAAGATTATTCTACTACATTTTCAATCAAAAAACGATGCAATTAAGGATTCAAAGCGATGTAAGAAAATTCAGTGCGATTAATCTGCTAGAACGTTTTTAATGATATTCAGTTGATAATGATCAAGAGAATTACGATATATATGATCTTTAGGCATAAGGAATAGATAAACTACAATCATTCATCTAAATAACACGAGACAACCGATAGATAACACTTAATGTATCACTTTACGCTTCCAACAGGATCCTATCCTCCAACATATGGATTTGTAATCATTGATTTACAAATGAGAGGTAACATGTGACAGGTATTTATCTACATTTGTTTGTGTTGTTGTTGGAATCGATCTCGCAAAAGGGAATCTAATTTTTAAAGTTGCTTTTAATCTTTAATTAATTTCACGAAATATCTGAGCACTTTTGAGTGGCGATAGAATAAAAACATTCTTCTCTTTGGGCTTGCATTCTGCCATCGAACTTCGGTATTCAGTAATACATTTATTCATAACTGATTGAGGGTATCCATTCCTTCTCAGACAATCGTTTAGTGCAGTGTACTCCTCTTCGAGCCTTATTAGTGTATATTTTGATCTTGCTGTAGTACGTTTTCACAAACCTATGTATAGTTAATTAGTTGAGAACCGCACGGCTATCGTAACCAATGGTTGGAGACTCTGGGTGACATGGCTTAGAATCGACCACTATTGCGTCCGTGTATACACTCTTTGTCTACTATTATAACGTAAAATTAAAACTGTATTATGCATTTCAATGAAATAACTTTTTTCTTCCTGAACTATATCCTCATACACAATCTTTCATTATATATAACTACCCTTGAAATAACTATTTCTATGCATTTGGTGTTTATCTTTTTGTGCTAATGAAGTGTGGAGACTTGGATCGATGCATATATGTGCCTGGTCCTACGTTGTGACTGACTGACCTAAAGTAATTATAAAAATAATCCTGCTTTTTTGAAATTAATTTTTAAATTTATATTACACACAATTTATACCCTAATGCCAGAAATATAATTTCCAACAATATGTTATAGATTATCAATAACTAGTCACTTGGTCAGTCACTAACAACGTAGAACTTTGTATGTACGTACATCAGTTCGAGTTGCCATACCACATTAGCACAGAGATGCAGTTGTCGATTCAAATCCCGTAGTGGTAGATTTAGTAAGAGCATAAGCAGTAATCGGAAGCATTAGGGTTTGAAGATGTTATTCAAGGAGTATAATCCGGTGAAATAACTTTGAAAGCAGAAAAAAAGAAAAAGACGTGAAGAATTCAGAAGATTAGAATTTGGGAGAATACAAAGAGTGGATGCACCTGCGCCATGTCATTTAAGGTCTCTAACCATCGGTTGCTATCATCTCGCGGATCCCAACCAGATAGTCTACACCTCCCAACATGGCTCAGTCCACTTGTCAGTGACTTCATGGATTTATGCCATGTTTTGGTCTGGCCAACCCTAGCTTTCTTCCAACCTACTCCTACACCATAAAGCGTCGCACGTTGGGGTAGTCGCTGGTTGGGCATACGTAACATATTTCCCAGCCATCTCAACTGTTAAAGTTTCACTACTTCATCAATTGATTTGCCATACTTACCTAGTACTCGTTTCCTAACAACTGCGTTACTTATCCGGTGGTCCCAGGGTATTCGAACAATGCTTCGAAGACACCTATGGTCAAATACTAGTAACCTACAAATATCCTCTACTCTTACCGATCATGTTTCACTGCCATAAAGTAGGACGGAACGAACTGCTGCGCAGTAAACCCGTCCTTTGGTTGGTAGACGGACATCTCGCCTACGCCACAAATGACACAAGTTGGCAAAAGCTAGTCGAGCCTTCTGTATCCGTGTTGAGATTTCGTCACACACCAGACCACAATGCCTGATGAGACTCCCAAAATGAGTGAAACGATCGATACACTCAACTACTTCACTCCATAACATTAGTTCGGGTATCGATGCAACGCAATCCTGAAGTAACATTTTACATTCCGAGTGGGAGAATCGCATGCCGAACATGCTTGGATTATTGCTTAGAGTGGTCAGAGTCTTCACCAAATAGAACTACTTCATCAGCATATTATAAGCCAACAAGTGGATCTCCCAGTAAAACTTCAACTACTGGAAATTTAGATGAGGAAAGTGTTATCTCTGAAAGCACGTCAGCGACAAATTGAAAAAGAATGGAGAGATTGGACAGCTCTGATGAACACCACTTGAGGCAATCAGTTCTGATGACAGTTCACCATAAGCTCTCCCTCTGCCAGTTGTGTTCGAGTAGAGAGTCTTTATAGAGTTAATGTACCTCTTTGATACTGCTTCCAGTAATAAACACTGCCATAGAACCTCACGATCAACAGAGTCAAATGCTGTCTTAAGGTCGAGAAATACTACTATTGTGGGACGTCTGAATGTGTGTCTATGTTCTAGGACCTGATGTAGTGTGAATATCTGGTATATACAACCACGTGCAGGCCGAAAACCGGTCTGGTTTTCTCTAGTCTGCTCTTCACGAGCTTTAGTTAGGCGTCGACGTATTATTGAAGCTAATATTTTAGACACTATATTGGTCAAATTAATTTCTCTGTTATTGTCACAAGAAGACTTTTATCCTTTCTTATAGACTGGCACAATCAGTGATTGAGACCAGTCAGATGGGATTATATCCAGTTCCCGAATTTTACCCAAGTCCTCGCTGCTAATACTGGACCGCCAACCTTAAAAATCTCAGGAGTAAACCTGTCGTGGCCTTCTGCTTTCCCTCACTTCGGATATACTACAGCTTTTTCAACTACGCAAAGCGTCGGAGGATTTACATTAACTCACCATTCAGGTCGACTGGAGATCCTGGGAAAGCGAAGTGTGGCTGAAGGCCAGTTGAACTGATCACTAGTGTTCTGCTCGTCGATACAATCTCCTGGATTGAGAATGAATAATATGTCCATCTTCCTCTACGATTGTTTCGCTAACAGTTTGGTTCCTAATACCGGTTTCCTAAACAAGTCTGAACAGTTGCCTACTGTTACCTATTGCCGCTGCCTTTCCTATCTCGCTTGCTTTCGCTACTCACCACTGTTCGCGATCATTGCATAGGCTTCTTATCAGCCTGTGTTTAAGCTGACTCCGCTCTTCATCATGTTCAGAGCCAGATGCTGATAAGGTCTAGTATTTCTCCCTAACCGTATGGTTTATCTTACTAGCAGATATCACTGCTGTTTCTACAGCTTTCCGGATATCGTTGCGAGCTGCCTCGGATAAGGTCAGAAAGCTTTCTGTAAAACTGATCTTTTACATTAGTGGGAGAGTAGGCAGAGACAATGAGTGTCCCTATCTTTCCGAGTACTTACTGTTCCGTTTAATTCGACAGCGTACAAGTGACTGTCTACTGGGATCCAGTCTAAGAGAGCTAGTTTTGCCCTAGGACTCGATGCTATACCTACACCAGCAAGAAAACGGGAAGCAGCATCAGGGCTTCCATAGATGGTTCTTTATTTTGATATGGTGAGGTCAAGTGAATGACACTACTCGGATCCTGTATGTGCATTTCGGGGACGCAGCATACATCGATGATGCGAGATTCTAAGGTCCTAGCGAAGCAAGCCAGTTGTCCTATTTGGCACAGTGTTCGGACGTTAAAAGCTCCTACATGTAGTTTAGAGCGTGGTTTCAAGCGACCAGGAATAACGTTCCGCGTACTCGAATCGTTTGCACTAGCGGGGCGAGGTGATAAAGGGACGTGAGAAGGGTTAGTCATGGAGATAACAGAGGTATTAGATGTTGGAAGGATTTGCATGTGACCAACTTGGTCTCGTGTGCTGTTACGTGTATGAGGGCTGATTTCACTTTCCGGCTGCCCACACCGTGGAAGGGTATTTCTTGAGGAACCTGAAAAGGAAGTTGGATTGATGGTGACTTTAATGACCTGGGAGCGTAATTGCAGAGCTCAAGGGACAACTACTTGAGTCTGGTCACACACAGTCTTTCTGTGTCAAGTTGTTAACGTGTTAGCTCAGTTGTTTATAAGGCCTTACCGCCAGAGACGGAAATCCGAGAGGAGTGGCACTTTCATAATCGACCTTTTATAACCCCTTCCTTCCTTGTGAGAAGGCAGTATCGCCGTCAATGCTAGTTGTCTGAGGGAAACAACTTACTGCTGTCACACCCCTCTACATTCAGCAGTACGACTTCGCCCTCAGACCGTGAGTTACTGCTTTTAGTCTTACCGTTCTGCAATCGACCTGCCTGGCATGGTAGAACCTACAGGTATATATGTTCCAGTCAAAATAGCTCGGTTAGGTCATCGCGATAGGCAAGTCCGATTACCACCTCAAGGTAGCAACTGCAGTCAAGATGAAGAATTACACATATCAGTTTGTATGTATTCCTATATATATAAATTCCATCCACTAATTATTGACGTAAATTCATTTAAGAAAATAACAACGATGTATTAATCAGCGGCAAGATGTAGTCATCAGACAAAACAGATTTTAAATGTTTCAAGATCTTCCCATTGTAGGCTATCATCGAAATAAATAATCTGAAGGGTTTGGAAAATGAGCAGTTGTTTGAGGAAATTCAATAACAGAAAACTGCATTGTGATGTTAAGTTATTCAGATTATCATTAGCTCCAATATGAATCAATAAGTGATTACCAAAGATAGCTGGTCAAATTTATCGAAATAAAGTGGAACACAATAAACAATAACGTTACGTAACCATATGTACTTAACATGCAGTTCAACAGGCAACACAATGAACTATTACCATATCAACATTCATGAGCAAACACCAACTTAATACAATATTTGGTAAATCGATTAAGATAAATTATTTACTAACTCGTAGTATATGGTGAAATAAACTCACGGAGAGTGAACGCTTTTTGTCGTTCTGAGTTTTTTTGACATTAGGCTTCTGAGAAACTTTGGTGTTTGTAGCAGTCGTCTTAGGTGTCCAAGAATCTAAGAGTTCAGTTCCATGAGCGACCGAACGGGGTGCAAATTCTTTCGGTTCATGAGAAGACTATAACAATAATGATAATTTATAAGAAAAATTCATCTAAGAGATTAGAAATAAAGTAAATATGACTCGTACAACACACAAAATAAAATTGCTGTTTATAAATAATGAAAAGTTTTATGATTTTACTTGGAAATCTCAGTTACATAAGTTTGGAAGGTAGTTTACTATCATACATAGTTGGTAGATTTCGGTTCCAAAGTCTAATTTAATATATTTGGCAAAACAGATGTATCCAAAGACTCTCAGTTTTCATTCCAAATTGAAAGCAACATCAAATATATATTTGACTGCGAATCCCAGGAAATTAACTCGACTGATCAGTTTACAATATATCAGCATACCGGAAACTCAATTTATGTAATGATGGTGTTTTATTCCCAATTCCTTATTCATTCGAACAGGTATTACGGCTGATTATTACATACCATGATAGTTTTGTAACCAGAGACTTAGTCTTTACTAATCAAGAAACTTGAGTTTTGTAAATAGTGAGAAACTACAGACACTATGTTCATCAAGCATTAAGCTATTTGCACACATTATAACATCTTTAAAATAATTCAATCAATTAAAATGGTAACGTTACTTTGTGTTATCTACGCGAACACATAGTAACGGTTTTATTAACTCACTTTGAATGGATTTCGTGAAGAGGGAGTTAACACAGAATGAGACAGAGACTCGGCATCTGCTAGAGGTAGATTATTAATGGAACCATCAATATGGCCATCATCAGTTCCAGAACTAACAAGTGAAGTATCCGTCGCATCATGATAATCTGAATCATTTGTAGGTCTTGAAGTCTTTGAATGAGAATGAATATGGTTTTTCGACGGAGAACCGGAGGACGTAGTAGGATCTCTAGAAAACATTAAGAAATAAGATTAAATTCCGTAGTGTATGTATGCACTAAGCAAAAGTGAATTCATAATCACGTATCGGGAAATTAATTAAATTTAGCACAATTAAAAATGCCGCTGACGAATTTCTAATAAAAAAGGTCGAATCTAACCTAGGATCACATAAGCAACAGATGATTACCAAGGTTGGGATATTACAACTCTAGACAAACCAAACCATCCAGAATACATGTTGGCACTATAATTTATGAACCTGTGAGCAACGCCGAAGTAACCTTGAGACAACTCACCTACTTACCAAAGTCAAAAGAGGATTATAAATTAATATGGGTAATTAGGATCAAGATAACGAGTTAGGATTTAAAATTAGAAACAAAAGTAAGAGTTTTCATTAAGAGCTGGCATCAGCTATAATGCCAAAAATGCTGTTTAATTATAAAACGCATGAATTTCGTGACAAAATCCAAGATTTGATACCCTTAATTTCATCGGTTTATCCATAAATTATAGTCTCACCGCATATTAATATTTTTAGTCCGAAGTATCATCTTCACGAAATAGAACGAACACAGCTAAGTATTCTACGCCTATCTAAAAACTTGTGCAACGGATTTAAGCATTGTTACAAATAGGCCAAACGAATAATACATGGAGAGTAATGAATGAATATGGACGTTTCAACGGTGAATAATCTTATGAACACCGAAGACAAACGTATGTGATTTTTGCTTTACAATATTTTTAGAATAAGCGATGAGGAATATATATCCTCTTGTCAGTGTTGTAATTGTTAGGAGTCTCAACAATTCAGTTAGTAAGATTCATAAATCCTTAAACAACTAAAACTGTCAGTCAGTAACAACGTGGAACTTCGTACGTACGTACATCAGTTCGAGTTGCCATACCACATTAGCACAGAGATTCAGTTATCGATTCAAATCCCATAGTGGTAGAGGTACTGAAAGTATAAGTAGAGATAGGGGACATTAAGGTTTGATGATGTTATTAAAGGAGTATAGTCCAGTGGAATAAATTGGGAAAGAAAATAAAGGACATGAAGAATTCAGAAGATTAGAGTTTGAGAGAACACAAAGAGTGGATGCACCTGCGCCATTGCAAACGATTTTGAGCCATGTCATTCAAGGTCTCTAACCATCGGTTGCTATCGTCTCGCGGTCCCCAACCAGGTAGTCTACACCTACCAACATGGCTCAGTCCACTTGTCAGTGACTTCATGGATTTGTGCCATGTTTTTGTCTGGCCGCCCCTACCTTTCTTCCAACCTACTCCTACACCATAAAATATAGCACGTCGGGGCAGTCGGTGGTTGGGCATGCGCAACACATGTCCCAGCCATCTCAAATGATTGAGTTTCACTACTTCATCAATTGATTTGCCATACTTACCTAGTACTCGTTTCCTAACAACTGAGTTACTTACTCGGTGGTCCCAGGATATACGAGCAATGTTTCGAAGACACCTATGGTCAAATACTAGTAACCTACAAATATCCTCTACTCTTACCGATCATGTTTCACTGCCATAAAGTAGGACGGAACGAACTGCTGCGCAGTAAACCCGTCCTTTGGTTGGTAGACGGACATCTCGCCTACGCCACAAATGACACAAGTTGGCAAAAGCTAGTCGAGCCTTCTGTATCCGTGTTGAGATTTCGTCACACACCAGACCACAATGCCTGATGAGACTCCCAAAATGAGTGAAACGATCGATACACTCAACTACTTCACTCCATAACATTAGTTCGGGTATCGATGCAACGCAATCCTGAAGTAACATTTTACATTCCGAGTGGGAGAATCGCATGCCGAACAGGCTTGCATTGTTGCTTAGAGTGGTCAGCAGACTCTGCATTCTGTCAGCGTCTTCACTAAATAGAACTATGTCATCGGCATATTCTAAGTCAACAAGTGGATCTCCCGGTAGAAGTTCAACTCCTGGAAATTTAGATGAAGAAAGTGTCATCTCTAAAAGGACGTCAACGACAAAGTTAAACAAGAATGGATAGAGTGGACAGCCCTGACGAACACCACTTGAGGTAATCAATTCTGATGACAGTTCACCATAAGCTCTCACTCGACCAGTTGTGTTCGAGTAGAGAGCCTTTATAAGGTTGACGTACTTCTTTGGTACTCCCTTCAGTGACAAACATTGCCATAGAACCTTACGATCAACAGAGTCATATGCCGCCTTAAGGTCGAGAAATACTACCATTGTGGGACGTCTGAATGTGTGTCTATGTTCTAGGACCTGACAACTAAAACTGGGGACACCTTTAGTCATTATGTGAAATATAGGTGTTAGAAATACAAAAGTGAACTAATCTTATTACTAAGCGCCTATCACTTAGACACATGGTAATCACAAAAACTGAAAAATGGAATACAATCTGAGACTGAGTTACGGAAGAAAAGAAGATAATAATAAAAACAAACTGTATAAATTGATGCAGTTTGTTCATGAGAAGTAGGGCTAATTGAAGCCTGATCCTCGAAACTCGCCAAAATAGATTCACAGATTACGATGTGGCGTGTGCTACTTATGCGAACAGACATAAGTGGTATGTAGCAGCAATTAGAAGTGGAGTGCTTACCAGCTGAAAATTGAAATAAAGATAAAGGAAACAAAGAGCATTCGGAATAACAACGTGGTTGGAAGAATGATGGAGTATGTACACGACAATGCAAGGAAGATATGCAAATGATGTATTTAATGTATGATTTTCGTATTTTACAAATGCAGTGTGACTTAGCATAAAATAATAAATTGGTTTGCCCTACGTGAGTTTTCATTTACTACAACGACATCAACATTAACCAAATCTGAATTTACGTAGTTTGACTAATTTAAGATGATAGTTCAATTTATCAATCGGTTTCAAAAGCGTATTCTGTGGTTAAATAAATTGAAATTTCTCACTAAAATATTAACCAAAAATAATAGCATATCGATGAATATATGTACCTATTACACTTTCCCTTAAATGTTGAACTCCGTAGTATATCATCCCAATCATTAACTTCAACAGCTTCTGATACACGGCGTTCTTTTTCTAAAGCGACTCCTGCTAAACGATGTGCGAGGTTTTGACGCCTCAGCCGACCAGCGTATCTAATAGCAAGCTGAACAGTCGCTGCATCTGGCATCATATTAGCGATTGCAAGGCTAGCCCAGTCAGATTCGAGTTTCGCTGCCAGCTGTATGGAGTAAAACAAAAAAGGAGTTGATCTAGAACAATAATTATGGAAAGGGAAGATTGACATTCCCATTTTACAGAGATAAGTGGTGACATGGAAACTCTTATAGTGATTAGTTTCCCAGTCTAAGTAATTGGTGTATTTAACGTTTCCCTACGGCACTCTTAAATTCACTTTTAACCATTATGTTCTCTGAATTTTTATATTTCTATACTCTTGCACCATATGCTGACGATCAATAAACAATAAATAATTCTTTTCGCATCGTTACTGCCTTATTTTCGAAAGATTATACTTTCAGTAGATTACAAGATTTCGGTTGCCCAAGACGTTTTGCCATATATTTACACAATATTATCTTCAAATTCTTTATCTCTTTTTTAAGACATTGTGATATCCTGCGAACATAAATCTTTTTAATATCTCATAATTACACTATCTGAGGTTAGTCGGAAAATCGACGTACATTCGACGTTTTGTTCGGTTATTGCGAATGGTATCATACCATTTTATAATTGTAACTATGTTCATAAGTGCTAATTCACTCATTTCCGTTATAGCCACAAAATAAACTTTATGATTTGTAATAGCAACTGTCTTGGTAGAACCATTTTCTCACCAAATAGTTAAGAAGACATCCGAGAAATGTGTTCTACATATTAAACGCAAAACATAAGACACTATCTGCGATGAAAATCTATATTTACGTACAAGACTAAAATTGGTACAAACAGATGAATATAAATAAACAAAACTCACCGCAAAAAGACGTAACAGAACTGCCTTGCGCTTGGTCAGCGACTTTGTATTTAATGATAATAAATGTGACAATATATCCTCATTTGCATCAGTGATATTCGGACCCCAGATAGGCCAGTCTTCACTGATTACACACTGAAGATAATTTTCCTATTTAAAAAGGATATTAACAGTAAACTTCTTTAATTATATGAGGCAAAAAACGTATATCAAAAATGTATTGCTTACTAACATATTTTTGGTTATAATCCCTTCTGAAGCTGTAATCTCGTTACTGATTATTCTGAAGAATGAAGTCCATGGTGATAAGAAAAGGTGGACTATAGTCAGGCTCATATTTCCAAGGAAAATGGACAATGACATCGTATTTACTCAACAGTACCACATAATCCCAAATCAAAGTAGGTGGGACAAGGATTGCTCGACCGTTGTTGCTACCTTGACGTGGTGGTCGGTCTTGCCTATCGTGATGAATCAATCGAGCTATACTGGCTGGGACAGTCGTACCTCAAGGTCCTACCATGCCGAACAGGTCGGTTGAAGAACAGTAAGGGCAAAAAGCAGCAAACCCAAGGACTTAGGGCGAAGTCGTACTGCTGACTGTACAGAGGTGTGACGGCAGTAAGGTGTTTCCATCAGACAACCAGTATAACAGCGATGCTACCTTCCCGCAAGCAGGGGTGAGGTTAGAAAAGGTTGAAACTAAAAATGCACACCTAACAAACACTAATCCGACTTACTGTGCAGGTTCCTCAATAAATACCCTTCCACAGGGTGTGCAGCCGGAAAGTGATATCAGCCCTCATACCCGTAACAGCACACCAGACCAAGTTGGTCACATTCAAATCCTTCTTATACATTTATGTCTATCTTTTTATGAGATAGTTCTGCTAACAGTTGGGTTCCTAATACCGGTCTCCTTAACAAGTCTGAACAGTTGTCTGCAGTTCATTCCATCCTACTTTATGGCAGTGAAACATGATCGGTAAGAGTAGAGGATATTTGTAGGTTACTAGTATTTGACCATAGGTGTCTTCGAAGCATTGTTCGAATACCCTGGGACCACCGGATAAGTAACGCAGTTGTTAGGAAACGAGTACTAGGTAAGTATGGCAAATCAATTGATGAAGTAGTGAAACTTTAACAGTTGAGATGGCTGGGAAATATGTTACGTATGCCCAACCACCGACTGCCCCGACGTGCTATATTTTATGGTGTAGGAGTAGGTTGGAAGAAAGGTAGGGGCGGCCAGACAAAAACATGGCACAAATCCATGAAGTCACTGACAAGTGGACTGAGCCATGTTGGTAGGTGTAGACTATCTGGTTGGGATCCGCGAGATGATAGCAACCGATGGTTAGAGACCTTAAATGACATGGCGCAGGTGCATCCACTCTTTGTATTCTCCCAAATTCTAATCTTCTGAATTCTTCACGTCTTTTTCTTTTTTTCTGCTTTCAAAGTTATTTCACCGGATTATACTCCTTCAATAACATCTTCAAACCCTAACGCTTCCGATTACTGCTTATACTCTTACTACATCTACCACTACGGGATTTGAATCGACAACTGCATCTCTGTGCTAATGTGGTATGGCAACTCGAACCGATGTACGTACATACGAAGTTCTACGTTGTTACTGACTGACCGACTGACTGGTGTAATAAATATTTATTTCTCGTTGATGAGAAAGTGGTTTTAAAGGAAGATATCATTTATCAATAATTATTAAAGAACCTTATCAAAGTCAATGGTATACTAGAAACTTATACCAATGTAATACCAAATGAATACGTCAGTCCAAAAAAATGCTTTGACTTGCGAATTTCTGGCAAAAATCTTCAGAAATCTGATAATTTCAGGCATATGAAGCTTCGGTGAGAGTAGTCAGATTTGTGGTTGCTAATCCTAGCCATTTCCCAGTTAAGTATATCTGAATACTTTGAGTCAGGCCTTTTTTACCAAAAAACTAGTTGCGTTCGCTAGAAAAACCGTGAAAGTAAAGCTGAGGTCCAATAATGTCTGTTTGGCATGGTGAATAATTGGAATGTTGGCTTTTGAAGCTCGAACACATCCTACGCATATTGTTTCAGTGAGAATAGCAAAATGAGTGTTAATTTTATAACATCTAGTCGTGGAACGTTGGACGGTTGTGTTGGATTAGTGTTTGTCGAAACACAACCCCTCAGATAGGGTACTAGAGGCCATATAACCTAATAGCTTGGAATGTTGTCAGATATGCAATTTTACATTGCGCCTTTTTAAAAACATTAAGATACTTGAGATGAATGAAATATATTTTGGCCATGATGTCTGAATTGCTTCTTTAGATGATTTTCACTTCTTTTAAATGTTTTTCCATTTGACTTTTAAAAATTTCTAAGCTTTGTATTTTTGATGGAGTTTTGTTCTCTGAGCTGGATGGTTTGGTCGTGGAGCTTTCATCGTTCTTCTGAACGACATCATCAGCACAAACTTCAGATAGAAGTGAAGTGTTCGAATTTCTCCATATGCGTTTCACAGCTTGTTCTGTGCACCTCGATGTTGATTGGTTCTTATTGACCTTAAATTTGCCATTGTTTACCTTTTTGTCTCCTATTGGTTTGATTCTTGTTCCTATATTTGTGCATAAGTTTCCTGATTGGTTGATAAATCGGATCGATTTCAATATGTTTGTTGATTGCTGATTGACCTGAGTGCCAGGCTTCTAAAAATTCTCTTGTGTTTTTAGAATTTCCTCTGTCCACGATTTCCACATTTTTCCAATCGAATGTGTGTCCGCAGTTGTCCACGTGTATTGATATAAGTGAGGAGATATCATGCCGTTTGACTGCTAATTGATGTTCATGTAAGCGCATGTGAAGGGGGCGTCCGCTTTGTCCGATGTAGTGTTTGTCGCAGTTGACACAATTTATTTTGTAGATGATGTTCGATTTATCTTCTTTTGTTATTTCATCCTTTGGTTTGCATAGGATTGATTGTATTGATTTTGTCGGTTTGTGTGCCACACCTATCCCGAAGGTTTTTAGCAGTCTTGTTGCGGTTTCTGATATGCCATGTATGTATGGTAGGGTGATCCGTTTGTTGATTTTTGTGCTTGATTTGTGCTCTGATGCTGCATGTAGTTGGTATTTTTTGATGAAGTTGACTGGGTAACCATTCTTTTGAAATACTTCCTTTAGGTATTTCTCTTCTTTTCTTCGTGCTGCCAGAGTGGTGCAGTGTGACCTCGCCCTCTTGAACAAAGTTTGCACGCAGTTGATTTTATGTGCTCTTGGGTTGTTGCTATTGTAGTTTAGAATTTGATCTGTGTGGGTCGGTTTCCTATGTACTTGAGTTTCTAGTTTTCCTGTGTCAGTTCTAGTGATTAATATATCCAAGAATGGTAGTTTGTTGTTTGCCTCCTGTTCCATTGTGAACTTGATGTCATCGAAGACGTTGTTGATCAGTTTGTATGTGTTTTCTAGCTCATTCTTTTTGATGATAACGAATGTGTCGTCTACATAGCGAATCCAAATTTTTGGTTTGATCACTGGTAATATCGCGGCTTCCAGTCTTTGCATCACTGCTTCTGCGATCAGTCCTGATATTGGTGACCCCATTGGTGTCCCTTTCGTTTGTTCGTAGATTTTGTTGTTGAATTGAAAATATGTTGTTAGGCATATGTCGATGAGTTCTAGTAGACTTTGACTTTGAAGTTTTGTGTACTTTGTGAGATTTGTGTCGTTGGCGAGGAGCAGGGATATAGTTTCTTTTGCTAACCTCAATCGAACCAAGGTTAGCAAAAGAAACTATATCCCTGCTCCTCGCCAACGACACAAATCTCACAAAGTACACAAAACTTCAAAGTCAAAGTCTACTAGAACTCATCGACATATGCCTAACAACATATTTTCAATTCAACAACAAAATCTACGAACAAACGAAAGGGACACCAATGGGGTCACCAATATCAGGACTGATCGCAGAAGCAGTGATGCAAAGACTGGAAGCCGCGATATTACCAGTGATCAAACCAAAAATTTGGATTCGCTATGTAGACGACACATTCGTTATCATCAAAAAGAATGAGCTAGAAAACACATACAAACTGATCAACAACGTCTTCGATGACATCAAGTTCACAATGGAACAGGAGGCAAACAACAAACTACCATTCTTGGATATATTAATCACTAGAACTGACACAGGAAAACTAGAAACTCAAGTACATAGGAAACCGACCCACACAGATCAAATTCTAAACTACAATAGCAACAACCCAAGAGCACATAAAATCAACTGCGTGCAAACTTTGTTCAAGAGGGCGAGGTCACACTGCACCACTCTGGCAGCACGAAGAAAAGAAGAGAAATACCTAAAGGAAGTATTTCAAAAGAATGGTTACCCAGTCAACTTCATCAAAAAATACCAACTACATGCAGCATCAGAGCACAAATCAAGCACAAAAATCAACAAACGGATCACCCTACCATACATACATGGCATATCAGAAACCGCAACAAGACTGCTAAAAACCTTCGGGATAGGTGTGGCACACAAACCGACAAAATCAATACAATCAATCCTATGCAAACCAAAGGATGAAATAACAAAAGAAGATAAATCGAACATCATCTACAAAATAAATTGTGTCAACTGCGACAAACACTACATCGGACAAAGCGGACGCCCCCTTCACATGCGCTTACATGAACATCAATTAGCAGTCAAACGGCATGATATCTCCTCACTTATATCAATACACGTGGACAACTGCGGACACACATTCGATTGGAAAAATGTGGAAATCGTGGACAGAGGAAATTCTAAAAACACAAGAGAATTTTTAGAAGCCTGGCACTCAGGTCAATCAGCAATCAACAAACATATTGAAATCGATCCGATTTATCAACCAATCAGGAAACTTATGCACAAATATAGGAACAAGAATCAAACCAATAGGAGACAAAAAGGTAAACAATGGCAAATTTAAGGTCAATAAGAACCAATCAACATCGAGGTGCACAGAACAAGCTGTGAAACGCATATGGAGAAATTCGAACACTTCACTTCTATCTGAAGTTTGTGCTGATGATGTCGTTCAGAAGAACGATGAAAGCTCCACGACCAAACCATCCAGCTCAGAGAACAAAACTCCATCAAAATCATCCACCTGAGCTACAAATCTTCTCCACCATCTCAAGCTTTATATTGCTACAAACTTTTTAGTGTTACTAATATCTTGACAGCTGGTAGTAGTAGATACTACGACAATCTTAACAAACTTTAAACAACAAAGATGAACAATTTTAGCTTCACTTGTTAGGTTCTCTCAAGTTTAGTAAGCTTACCAGTTAGAAAATCTACGAAGACTGACTAGCCTGGTAGTCTACCGGTTAAAATAAGTCATAAATCCCATTATATTAGTGAGAGATATAATTAATGTTAAGTTTTAATGTACAAAAAACAGTTGCACGACATGATCCAATCAAGATTTATTTGGATTGCCATATCACGCTGCAAGTGTAATGAGAAAAGTTATAGTCGATACGATACCCTAAGATAATTGATCATTCGGCACATATGACATCATTATACTGAATTTAAACGGTAGAAAGTGATAAACATAACACTTTATAATTTACAAGTACTTGTAAAACTAACCTCCAAATCACTTTGATCGGTATTCATTGAACATAAAGGTAGACGGAAGGATATATTTGACACCACAGGTCGTGGAAAAACTCTTGGCCATTTTGAGGCTTTACAGTAAATTGCTTGAAGTTGACCAAACCCAACGACATTGGATTTCAAATCCTTTTTATTTTCAGAAGACAAATTTTCTACAGATTCACAGGATTCTAAGACACCAACAACGAAATAATTATCTGTTCGCCTATTGTTTTGCTTTAATAAACTTCTTGTATCACAAATAGGAACCCAATGAAATTCTGGGTGTCCTTGCGAACGGCCATGAATAAGGCGTCGTACGACTCCATTAGAGTCATACGTAAACAATCCTCCAGTATCAGAGAATCCAAACCATGTTAAGCGAACTACTGAAGTGTCAAGGGAGGTATGGTGTTTTAATGGAGGACTAAGTGGCAAATGTTGCCAGATAGATAAGGAACTTTTCATCCATAGTGGAGCTGCAGTCCGGTTGGATCCAAGCATAATTCCTCCCAAGTAAAACACTCTCCATTCTAATTCTCCTACTACATTACAAGTTACCACAGCCAAAATAGGATTATTAGGATGACTTGCTAAAACAACAGTGTGGTGACCAGAGAGACTAATGGGTGGCAAACCTAGCTTATTTATCTGAAGCAGACGTAAATTATTCGAATGTGCCACGGATGAAGATGGAGAAGGTTGGGTAAAAATGCGCAGCAGGCGCTTTGAGGTAGCGACAACAGCATAACCAGGACTTTCAGTTTTATCATTACCCTCTTCAGTAACTAAGCAAACCGCATCACATAACTCGCCAGGTGGGAGAGTTGTAGTCCATTCTACAGAGGCATCTCCGATGTTTGAACTGCCAACATCGAGTGGTAATATTGCGATGCGACTGAGATCATATAATTCATTTTGCTCATCATCATTCAAATCATCCAGATTGGGGTCATCTGAACCCTAAAGTATATTAGAGCATGAATAAATTATCTTTTTACATATGATATCAAAATGAACCAGAAAATCAGTGACTCGAGTCTACATTAACATTAAAAGCCGACTAATTAAGTCAGTCAGTTATATACAAAGTAGGACTAGACACATATATGCATTGGTCCAAGTTACCATTTAGCTAAAGTCGTGAAGTTAAAACAAATAAACTTTGAAAAACGAATAATGAAGGATGTTTGAATTCCAATCAACCTATTTTTGCCCTATATTTGCTTTTAACCTGCTATGCGAAAAACTTCGCAAAAACTATGGGCTACATTAAATGAGACGAAAACTAGGTCCTATAATAACCCCTGATTAAGGGTGAAAACGTATTAATAACGTTCTGATGTGAGTTTCAGGGCAGTGTAAAAACAGCAACCCAAAAGTCGTATACTTTATAACTGGCTCTCAAGATTTATTTTTTCGACGACAGATGACAGCTACCTTAGCCTGATAATTATGCTTAACGCATATTCAGAAGCATACAATGCAATAATGATAGAAAAATGGGAAAGTGTAAGTTACCTTTAGGTTTCCAAAAGTCCTAGATTCTTAGGCATTTAGATTTTTTGAAAACTTATTTGAGTGTAGTTTACTGTGGACGATCAGCTAATTGTTAAGAAAAATAACAGAGATTTTGATAACATTCCGTGAACAACTGAATAGATTTTCGAGTAATTTACAGTTACCCAAAATGTATTCAAGTATTGCGCGATTAGAAAGATTTCCACAGTTGGAAACGACAACTCTTTGGGTTTTACAAGATTTATTAGCTGTATTTAAGGAGAGGGTAAGAAACTAGTTTACTGAACTTTTAAGCTAATTGTAAATAATAGATATCCTTTAACCCGGACTACGTACTTTGGTACTTCCGAAGTCATATGTTAAAATTAATCATCGATCATATTAATGCCTGAAATCGAGTAGTTTAAATATTCGGATATTCCATTTATAAACAGATAAGGATATTAATTGCACAGTTCATCTCTCTTAGTTCAAACACAAACGAACTTACACCATTTTTAAGACGCAGATGGATGAGTGGAGAACAGCTGTTAACAGCAGTACACATTTTAGATCAGTCTAGAGCTTACAGATATTGTTTCGTAAACAAAAAAATACATTTCCGATTTTGATTCTCATTACTTTGATTACTATCAAAAATACAGTAAAACTTCTTATTGGAGTATGTGCTGATGATGTCAAGAAAGACAAGGAAAGCTCCATTGTTAAATAGTCCAGCTACAAAAAACCATCGAAATCCTTGTCCTGAACTATAAACATCGTCTATCATTTCAATATTACAATAAATTTTGGATGACCCAGCAATAATAATGAAATTCATTCGTAAGTGAACATACTTTAGATGCTAACAATAAGGCAGTTAAACTTAGATCCGCCATAGAATAACCCGAACTATTGGATAACCGCAAACTATGATGTAAACTATTATCATGAAATTCTACTTCTATACTTCCTCCAGAAGACTGATTTGAAGCATCATCCTCCGACTGATATTCAGCAGTGTCCCTGAACTGTGTCACGATACCAACTCTATTCCATACCATGAAACGTTCGCGAAAACCTGACGTTGGAAAAAGACAGATAAAAGATAAAACGCGATATTATAAAATCTAACGAAAAAAATCCAACCTATAACGTCACATATTTTGACTAATACATACAGTCAGTATTGATTGATGAAACAGCTTAGGGGGTCAGATACCTCAGCTTAACTTTACATTTTATCTAGAAAAAAAATAATACAGTAGTTCAGTCTCTTAAGATGACAGACTGAAATAAAGGTATTTGTTCGCGTGATTAATAACATGATCCAAGTTCCTTAGAGTATTATATGCTGTTTCTTTTTATAAGTAAATACTAAAAACAACATATGCTTATCAATGTAAAGCTGTCGTACTTGTTATCTGAAGTAGAAAACAAGATCTTTTTACACTATATTAAAGTCGAAAATCCACTAGTGACAGTTCACTTTTATCAAATCTCAATTTAATACAAAATATATAACATTATCAGTTTCTTTAGACAATTAGAAAACTGGTGATATGCATGTTTCATTGATATAATGATTCCGATTGTCATGTAGTTCCGAACTAAAGGCGTTTGGTCGTACCAATAAAATCAAAAGAATATGAAGATTAAAAAAATATTAAGTCGCTAGACGATTGATATTATTAATCTATGTATACGAGTATTTTTACAGTACTTGGTTTGAATCTAAACAGAAAAAAATAATCACATAACTATGTGAAGCTTCCACATATTGTGAGTTTTGAAATCAAACATATAAACAAATACATTTTATGCCACTGTTTGCCTAGATCCATAGAAACACCTAAGGACGGCATTTTCCTATGGCCACATTTTCTCAAACTACACAAAAAATACATATTGCTCACCAAGTGGTGTTGCACCTGACTGGAAAGCCTTCTGCAAAGGTTGGATTGTGACGTTATCCCTTTTAGGACAAATATTATCTTCTGTAGTAGGAACAGTCGCTTTGATATCTATTTTTGTAGGAGCTTGTTTCTCCTCACCTTCGTCATTGAGTGACATGTAATCGGACTTGATTCGAGATAGATCAATGGAATCAGAATTACTATCGTCTTCGTTTGAGTGGGGGATGACATCGTCATCAGCTAAAAGTCTGCTAGATTCTGCCTGAGCTGCAGCGGCACTTAAAAGATCTGCAGTATCACCATCTTCATCACAACCCATTAACTGAGCTATTCCATTCGGAGACAATGGATCTCTAGAAGAAGGCTTGAAGAATTAGAACGACAAAAAAACAGCACGGACAGATAATATACCATTTTAAATGTGTTAGTATAACGAAATCATAAAAAACATGGTCACGAGACCATGAGGTTCATTATGTACTTTCACGAGGAAGCGTTTGATATTAATCGAAATGATCCTTTTTGAGAATACACCACCAAACTCAAAACAAGTGTAGTTTGAATTCTACACATCGGAATAATAAAAACACGTTAAATTGATTATTACATTACTTAAAGTCATTTAAGGAACTTAAAACTTATGATGGGTAAACTATATGATTAACTGGAAAACTTAACAGTTAGAAAACCCCTACGACACGTTTCGAAAACGATCGCAATTGTACATATGCAGTTGTTCTAGATTTTTAAATGCTGGATGTTTAGTAGCCTTTATTGATTTTCTCTCTAACTAAGTAAACCCAATGTTTGTCTCAGCGTCTAACTTTTTTTCACCTATGATGCTAATCAAATATCTGTAGTTTGATTTTTTCGTTTTTTCGAGCCATGCTCCATAACCTCACGTAAATTCCTGCACTGCATCTTTATCTGATGATAGATATTCTTAATTTTCCTGTAACTGCTATTTAAGACATCATAGTGATAACAACTGTTATGAATGGGTCAAGATTTTACAAGCCCAAATTTAATGAGTTGCGAAGTAAATGGGGTAAGCAATACGCAAAACTATTTTACTACCAATACTTAAACAAAACACCAACGCAGACTAGTTTGGAACAATATTCTGGACACATATAAAATCGCCCCCAAACATTTTATCATTATCAACTAGGGTTACAAGAACGTATAATGTCGAAACCATTTCATTGGAACTTATGACAGTTTTCACCTTCTTGTGGTTATTGACATGGGTTTACATAGGTAGCTGATATTCAACATCTTTTATTTTGAAATTTATAAACTGCTGGAATGAATTTCGTTAGATCCAATACTGGCACCAATAATGTTTAATAAAATAAAAATAAATACCTGATGGTCTGGAGAGTGGACAAGTCCCACAGATCCATTTTCGTTCGCGAATAGAAGATTTTTGTCGAGAGGATGCCAAACTAAGCTACAAATCCGACTATGAGACGGATCACGAACACTATTAAGAAAAAATTTGAAAGTTATTAAGTATGTTAATTCCGAATAGCACTGAAAAGTCAGGAAACAAATTTCGAGTAAATATTCAGTGATTACTAAACATACCGACGTAGTATCGTGAGGTGGATAACAATCAAGCATTTAAAAAAACGTAACCAACTAGAAGGAAACACCACGTGGATAACTTTGAACACGAAACCTGCTCTGATCGAACGACCCGAGTCCACAAGGTCAATAATAAGGCTTATTATCGATCTATTTGCATTTCTCTCCGACCATGTTGGATAACGTGGGTCACATCTTCGCCTAATCCTAGGCATGTTTGGATCCCTTTACAAACGTGGAACAAAATGGCGGAGATTACCGGTAACCACTTATATATATCTGCGTAAGAAGTAATTTAACTGCTAATTTTGTTTGGATACGGACCACAGCTATGAACAATGGATTCAAAGCGCCGAAACTCATCGTTGGAAACTGAGTTAAGACTACTTGTCTTAAAGCAGTTATTCAAATAAGTAACTCGGCAATCATAGGTCTACCAGTCCAGCAACGTTACGGTATACGTTTACTGTGACAGCCAACAATAATATATAACTTAAATGCAATGAGAAACTGACCATAATTTATGATCGAATCAATCACATTTAAGATAGATCTTGAAGCGAAATTCGTTCACTCGTTTGGCCAAATACCATTTTGGCATTATAGATGGTGTTAGTCCGTGATGAAAACATTAAATCTAATCCCTGACCCTAACATTCAACTGTAAATCCTAGTCTTAATTCCTCACACTAATATATAACCCTTATTTAACCCTGGTAAGTAGGTGAACGCTCCAATGTCCTTTTAGCGTTACTCAATGGTCGCCCATAAACTAGTCTAACCAAGATTTTAATAGATATATCAAACACATGAAATATCTTACCGATGAATTGCTTGCCTGTCTTCAACACGCCAAACAATAATCCACCCATCTAAAGATCCACCTGAAATAAGATTGCCATCCCGTGAAGAAGCGCATACATTGTATGCATGAGTGACTGAAGGGCAGGATAGGGAGCAAAGTAAACTCCAGCACGCTCGTTCAAACATTTTGATTTCTTTATCAACCGGCACAAGTAAAAACTGATAAATCAAAAATGAATGGAAACGGACAAACCTTCCCAACTGTGCTCTCCCAGCATAATCTACAGGAACTTGGAGCGAAGAGAGGATCATGACATTTCGCAAGCGTAGAAATACACTTTGTTTCCTTTCCAATTACCAAATCCCAGAGACGGACACTGCCATCACATGAAGCAGAAGCTATGAATACATCGAGAGGATCAAAAGCCACACTTAGGACAGCTCCTTGATGTCCCTTGAAAACCGATTCCCGGTCATTATCGTGACCCGAAAGATCCACAACCTTGACTGAGAAATCACTACTAATATAAACCAAGTGAAGCGATATCCTACCTACTGCACAAAACTATCTTACTAAGGTCTTTGTTCATAGCTAAATGATTGACTTCTGCGGTAAAACGGGTAGCCACTCCATCAGGAAGACCATCTTCCATCTGAAGAATGTGGACGTAAGTTCCCTCGGTAGCAACAATGACATTTTCATACTATTCCGAAATTAAAATAATTGTTTAATACCTACTCGGCAAGCAATAGCATTGATTTTTTCTCCAACGATGTGTTCCACTGGACAGGCGTCATCAAGCGACTCGAAGACTTTGATTTTCCCATCTGATCCACCAGTAACTATATGGCTGAAGAACATTACATACGGCTAAAATACAGAGCCTTACCGTCCATAAACATCATAAACTGCCGAAGTTAACCCCTTCCTATGGACATTGACAGGCCCCTTCGTTATAGACATCAAAACAACATCAATTACCCCGCCGAATGAAGGTTTGCTAAATAGTGTTGCAGCCAAACGGAACTTCAAGCCTCAAATGGTTCAAATGGTTGTGGACAGAATAGAAGAAACTTTCGCTTAACAGGCTTCCGTGTCTAGTAGCAGGGGACCACCAATACCTCCAGGCAAGAACCTAGGTATGTTAACGATAAAAGAGACAAAAAAAATAAATTGGTAAATCATAGTAAGATATTATCCTTAATCCTTAAAAATAGATCAAGTCGCCTCTTAAAGGACTCCTGTGAATGCGCTTGGACTAGCTCAGCTGGCAGCTAATTCCAGAATTTGACAACTCTTAAGGAGTAGAAGTTTTGCCTGCAGTCCGTTTCACTATGTTGTATCTCTAATTTCTGGGTATTACCCCTTAGCTTAGTGTTGGGACTAAGCTTAAGTAGATGTTTAAGAGGATGTCCAGAAGTGTCAAGGATACTGTAAGCAATTAGAAGGTCACCTCTAAGACGCCTATACTCTAATAAGTAAAGGTCGAGTGATTGGAGGCGCTCATCGTAAGGTTTAAATTTGAGTCCCCGAACTGATTTCGTGGCTCACCGTTGGATACGCTCCAGAGTGTCCTTATCCATTTGGAGTGTAGGAGGAAATACTATGTTTCCGTACTCTAAATGGGGACGAATGAAACTATTGAAGATTATGTGGAAAATTCTCCCGTCAAACTGACCAAAAATGCGCTTCAATGTTACCAGTGCAAGGTTCGCTCGAAAGGCATTTCTGTCACAGTTGGCGTAAGATTTTAAGTCGTAGGGCACCAGGACTCCTTAATGTTTTTCGTCTAGGGATACTACTAGAAAGGAGTTTCCTAAGTTGTAACTGTAATCTGCGACGTGTCGCAGATGGACTACTTTACACTTTGAAGTGTTAAAGGTGAGTCCGTTATCGTCTGCCCAACTTTGAAGTCCAGTCAGATCCTCCTGAAGTGCCTGTGTGTCTTCTTGGTTCCGTATCTCTCTCCAAAGTTTCATGTCATCGGCAAAGAGCAATAAGTCTGACGTTACCTGTTGAGGAATATCATTTATATAAATCAGGAAGAGAAGTGGTCCTAGTACTGAGCCTTGGGGGACCCCACTAGGACATTCCAGAGCGTGTGAGAAATTGAAGTTTATCCTGGCCTTGAAATGTCGATTTGTCAGATATGAACTGAGCCAGTCTGAGCTTGTTGATAGGGCATATGTGATTAACCCTATCAAAAGCTTTAGGGAAATCAAGGTAAATTATATCAACCTTCCCCTTGCGATTGAGGGTGCTTGTCCATCTGTTCACCGCAGTCAGCAGATTGGTCATACAAGAGTAAACCTTCCTGAAAACATGCTGCTGGGCAGAGAAGCTGAATACGGGAGAGATGCTGCTATACTCCGGTCAAGAAGAGGAAAATGCTCCACACACTCAGGGAGTTGCTCTAATGCTGTCCAAAGTAGCACGAAATGCACTTGCACGATGGGAATCTCACTGATCCAGAATCATCAAAACATCACTCAAAACAAAGAAGGAGGGGATCACAATGAATATTATCCAATGTTATGCACATACCAAAGATAGAAACGACGACATTAAACATCAATTCTATGAGAGGATGCAATCAATCATAGAGAAGTACCCAAGAAAGGACCTCACCATTCTGATGGGAGATCTAAACGCCAAAGTCGGAATGGACAACACCGGATATGAAGATATCATGGGACTACATGGACTGGGAGAGCGAAACGAAGACGGGGAAAAATCTGCAAATCTGTGTGCATTCAACAAATCGGTCATAGGCAGCACAATATTTCCACACAAACGTATACACAAAGCTATATTGATCTCACCGGACCACACCACAGAGAACCAGATAGATCATATTTGCATCAGTAAAAAGTTCCGAAGGACAATGGAAGATGTGAGAACCAGGAGAGGAGCGGACATAGCTTCAGATCACCACCTGGTTGTGGCCAATTTGAAACTGAAGCTAAAGAAGAACTGGACAACTGGACAAACAGCACCACAAAGGTTCAATACAGCCTTCCTTCGAGATACTGACAAACTCAATGAATTCAAGATAGCTCTCAACAACATGTTCCAAGCCTTACAGTATCTATTGAACGAAGAAGAAACTACGATGGAGGATAACTGGAAAGGCGTCAAAGAAGCATTAACTTCAACGTGTGAAGAGGTTCTGGGCCCCAAGAAGCATCATCATAAGGAATGGATCTCTATAGAAACACTGGACCGGATCAAAGAAATGAAGAACAGGATGACAGCAATCAACAACAGTCGAATACGAGCAGAGAAAGTCCAAGCACAAACTGAGTACATAGAAGCAAGTAAGCAAGTGAAGAAGAGCATTAGAGCTGACAAGTAGAAATACGTGGAAGAACTAGGAACGACAGTGGAAGAAGCTGCAAGAGAAGGAAATATGAAACAACGAAGAAGCTAGCAGGGAAATATAGTAAACCAGAGAGACCGGTCAAAGACAACGAAGGCAGGCCAATCACTGAAATTCAATAACAGCGGAACAGATGGGCAGAGTACTTCGAGGAACTCCTGAGTAGGCTGGCTCCGATAAATCCACCGGAAATCAAAGCAGCACACACAGATCTTCCTGTAGATGTCAATCCACCAACGACCGAAGAAATCAGAATGGCCGTCAGACAAATCAAGAGCGGGCAAGCAGGAGGGCCCGACAATATACCAGATGAAGCACTGAAGTCAGACATCAAAGTAACTACGAACACGCTTCATCTATTATTCAAGAAGATTTGGGAGGAGGAACAAGTGCCGATGGACTGGAAAGAAGGACACCTCATCAAGATTCCAAAGAAAGGAGATCTGAGTAAGTGTGAAAACTACAGAGGTATTACACTACTGTCAGTACCAGGAAAAGTCTTCAACAGAGTGTTACTGAACAGGATGAAAGACGCAGTAGACGCTCAACTTCGAGATCAACAAGCTGGATTCCGTAAGGATCGGTCGTGCACAGACCAGGTTGCGACACTACGGATCATCGTCGAACAATCAGTTGAGTGGAACTCGTCACTGTACACCAACTTCATTTATTATGAATACATTTAACAGTGTAGATAGGAGAACATTGTGGAAACTTCTTCGACAATATGGAGTTCCTGAGAAGATTGTCAATATTATCCGGAACTCATACGACGGACTACAGTGCAAAGTAGTGCATGGAGGACAGCTGACAGATGCACTCCGAGTAAGGATCAGAGTAAGACAATGCTGTCTACTCGCTTCCTTCCTTTTGCTTCCGGTGGTCGACTGGATTACGAAGACCTCGACATCTGAGGGAAAACACAACATACAATGGACAGCTCAGAACCAATTGGACGATTTGGACTTTGCAAATGACCTAGCCATCCTATCGCATACAAACGAACAAATGCAGATAGAGACAGCCAGCGTGGCAGCAGTCTCTGTATCAGTAGGCCTCAACATGCACAAAGGGAAAACAAAGGTCCTCAAATGCAACACGGAGAACAGCAATCCAATCACTCTTGATGGCGAAACTCTGGAAGATGTGGAATCCTTCACATACCTGGGAAGCATCGTCGGTAAACAAGGAGGTTCAGATGCAGACGTAGAGGCGAGGATTGGCAAAGCAAGGGTCACATTCCTCCAATTGACAAACATATGGAACTCAAAACAACTTTCAATCAATATCAAAGTCAGAATCTTCAATACGAACGTCAAGGCAGTTCTACTGTACGGAGCTGAAACTTGGAGAACTACAACAACCACCATCAAGAAGGTACAGGTATTTATTAATAGCTGTCTACACATGATACTCAACATCCATTGGCCGGATATCATCAGCAACAGACTTTTGTGGGAGAGAGCAAACCAGCTTCCAGCTGAAGAGGAAATTAGGAAAAGACGATGGAAATGGATAGGACATACATTGAGGAAATCATCAAACTGCATTACGAGGCAAGTGCTAACTTGAAATCCTGAAGGAAAGCGGGAAAGAGGAAGGCCAAAGAACATATTACGTCGGGAAATAGAGGCGGATATGAAAAGGATGAATAAGAACTGGAAAGGATTGCGCAGAACATGGTTGAATGAAGAATGCTGGTGAGCGACCTATGCTCCTTTGCGAGGAGTAACGGGCGTAAGTAAGTAAGTGCAGTACAATAGCCGCCAAAAGTGTTAATACTTTATGGTCAATACGTAAGTCCTTTAGTCACGTCTATGTTAAAATGTTTTTGACTGTGTATACAATGTTCGTGGGTCCTAAACTTGAGTATTGCATACAAGCGTCTCACCACTGATCAAAAAAAGACAGTGAATTTTTGAAAAAGGTTCAGGAAACAGTAGCTAATCTTATTCTCGGTATAGCGACTATTTGACTGGCCATACTAAATGTATTCCCGTTGTCATATAGAAGAACTAGAAGCGACATGGTTACAATATTTCAATTGCTTAGTGATAAATTTGCACCTGATATGCCCTTATTTTCTTGTCTGCCAGAACGGAATGTTTACGGGGGCGTTCCAAAAAAGATCGCGAGCCCAGAACAAATTATTTGTCAGCTGACTATCGACTTTCCTATCGAATCATCTACGAGTGGAATTCATTACCTCAACATGTGATCAAAGCTACATCTGTCGATGCTTTCAAAAACAGTTGTATTGACTGAAAGGCCATCATTGCTAGGACTAACACAGGCCATATAGTCCCCCGTCCTTTCCAAAGTGAACTGATATTGAACTACAAGAACGATAGCGTTTTGCTCTACGCCTGACTAAGGCATTACAAAAGTTTGCATATGCCTTGTTGGCTAGTTTTTGACGATCAGACGTTCACTGCAGTGTCCTACTTTTGTTATTTTTATGCTGAAAACCACCTTATAGACATGTGATGATTTTAAACCAGCTGATTGAAACTAATCTGTCTATAACAATTCGAATTTTCCCCTAAGTTAACGCTTTGTTTCTCATTATCCTCCTTTCCTGGTTGCTTGGGTATTAATAGTTCTGTGGCATTTTGAGATTAGCTTTCAACGTAGATATTGGTCTTTGGTTTCTAATTCCTGTATTCACTGAAGGGTGGTAATTATGGTCTTCACTTAACGTTTATTTCGAGCTCCTAATTTCGGGGTAAATATGATCCATTTTGGTCAAGCCGATATAGTAAACTTTAGGGAAATGGCACCAAAACCTAAAACTTTCTCCAGATCTGGGGGAAATTCCCCAATATTTCCCCTTTAACCTTGGTGGAGGTCATTAGACTTTGGCGGCTTCCCCAAACTTTGGGGGCTGGGGTGCTTTTGATATTTCAGCAAACCTTTTAAATATTCGTAATGCTGTATCTGGCAGCTTGTTTTGTGACTCTCTTTAGATAGTATTAGCTCTACTAAATTCACGTTCATCATAATGGGCTACCCTATGGGGTAAACAATATGAAATCTTAAGATTATATATTGTCTAAGATTCACAATTGTGAATCCTACTTACACATTTTGCAATAAGTAAGACAATGGAGTAAGGTCTATATCGTCGCTAAATTCGGGAAGATTCCGGCATTGGTTTATAGGCAATAATACGTACTTTCTAATCCCTCATTATTAAACAGAGAACTTATTCAGTCCCAGAAGCATCATCTCACCGGTCCGTTTTTTTTCCTGTAGTAACTAAAAATTAATGTCAATTCGATTGCTGTGACTTAAACTAGCAAAATAACGTTTACGTCCAGGCTATTAAGAACAGATTTTCGAAAAGGGCAAAAGCTAAATATGGTAGGCCTTTCTTAGTTGAACCTAATTTCACAACTCGGTGAATCAAATCTAGAGTGACTGGTTTTAACTTGTATAGTACATATGTCTGTCTAATTTTTGGTGTGTGCGAAATTTTTCTACACCGATCGTTAAAAACAAGTTATTACCCACAATATAACGTCACATTCATACATAGGAAACGCAACACAAATACGCGACCAAGTATTTTGTCATCTTAGCTAATAATCCATGTTGTCCGGCTTGATAAAATATATCAACGTCGCAAAATTTAACTAGTAGTTTGGAGCTAAGTGTCATATCACAAATGACATTTGTAAGGCCGGATACAACTGCCGAGAGAGTCAGGAGCAACACTAACAATTAATAATAACAAGAGGGAAGAAAGTAATAAGACAGTGGTAATGAACAGTAAGAAGAGAACTTTGAAAGTCTGTTCCAAACCAAGTTATCTACAAA
This sequence comes from Schistosoma spindalis, assembly GCA_946903255.1. Taxonomy (NCBI): domain Eukaryota; kingdom Metazoa; phylum Platyhelminthes; class Trematoda; order Strigeidida; family Schistosomatidae; genus Schistosoma; species Schistosoma spindalis. The sequence goes on along the minus strand of OX336420.1, from coordinate 41,390,340 downwards.
ATAAAACTAACGTGTCACTAACTCGAAAGACGTCTGTCTGGATATGGTCCGACGTGATATTCTTGAGAACACTTGCTTATTGTACTGCTGACTAATAGTTCCTTCCCCTTACATAATTTTTCACCTAGTAACTTTAAAATCGTCGTTTATCCTTATCGACGTTATTTCTCATGAATATATATATATATATATATATATATATATATATATATATTCAGACATCACTTGAATGTACAAGCGTGACAATATTATTAGCTAATTAATGTATAAATATTCTATTCTGAATGAAATACTGAACTCATTGCTTTTTATATTGATCTGCAGACGGTGATATATCAAGATAATGAACTTAAATTCTGAGGGTTATTACTGTGTTTTGACTTTCCTTTAACCAGTTTAGCGTACAATGACATCTGAACACATTGGAGTTGTTGATGCTCTCCCCTACTTCGACAAAGGATATGATGATCCTGGGATTAGAGAAGCTGCAGCTCTTTTAGTCGAAGAGGAGATGAAACGATATAGACCAACAAAAAATTATCTGGAACATCTCCCTTCTTTATCTGGTCCCATTCAGATGAAGTTTGAAACTGAGGTGATGAAAGCTGAATTTGACAGGCTCTCTAATCGTTTGCCTATGGAAATGCTAAGTATGAAACGTTACGAACTACCCCCACCTCCGGCTGGAAAAATGACCGATGTGAAAGCATGGCAAGACGCAATGGAAAATGCTGAAGTATGATGTCTTTATATCTAATTTGTTTTTCAAATAGGCACAGTTAGAACACCAAGCAACAAGAATTGAGAATTTAGAACTAATGGCAGATTATGGATGTAATGCTTGGAAGCAATACAACAATGTTTTGGAAAGCTCTCTGCAAATTTACGAAAAGGAGCTCTTAGAAATAAGGTAGTTTGTGATTCTCCATGACTAAAACCAGCTTACTCGTCTTCGACAGCTAATTATATATGTGCACCGTTTCCATATCCATCCAACACAACATACAGGAAGCGAGTAAGAATTAGATGCTTAATAAAAAAGCTTAAATAACAAACAGATGGAAAGTTCGCCTTGTAGACAAAATTTGATGTGGCTCTTTGTTGCTGTGCGAATGCCTGTGTCTGATGCTGAAATAAGGTAGTTGACAGAGGTCCCTTATTTTGTCTCTTGTGGTCAAACCTTGAGAGACAAATTCATAATAACCCTGCAATCATGACCAGGGTTACCCTCTAGGTTATGAAATGTTTATTTCATCAGGATTAATGGTATTATATGGCTGTCTTAGATATCTTAGTGGAGTAAAGGTTTCGTCTTCCCTGTAGTATTAAGAATATACAGTTTCTAGAACCAACCTTTACCAATCTCTAATTATCCGAAACAGAATGTTCCCACCGCTGGAAATGCTTATTATATGAGCACAAGACATTGTTCATTCAGTATTAGGAAACAACTCTTGGACCTTCGTTACAGTAAAGTTGGTCACATCGTGGTTTTTTAAATTTTCATTGAAGTTTTACACTTGGCAAGTTTACGTTCGTCCGATAAGTTGTTACTCAAAATGTTAGTGTTATAACGCTCGGTACTACTTCGTATAATGTTATAACGCTCAAACAATTATCTACACTAGATCCCTCCCAGTGTCTATTCTACAGGACGTCAACACAACTCAGATCAAGAACACGTAATCAGCCTGATCACAACGTGAATATATTTTCACACCCGAAACCGACACAATCCACAACAATGAACAATCAATAATAAATGTGTGTCACAATAATGAGGATAAGGGAATGTATAACTTATCTGGCACTTGTCAGACTGTCTACATGTCTGACTAAGCAGACAACCAATCATGATCATTCTCGCCCGCACATCAGTTAGCTAAAAGATTTTTTAGTTCTTCTTGATTCATTTAGTTTCGTTTTGCTTTTTAAAAGGCGAAAAATCCAGGAAATAAACTGGCGCCGCAAACAAGAGCAAACAGCTGCTGGAAGACATCTCAAGGAATTAGAAGAATCGTGGGTCGGTTTGGTTGGCAAAAACTACGAAATTGAGCAAGCCATATTAGAACTAGAACAGGAACTAGGTGTATTTTCAGAACCAATGGATAGTGAAGATCAGTGAAGTTGTATATCCATGCATATTAATATATATGTAAAAAGTAGTCACTCTGGCGTTTCACTTAATCGTAATCACAATCTAGTTATGATGAGACGACAATTAAAAAAACGGCGGGATCACCTAAAGTGACCAAAATGATACTTCGCTCATAGGACCAATCTTTAAATCACAAACGCGTATATTTTAGAATACAGTAGCACTAGCCGAGTATTTGAACTAATATAAGGGGATTCAAGTTGTTACTTTTTTCACGAAATACCTAACCAAAATAGTATGATCTTCCATTTAACAAACGGTCAGTCGATGATGGAGATACAGGTCGCGAAGTAACCATTTCTACTAACTGTATCGTGATTTTATATTTCCACTACATATTTCACATCAATATTGCAAGCGACAGTCAGTGACGGTAGTTGTCGAGACAAAGTATTGCTTTCGTAATATACAATAGATAAACGTAGGATCTGTTACAGTTGTGTATTGCTTTAATTATTCACAACCGACGTTACATCAGGAAGAAACCACTTAGGAAAGCAGGTTATTGAAAACAATAGAACTAACGGGGTGTTAAACCCCCTTTGTGTATTTAAAAGCAGTTTGTTCTCACCTTAAACTTACTCTAGTAATATTCACTTATTATCCAGAGTGATGACGTTTCAAATTGTTTTCGCATTACTTTTTTATTATCCCTCCATTTACGGTCTAGTTGACCTTTTATTTTTATATATACACGATCTTAACAAATATATGTGTGATCAGATTGTTCGAAATGTATTGCGCTAATATATCTTTATTATTTATTTATTTTAACACATAGATATTGGTATAAGGAGGCACCAAATATATATGCGCCACACAGATCTCATTTGATATGTGTGAAGGCTGTGATACTGCCCCGGTTCCCAAACGGAAGCAGGTGGTTTTCTTAGGGGGCCACACCCCAAGCCTTCGACCTGAAGGTCTAACCCACAAGGCAGTCGAGCATCGTGAGGAGATGCAGTCCATGGAAGCCGATGACCAAGAAATTGGTTCATACGCCATTTGTTCCTTCAGGATACTGGAGCCCATGTGCACCATTGGTTTGGAATCCGGTCAAAGCGCCAGACATTCGCTTTTCGTCCTCTCATTTTCGTAAACAACACCCCCGCCACGAGAAGGCAGTGAGTAGGACTTCCCTGGCAGAGGCTATGTACGCGTGGGCATGTGAGAGCGTTTCGAGAGGGAGAGCGGACTCTCCCCACTCTCGGCCGTACCTGGGCATTTGGAGGCGCTAATATATCACATAGTTCTGATGATCTTCGTCCTATTACACTATCGAAATTTTTTAGAAAAAGAGTAGAAGGGAATGAATAAAAAGTAAGGAAGTACCTTTATGAGGTAGCCCAGACGTCGCCCCCAAATGCCCTGGTACGGCCGAGAGTGGGGGGAGTCAGCTCCCCCTCTCGAAACGCTCTCACATGCCCACGCGTATACAGCCTCTGCCAGGGAAGTCCTACTCACTGCCTTCTCGTGGCGGGGGTGTTGTTTACGAAAATGAGAGGACGAAAAGCGAACGTCCGGCGCTATAACCGGATCCCAATTCTATGGTGCACATGGGCTCCAGTATCCTGCGGGAACAAATGGCGTATGAACCAATCGTTGGTCACCGACTACCATGGGACTGCATCTCCTCACGATGCTCCACTGCCTTGTGGATCAGATCTTCAGGTCAAAGGCTCGGGGTGTGGCCCCCTAAGAAAACCACCTGCTTCCGTTTGGGCACCCGGGCAGTATCACAGTCCTCACACATATCCAATGAGATCTGTGTGGCGCATATGTATTTGGTGCCTTCTTGTACCGATATTTATGTGTTAAAATAAATAATAATAAAGCCCAGACGTCACAGTCACCTAAATTGCTCCAGCTAGTGAATTTGTTTTGTAGACGAAAAGTTTACGGATTAAGGATTTGAAGGCAGGATGGTCAGCACATAAACCAGGCTCTTACTGGGAATTTCAGTATTGCCAATATACAACAACAACAAAATGATATATATTATTCTGATTGAAAGCACTTCGAAATTCTAGAGCCTAACTAGTTTTATTATTCTAATACCTTGTTTTTGGACACCCCTCGATAATACATTTAAAGTATCATCCCGATTAACGACTAAAGGTCTGTGTAAACAGCCTCAGAGACCATAAAAGGAAGCATAATTGCTTTCCATATAAATTAACCAAAATTATCCCAACAGAAAGTAACCGAAGTAAACTAGATTTGGGATGAATTCATTATGTCGAGACGACTTCTAGTGTATTAATTTTCCATCAATAATCTGCATATACCAACAAAATAATGATAAAGATTACCTAAACAAGCTGTCCACACGTTAAGATCTTTATGTCAAAAGACTTCCTTGAGTTATAACTACATTTAAAAATGGATTTCCTATGGGTCATAATCTTACTGTTTTCTCTCGACTGTAGCTGCTACCTTGATTTGGTGATCGGGCTTGCCTACCGTGATGACTCAACTGACGTATGTTGGCTGAAACACGTTTTCCTTTAGGTCCTGACATGTCAGACAGGTCGGTTGGAGGACGGTGAGACTAAAAGTAGCAACTAAAGGTTCGAGGGTGAAGTCGTAAGACTTCCTGTAGAGGATATAATAGCAGCAACGTGTTTCCCTCGCACAACCAGCATCTACAGAAATGCTACCTTCTCACGATGGAAGGGTTGGGTTAGTAAAGACCGACCCTACCTTGCCCCACGGATCTCCATCTACGGCGTTTAGACCTCTAGAAGTGCGGAGCCAACGCATCAAAAACTTCCTATAAAAAGGCTGTGCGCGACTGGCCTCAAGTAATTGTTCCTTGAACTCGGAAGTTACGCTCCCAGGTTTCTAAAACCACACTCATCTTTCTCAGGTTCCTCAGGAAGAAATATCCTTCTATGGGGTGGACAATCGGGAAGAGACATTCGCCCTCATACATCTATCAACACTCAAGATCATCTTGTTAACGGTCGAATCCCTCCCTCACCTCTCAATAGAGCCTGCGTTTTACGATACCGCGGTCCTGCTAATGCAAGTATAGAATTAAGTTCAAAGTAGAATAGGTTCTCATAGACTGGATTCCAATGAACTGTCGCTCGTGCACTTTTCGACTAAACGGGACAGCGAGAACTCGAAAAAATGGGGACACTGCTGTCTTTTCATTGTCTCTGTCTACGCTTCTACTTATTCCTGCTCAGATGAAATTAAAAATGAATTTTATGGGAAGCTCCTTCAAAATGCTGGACGCCGAAATGTAGTAATAGTGGTGGTTGATTTCAGCGCTTAAGTAGGTAAACTAAAGCATATTGAGAGTCACTTAGGTAGAGCTTATGGTGCTTCGGCCCAGTGAACAGATAACGGCGAGCGTCTGTTGCAACTATGCTTAAACAACCGTCTATTTCTGGCGTTGTCTGACGTGGCGACCTCCACAATCGACTCATCGATGATTTAAAATAGGTCACGCTGCCATAAGCCATCGTTGAATAGGTTTGATTGTAGACTTACCCATTATGGAGCACCCACTATGGAGCTCTAGTTTGAGCACAAACTTGTCTGAGCCTTACTGGATATAGAAACGCCACAGCAAGGAAACCCCTTTAAGTTCAACTTAATGACGAAAAGCTAAAAATATATTTCAGGAGCAACTAGATAAAGAGCTAGTCAATCGTGGAAATGATATCCATCACGATGTAACTCAGTATGATATCCGAAAAGCTGTGGAAACAGCAATGACAAATACTAGTAACCTAAACCAAGAGGTTGGGAAAAATCATGGGATTTCAGTGGCGTCTAAAGAAATCAGGCTTTAGACACGATGAGCGGATGCAGCTTAAACGAGGGCTGACCAAAAGCCTACGTAATGATCGTGAGCAGTGTTGGGTAGTGAAGGCACAAGAGATGGAAAAGGCAGCAACGATAGGTCACGGTAAACATTTTTTCAGATTTGTCAAGAAAACGGGTATTAAGAATCCTGTTGCTAGTAAAACTATCTGAAAAAAAGACAGGGCTATTATTCACCTTCAATTCAGGAGATTGAACCGATGGACAGAACAGTTTAGCTGGCCTTCAGTTACCCACTATCTCCAAGTAACCTGACAGACGGACTGATGTAAGCCCTCTAAATCTTGGTGCAGTTGAAAAGGCTATGAGTGGTCTAAAGCTAAGGAGAGCACCAGGGCCTCATGGACTAACCCCTGAGACTTTCAAGGATGGTGGTCCGGTCTTAGCAGTTACACTAACTGAAACCTTAGCTAAAATCTGGGAACTGGACGTAACGCCATCTGACTTGTCTCGATCACTGATCGTTTCCGTTTATAAAGACAAAAAACCTGTGACAATTACAGAGGCATCACTTTACCGAATATAGTGTCTAAAACATTAGCTTCAATAACATTTTGACGTCTGAATAAAGCTCGTAAAGAACAAACCCAAGAAAACCAGGCTAATTTAAGAAGTGGACGTGGATGCTTAGACCAAATATTCACTCATCGGCGGGTTACGGAGCATAGACATACTTTCCGACGTTTGACCTTGAGACGGAGTACGATCCCATTGATCGCGAGGTTCCATGTTAGTGTTTGTCATTGAAAGGTGTACCAAAGAAGTGCATTAACAATGTACAGGCTCTCAACTCGGACACTACTGGTCGAGTACAACTTATAGGGAACCGTCATCGGAATCGGTTACCTAAAGTAGTATTCGTCAGAGACATGCTTTTAAGGATAACACCCATCGTCCGACTTTCCAGGGATTGATCTACCAGGAGATTTACTTGTCGACTTACAATATGCAGATTACACAGTTTTGTTTGGTGAGGACGCTGACAAAGTGCGAAGTCATCTGACCACCTTAAGCAACAATCCACGCAAGTCAGTCATCTACAACGTAGGTCCAGGCATATATATGTATCGATCCAAGTTGCCATACTTTGTTAGCCCAACAAAATGAGCACCAACATCATACTCCTATGATAGTAATATATAGAAAAAGATTACATATAAGGATATGATACCTGGATAAAGAATTAGTTCAGGCCCCCAAATGCCTTTGTATGTTCGAGGGTGGGGACAGTCAGCTCTCTCTCTCAAAATGCTCTCACATGGCCACACATATACAGCTACTGCCAGTGAAGTCCAACTCACTGCCTTCTCGCGACGCTGTTGTTTACGAAATTGAGAGGATGAAAAGCGTATGACCGGCGCTTTAACCAGGCTGGTGGACACGGAGGATCGACCTAGAGGAGTTGGGAAACCCTGATCCCGAACCAATGGTGCTCATAGGCTCCAAGATCCTGAAGGAACAAATGACGTATGAACCAATCGTTGGTCACCGGCGACTATGAGACTGCATCTCCTGACGTTGCCCCACTGCTTTGTGGATCAGACGTTTAAGTCGAAGACTTGGGATGTGGCCCCTAGAAGAAACCATTTGCTTCGGTCTGGGCACCGGGGCAGTATCACAGCCTACACACAATCCAAGTGACTTGTGTAGCGCATGTGTATTCGGTGCCCTTTTGTACCGAATTTATGTATTCAAATAAATAATTAGTTCGTAGAAATAAATGTATCAAGTAATTTTAATCTCACAGTTTAAGGGAAGACGAAGAGTGTATGCACCTGCGCGATTGTGATTGATTTTGAGCCACGTCATCCAGAGCCTCCAAATGCTGGTTACAATAGTCGCCCGGACCACATCCAAGTTGTTTGCATCTACCAATATGGCTCAGATCAGAAGTTAGTGACTTTATAGATGATCAAGACTAGATTTTGACTGGTCTTTGTTGGCACATATGTAAGTGACAATCTTGACTCAGTACCTTAGTGCATAACATATTAGCGTCTGAAACAAAGGACATTGGGTTCAAGTCCCAAAATAATCAACATTGCGATGAAAATCGGTGCAGCTGACAGGCCCTAGACAGGACAAAACGTGCTTCCAGGGCTGCTGATACACACAATTTATTCTATAAAATTAGTAAGGTTACAAGAAAGTACGATTAAGATAGGAATTTTTAGAAATGTGGGCACCCAACTGCCGATCAAGCAATATTGAAAAAAAAATCTTAAAACTAAACCACGTTATTGATTTCCTTTTAAGTTAAAAGTTTGCTAATGGTCTTATTTAAAATATGTGGTAAAAGCTTACTGATAAAAATGATACGCAACGTGTCTCAGTATTTGAGGCATGACCCAATTCTACAGAAGAAACGTTTTTGAAAAATATGAGGGTATTTGTTTCAAAAGAACTAAAAAGATTAATCTTCAGAGTAAATGATGTTTTACAAAATGCCCCACATTTCGGGCTGTAACAAAATCTTAAGGGAGTTGAAAGTCAGATTCGTTTTTTAAACAAGTTGTAAGAAATCTGAAATGGTCTTATACTTAATCAAAAAGTATACATATGATACCATATGCAAGATAAAAGGGATGAAATATGAGGTTCTTACGATGCTTTTACGAACCATGTACGTAAGATTCTATGCGAACACTGGTGGAAATATCTGTCATATGAATAAAAGATTTACATAAAACAAGGGTGATCTGAATTTTGATACTTAATTGAAAGACGTAGGTATCCATAAGCAGTATGAGATTAATATGAAGGACAATTGCATTTCATCTCACATAGATGCTGAGCTACTGTGAGAAGAATTCAAATTCGATTGTGAAAGAAATTTAGCAAAGTTCTCTTCAGTCTGCTTGGATATACTAATGCCACGAAACCCCAACTTTCTCGCAAGCTTTTGACGCCTGATAACACGCTTACGTGTAACTGACAACACAAGTCCTGGGTCTAGCGGAGCAATACCAGCAGCTGTAGGGGCACAAGCTTCCTCAAGAGTTTGGCCTGTAAATATTTGTCGTCTTATCGGAGAAAGTTCGGTCTTTTTGTACGATCTAGGACGTCGCTGACTCCGTTTAACAGAATCTTCAATTACTGTGGCTAACCCTCTGTGCTTAGGGGGAACATATCTTTTAGAGATGTAAAAATCTGAAACAAATGCAGGAATAAATGAAGAACTTGGACGAGATAATTTAGTATTTTCTGATTTGTTTGGTGATGAAATCGACAGATTACCGAATGAAATAGTATTAACAGAACTAACATCCATAGGTGGTAGGTTATTTTTCATTTGAACATTTAGTTGAGTAGGATTAGTGGATGTACTATCATGCGAATTCAACTGAAAATAAAATATTTCAAGCTAAGCAATAAATCAGGAATCGCTCACATAAAAAGCAATTGGAGTAAAGAATGAACACTAATAAATAAATAAATTTAGTTGGGACCTTATGAAGTTCTGAACACATACTGTACTCAAAAATGAATGAAAAATATTAGGAACTAACTTAACCCAACATGAGATGAATCACTTCGGCCAACAGAACAAGTACAAAGACACAAGGTAATCATAGCAATTAGACAATTTCAACATGCATTAATTAGCCGAAATAGATACACGGAGACTGCCTTCACACAAAATTAAGCATTAACACTATTTACAATGGCATAGCAATCGGAACTTTTGATTTGACTAGAAACTGGTATGGTCCATTACTTTTTGCTCACTGTTAGTGGGGTACTAAGTTCTAGTTTTAAAGGGTAAATATCGTTTTATTTTTTACTTGGACAAACTTTTTTTAATACTATAACGATGTTGTAAGTGGAACAAATTCAGAGCGTAAATTATCACAACCATCAGTTTGGTGATTATATCTTCTGTTACGACTTCAACGTCAGAATGCTGTAAGCTAAAACAAAAATCAAAACACGATGACTACGAACAAATATGTGCGACCAACTGACCCCTGAACTACAATTTTTTGGGATAGCTAGAGACACATGTAGCTACTCACTGCCTTCTCGTGGCGGGGGTGTTGTTTACGAAAATGAGAGGACGAAAAGCGAATGTCCGGCGCTATAACCGGATCCCAATTCTATGGTGCACATGGGCTCCAGTATCCTGCGGGAACAAATGGCGTATGAACCAATCGTTGGTCACCGGCTACCATGGGACTGCATCTCCTCACGATGCTCCACTGCCTTGTGGATCAGATCTTCAGGTCAAAGGCTCGAAGTGTGGTCCACTAAGAAAACCACCTGCTTCGGTTTGGGCACCCGGGCAGTATCACAGTCCTCACACATATCCAATGAGATCTGTGTGGCGCATATGTATTTGGTGCCTTCTTGTACCGATATCTATGTGTTAAAATAATAATAATAAAATACATGTAGCTACCCAAGACAAAGTGATTAGATTTTTGGACGTGTTATCAATGACCTTACACTCGAATTTCACACTAGTAAGCCACCTCTTCACCACTGCTAATAGCATACTCACATTCAATTTACGGTGTTCAAGATACAGCTAATCAGAAGAGTGGCTGTTGGACAACATTTAGTAGCGAAAGCAAGAGAGATAGAAAAGGCAGCGGCAATAGGTAACAGCAAACAACTGTTCAGAATTGTTAATGAACTGGACGTAATTGCATCTGACTGGTCTCAATCACTGATTGTGCCAGTCTATAAGAAAGGACAAAAGTCCTCTTGTGACAATAACAGAGAAATTAATTTGACCAATATAGTGTCTAAAATATTAGCTTCAATAATACGTCGACGCCTAACTAAAGCTCGTGAAGAGCAGACTAGAGAAAACCAGGCTGGTTTTCGACCTACACGTGGTTGTATATACCAGATATTCACACTACGTCAGGTCCTAGAACATAGACACACATTCAGACGCTCCACAATAGCCATATTTCTCGACCTTAAGGCGGCATTTGACTCTGTTGATCGTGAGGTTCTATGGCAGTGTTTATTACTGGAAGCAGTATCAAAGAGGTACATTAACTCTATAAAGACTCTCTACTCGAACACAACTGGCAGAGGGAGAGCTTATGGTGAACTGTCATCAGAACTGATTGCCTCAAGTGGTGTTCATCAGAGCTGTCCAATCTCTCCATTCTTTTTCATTTTGTCGCTGACGTGCTTTCAGAGATAACACTTTCCTCATCTAAATTTCCAGTAGTTGAAGTTTTACTGGGAGATCCACTTGTTGGCTTATAATATGCTGATGAAGTAGTTCTATTTGGTGAAGACTCTGACCACTCTAAGCAATAATCCAAGCATGTTCGGCATGCGATTCTCCCACTCGGAATGTAAAATGTTACTTCAGGATTGCGTTGCATCGATACCCGAACTAATGTTATGGAGTGAAGTAGTTGAGTGTATCGATCGTTTCACTCATTTTGGGAGTCTCATCAGGCATTGTGGTCTGGTGTGTGACGAAATCTCAACACGGATACAGAAGGCTCGACTAGCTTTTGCCAACTTGTGTCATTTGTGGCGTAGGCGAGATGTCCGTCTACCAACCAAAGGACGGGTTTACTGCGCAGCAGTTCGTTCCGTCCTACTTTATGGCAGTGAAACATGATCGGTAAGAGTAGAGGATATTTGTAGTTTACTAGCATTCGATCATAGGTGTCTTCGAAGCATTGTTCGAATACCCTGGGACCACCGGATAAGTAACGCAGTTGTTAGGAAACGAGTACTAGGTAAGTATGGCAAATCAATTGATGAAGTAGTGAAACTTTAACAGTTGAGATGGCTGGGAAATATGTTACGTATGCCCAACCAGCGACTACCCCAACGTGCGACGCTTTATGGTGTAGGAGTAGGTTGGAAGAAAGCTAGGGTTGGCCAGACCAAAACATGGCATAAATCCATGAAGTCACTGACAAGTGGACTGAGCCATGTTGGGAGGTGTAGACTATCTGGTTGGGATCCGCGAGATGATAGCAACCGATGGTTAGAGACCTTGAATGACATGGCTCGAAATCGTTTGCAATGGCGCAGGTGCATCCACTCTTTGTGTTCTCCCAAATTCTAATCTTCTGAATTCTTCACGTCTTTTTCTTTTTTTCTGCTTTCAAAGTTATTTCACCGGATTATACTCCTTGAATGACATCTTCAAACCCTAATGCTTCCGATTACTGCTCATACTCTTACTACATCTACCACTACGGGATTTGAATCGACAACTGCATCCCTGTGCTAATGTGGTATGGCAACTCGAACTGATGTACGTACATACAAAGTTCTACGTTGTTAGTGACTGACCGAGTGACTAGTTATTCATAATCTATAACATATTGTTGGAAATTATATTTCTGGCATTAGGGTATAAATTGTGTGTAATATAAATTTAAAAATTAATTTCAAAAAAGCAGGATTATTTTTATAATTACTTTAGGTCAGTCAGTCACAACGTAGGACCAGGCACATATATGCATCGATCGGCAAAACGGAGAGCCGACGAGATACACCCTCCATGTATTTGGTGACCCGATGGCTAGTTCTCGTGGACTGGCAGGTGTAGGCATAGCACTAAGGATGAGGGCGAAACAAGCGCCATTAGAGTGGATCCCCGTTAACAGTCATCTATGCGCTGTTCGGCTAAACGGCTCCGTAAGAACTCGGAAGGATAGGGACACACGTCGTTGCCTTTTCGTCGTTTCTGCCTACGCTCCCACTGACTGCAGTTCCGATGAAGTGAAAGATGAATTTTACAGAAAGCTAAACGTTCAGATATAGTACTCGTAGGAGGCGACTTTAATGCCCAGGTAGGTAGCTTAAACGAAACGGAAAGACATTTAGGTGGGTATTTTAGTATTCCGGCACAGCGAACAGATAATGGTGATCGTCTGCTGCAACTGTGCTCAGACAACCGTTTATTTTTAGCAAACACAAATTTTAAGCATAAGGAGAGACATCGTCTAACATGGCGACCCCCTGCACCAAACCAACGATGGACGCAAATAGACCATATTGTCATCAGTCATCGTTGGAGAGGGTCGACAGAAGATTGTCGCTCATTCTGTAGTACCTGCTTGGACTCCGACCATGCCCTAGTACGAGCACGCATCCGCCTGCACCTCACTAGACGCAAAAAAGCCACACAAAAAAGACTCATTAGAACCGAATTGAGTAATGAGAAAACCAAAAGTAGGTTCCAGGAACAACTGAAGTCACACTTAGGTAGTTCTGAAAACAAGGCTGACCCAGATGTTACTTGGAAAGTATTATTTTATTTAAACACATAAATATTGGTACAAAAGGGCACCAAATATATATGCGCCACACAAAACAATGAGAATGGAAAGAGAAAAAGAAGGTAAGGTGCGTATAAGGAAAAAAGAGGAACAATAACGACCACAGATTAGTTTATGCCAGTGTAATAATAATAGTAATGTGGGAAAAGGAAAGGTACAACCAGAAGAAATCTTTCAGTTAAGGAAGATACAACCACATTTCATGAAGTAGGAGAAGGTTACAGCAGGATCGCAGCTGTCTTCTATTTTTAGCCATATCTGATAACGTCTCAAGCCACTGTGTCGCACCATCTCTCGGACCCTAGCCAGGGAGTCGTGAAGGACCAACATAAGCCAGCCCTTTGTAGCTTTATCTCATACCACGACACCATGTCATACACTGACCATCTCTCCGCTTTCTCCAACAAGTCCCAGGGTCGGCAAATAATGCACGATGTAGAATTCGCCAGGACGACATTCGTAGAACATATCCAAGCTACCGAAGTCTATGCTTCAAGATAGTGGCACGAATTGAATTACCATCGCTGTGCCTGAACACACGATGTCGAGCCTCTGCATTACTAACATGGTGTTGCCACTGGATGTCAGCAATCCTTCGGAGACAGCGATGATCGAACACAGAGAGTCGTCTAACATCGTCAACTCGGAGAGGCCATGTTTCACAAGCATAGAGCAGAACTGCTCTAACCGATGCGTTGTAGATCCGACCTTTTACAGCCAGACTGACATCACGAAGGCGTCAAAGATGGCCCAGATTGGCATAAGCCCCTCTGGCTTTCACTATAGGTGAATCGGTCTCATCACTCACGCCACCACCAGCACTTATGCAGCTACCTAGATACACGAACTTCTTGACCACGTCTATCCTCTCACTATCCAGTGTGAGTGTAGTGTCAGCGTCCTTCCAGTCTTGTAAAAGTGCTTTGCACTTTGAAGGTGCGTGGCTTGGGCATTATCGCACAGTAAGACAATGTCATCGCATACCCAGGGTCGAGAAGTCTTTCTCCAGGCAACAGATCTACACCGCCATTACTCACATCCATCAGAGCTGTTTCCGGAATGTCATCGACGGCAAAGTTGAAGAGGAATGGTGAGATTGGGCAACCGTGACTAACCCCACTGCTTGAATGGAACAATGGAGAGAGGTGGTTGTATGCCCCCACTCTGCCTGAGGTGTTAGTATATAGGGCTTTTAAGATGTTAATAAACTTCTCAGGCACACCCTTCTTCAATAGACAATCCCAGAGAACAGTCCTATCCAACGAATCGAAGGCAGCCCTGATGTCAAGAAACAGTACGATTGTTGGCCTTTGATAAGTATGGCGGTGTTCTAACATTTGGTGGTGTGAAGATATGATCAATACATCCTCGACCAGAACGAAAACCAGCCTGCTCCTCACGAGTCAATCTTTCTCGGGTTTTGAACAACCTACGAAGTATAATGGAAGCCAATAGCTTGGATGAAATCGGAAGTAGACTTATCCCCTGATAGTTGTTACAGGAACGACGTGAACACTTTCTAAAGACAAGGACAACTATCGACTGATTCTATGACGTTGGTACACTCTAGCTCCCAGACTTTTGTAAACGACACAGTTAGTTTCTTAGCCAGAAAGTCACCACCATCTTTAAAAAGAGCCGGAGGTAAGTCATCTAGGCCCGGTGATTTGTAACGTTTCAAGAGTTGGAGTTCCTTGTGGACTTCCGCCTCATTTGATGGATCGGTCGTCACCGGCCGTGGAGGGAAGGACAGTCTGACCGATGTTGCCGGAGCAGCAGGCCAGTTGAACTGCCCTTAGAAAAATTCTGCCCATCGTCCAAGAAATCGATGGATGTTAGTGATTGGCGTTCCGTCATCCTCGCAGATTGTTTCGATCATACCAGACTTCTTGGTGCCAGTGGCTCGGATGAGTTGGAAGAGCTTCCGGTAGTTACCAGATGCAGCTGTTGCTTCCACCTCATTAGCACGCTCAGGAGACCAGGCTTCTCGGTCCTTACGCAAGCTTTGCTCAATTTCATTACGTAACAATCGTCGTTTGTGGTCAAACTCACGGTTACCCGGAGTAGACCGAAGGGCTTCAATGAGTTGTAAGGAACCAGAAGAAACTCAGTGCTTATAAGCGAGTTGTTTATTTGGAAAGCAGCTGTGAAAACAGAAGTGACATCCATCAGTGATTTAAACCACAGGGTTTCAAAGAACCGATGGATTTCTATTGCACTGATAAATTCTAGCAAACTCATCTTACCAGACTCTGAACACGATTGAGAGTGGAAACAAGTCAGATCTAGGTTAATTAAAAGTCTAGGGAACAACCGTGAGCAGTGGTGGGCAACGAAAGCAAAAGAGATGGAACGTCTGTAGGTAACACCAGACTGCTCTACAGACTAGTAAAATAAACTGAAAGTAATAAGTCAAGTGTAAGTCAGACTATCTCGGGAGAATACGACACTGTCATCTGCTCCCAGTCCAGACGTTTAGAACGATGGGCGGAACACTTTAAGGAGCAGTTCAGCTGGCCTTCAGCTATTCTACAACTACCCACCATTCCCAGACGGTATGAATGGAACATTGACGTAGGTCCCTCGACTCTAGTTGAAGTTCAAAAGGCTATAGTTAATCTGAAACGAGGAAAGGTAGCTGGTCCAGATGGATTGGCTCCAGACGTCTTTACAGATGGTGGGCCAATTTTAGCCATTACGTTGACTAATATTTTAGCTAAGATCTGGGAGTTGGACGTAATCTCACCTGACTGGTCACAATCACTGATCCTCCCAATATATAAGTGTCAAAATCATCCATAGAGAGATTAGTTTGACTAACATAACATCTAAAATACAAGTCTGAATAATTATCGGTCGCCTAACAAAGACTCGTGAACTGCAAATACGAGGAAATCAGACTGGTTTCAAACCTGGTGGTGGCTGCATCAACCACATATTCACCATTTGTCAGGTTCTAGAACACGGGCATATTTATCGGCGCTTCTCTCCCTCTAAATGCAAATTGTTGCTCCACGACTGATCTGCGTCAACAACTAAACTAAGGACACGGAGTGAAGTCTGGTCAGCCTTATCGGTTGGTGTCTGACGAAATCTCAGCACGGATTCGAAAAGCTCGTTTGGCCTTTGCCAACTTACGTCATCTATGGCGAAGGCGAGATATCCATCTATCAATTAAGGGACGAGTATACTGCGCGGCAGTTCGCTCCGTTCTACTATACGGCTGCGAAACATGGTCTTTAAGAGTAGAAGATATTCGTAAGTTACTAGTATTTGATCACAGGTGCCTTAGAAATATTGCGGGTATCTGCTGGGATCACCGGGTAAGTAATAGTGAGGTTAGACGCAGGGTATTAGGGAATGATGTTAAATCAGTTGATGAGGTTATGAATCTTCATCGACTGAGATGGTTGGGCCACGTGCTGCGTATGCCTGAACACCGATTACCACGACGCGCAATGTTGGGGATGATTGGGAGAAGGTCAGGGGCGGCCAAATCAAAATGTGGAATCAGTGCTTGAAGTTACTAGCTTGTGGTATGAGTCATGTTGGTAGATTCAGACTACCTGGTTGGGGTCCGCATGACTATCGTAACCAATGGTTGGAGACTCTTCGTGATATGGCTTAGAATCGATCACAATGGCGTCGGTGTATACACTTTCTGTCTTCCCTTAAACAGTGAGATCAAAATTACTTTATATCTTTCTTTCTACGTACAAATTCTTTCTTCATGTACTATCTCCTTATATGCAATCTTTCTTTTATATATTACCACCATTGAAGTAACCACTTTATGAATTTGGTGTTTATCTCGCTGTGCTAATGCGGTATAGTAACTTGAACTGATGCGTATATGTGTCTGGTCCTACGTTGCAGCTGACTGACTGAGACCTTTGAAATGATAGGAACAAGACGGATCATGAAGTAGGAAAATCGTAAATAGGATCATATTTAACCTATGAGTCGAAAATGAGTGACACTTAACAAGACAAATATAACAGCACAGTGATATATTGATATGTCAAAAACACTTACTTGCTTTAATGGGCATCTCAATGACTTTCTTCTAGGTGCTCCGGATGGTTTTGAAGGCTCTTTACTTTCAGAGTTTGATGGACATATGGGATCACGACGAAGTCTTTTTGACTTTCTGATATTCTGATCAGCATCGAGATCAATAGGTGGAGATTTAATAATGTTTCTTAAATCCAAAAACTCTACATTAGATCTTCGACGTTTCGGATTGCTAGATCAAAATGGTAGGTAAGTGAGTAGATTTAGTACAATGAAAAACATTTAGATATTTGTTGTATGCATTCACACTTTAAAAATAAAGTCCGTTGACAAGAGGTGAAGTCAGTATCAGACTAATTCATGGCCTTAGATAAGGTTGTATGGACTTATCGGTAGGTACTTGGGAATCACAAACTCTTAGTAATTTGGCATTCATTGATTGTTTACCTGTACATATTTGGTTCCTGACCGTTGTTGCTACCTTGACGTGGTGGTCAAGCTTGCCTATCGTGATGAAGCAACTGAGCTATACTGGCTGGAACAACCGTTCCTCAAGGTCCTACCATGCCAGACAGGTCGGTTGAAGAGCGGTAAGACTAAAAGCAACAAAACCAAGGTCCGAAGGCGAAGTCGTACTGCTGACTGTACAGAGGTGTGACAGCAGTAAGGTGTTCCCTTCAGACAACCAGCATAACAGCGATGCTGCCTTCCCAAAAGGAGGGGTGAGGTTAGAAAAGGTCGACCCTAAAAATGCACACCTCTCCTCATCCCACGGACATCCGTCTCCGGCGGTAAGGTCTCAACAATTACGGAGCTAACACAAAAATTACTCATAAAAAGGTCGTGTGTGACCGACCTCAAGCAGCTGTCCCTTGGGCACTGCGGTCACGCTCTCGGGTCACTAAGACCACCTCTAATCCAATTTCCTTTTCAGGTACCTCCAGCAGAACCCTTCCACGATGTGGGCAACCTGGAAGTGATAACCGCCCTCATACCTCTAACAGCACTCAAGACCACTGTATTCATAATCAACCTACCTCTTCAATTCCTATTATTCCTCCTACATCGATTTCCAAATCTAAACTCCCTCTTTCGGCTTCTTCCTCAAGTGTCACCACAGCCAACGATTCTTGTGAGCAAAACACTGTCCCAGGTCTACTGAAACCTCGCTCAAAACTACACATTGGAGCCTTCAACGTACACACACTATGCCAAATCGGTCAGCAGGCTTCCTTGGCTAAAACCTTAGAATCTCGTACCATTGATGTATGCTGTGTCTCCGAAACACGCATACAGGATCCTAGTGTGGTCATTCACTTGACCTCACCTCGGCAAAACGGAGAGCCGACGAGATACACCCTCCATGTATTTGGTGACCCGATGGCTAGTTCTCGTGGACTGGCAGGTGTAGGCATAGCACTAAGGATGAGGGCGAAACAAGC